>JAJLXC010000001.1:1800000-2177581 GCA_030571055.1 Yamadazyma sp. yHMH685
GAAGACTAGTTTTGTATATCTTATTATCTCCACTAATATATACGATACAATCAAACGGTAACTTCTTCTTTGACCTCATCCTGATCCTCCTCTTGTCCTTCTTCGTTATCAGAAACTTCGGCATTGCTGTCGAATTCTTCAGCTACGTCTTCGTCATCGTCCTCTTCCTCTCCTCCTTGGTAATTACCATCCTCTTCCTCGTCATCATCATCATCTGCTGCTGGGGCTCGGTGTGGTACTTCTCCTTCAGCAACTATCTGTTCTTCTGAGGTCTTGGAGTTGGCCTTGCCTGGTTGTTCCCTTAAGCTTTCGTCAAAAGAATTGTCATTGATATTTTGCATTCTTAAGAAATCATCAATGAAAGCATAATACTGTTGGTCAATCATACTGAAATCAAAGATATCAGGCTTCTCCTTCTTTGCACTCTTGACTTCAAGCCTAATGGAGAAGGTGTACTTTGTGATATCTGAGAACGAAAAAGAAATCACCTGACTGAAAGGATAAAGAATGATTGGTTTTTTGAATCCAAACCCAAAGTAGGCCTGATTTGATTCATTTTGATTCAACAAGAAAAGAGTGCCGTCCTTTGACCCTTTATAGGCTTCGATCAAAATCATGTCGTTGATGGTATTGGCTCTGTGACTTATCACGATACCTGTATCTTTGTTAATTCTCAAGTTGTTTCTATTGATGTCACAAGATGGAAGATAATTGATCAAGTTGATGCCGCATAGCTTGAATTGTCGAGTTAAAAACTGAATAATGGCTTCATTGATGGGTTTAATTCCATCGAGTTGCGTAGGCTCCATCATTTGACTTTCGGCAGTGGCAGGAATCTTTCCGGTTTTTACCAAATGTTTTTTGATGAAATCCAAGTTGATTTGGCATATAATTGGGTCACTCTTGGTGGGGTCGGCAATAGCTTCATCGTTTAACCAGAAACATAAAGAGCCGATGTTCTTTTTAGACTCCACGGTTGACATTCCCAAGTTTGGAAGTAAAACACATAATTTAATGGCTTGATCTAATTGCACAAAAGAGAATTCTGACACGGTACTGGAAGGATTGATTATCAGTAGGATTGGATTGGCACCATTCTCAGGAAGTAAATGTAAAAGAAGATTCATCTTCTTTCTAATAGGGGACTGAAATGATATCTGTGGTAATTCAAAGATAATCTCTTCATCCAATATATTCCTGTTAATCTGGATACTATAATCTGATAACATTTTAATCGTCTTCAACGGTAAGGAATCAGGTTCGTTGGTCGAGGACTTTCTTCTTTTATCTGCATAGTCAGTAGTCAAGTGGTTATATAAATTATCAAGGACACTTATACTGCTAGTATTTTGCTTAACGAGACCTATGACACTACTTTTAAGATCTTGAGGTAATGAGTCCACCCATCCTAGCTTAGTTACGGACATCACAGGAGTTGCAAGTGCGTCCGACCAAAGCGCGTTTCAATTGCGCGAGGCTTCGGCTGCAAAACTCGAAGATTAATATAGCAGCAAGTAATTCAGGTTTATGAGTTTATTCTTTATTTATGTATCATAAATTTGATACCAGGTCTTATTGTAGGTGTTAAATTCAAGAACTGGAGCTCAGCTTATTGATCTATTTAACCTGAGGGTCTAGGGTCGTTTCTTAAAAGCGCTCGAATTCCCGAATTACCTGAGAAATGTCAGCTTCTTCCGCCATACCCTGGTTTGAACCCTAATACAAATCGACCGAGAGAGGGATGACCTTATTGAATATTGAATCTCTATACAAGTTAGACAATAAATGCTTATGTTAGTATGGTACTGTCAAATCTATGTTAATGTCTATTGTAAATCTAAGTCTAGCTACCTAAGTTCTATGACCGGTAATCTCCATTGATAGTCACATACTCATGAGTCAAATCACAAGTCCAAAACGATGCAGAGTTGCCACCTCCAGTTCCCAACTCTACATCAATAACAATGTCCTCTAGTTGCAAGATTTCGGAAGCTCTCGCCTCATCCACAATCTCTGGTTCCCCATCTACAAGCAACTTCAAAGGAGCACTTCCATCAGAAGGAACAAATGTAACAGAAGTCTTCTCTGGTAGAATAGAATCAGCAGAAACATCAGCATAACCGATAGCACACAAAATTCTACCCCAGTTAGCATCTTTACCATACATCGCAGTCTTAAATAAGGAAGAATTTGCGATTGAAGAAGCAATGGATTTTGCATCTTTGTAGCTCAAAGCATCGTTGACATTAAGACGAATAAACTTAGTAGCACCCTCACCATCGCGAACCACAAGTTGAGCCAACTGTCGGGCAAACTCGGTAACCTCTGCCCTCAACTTCCCATACGCAATTGCTGAGCTGGATGCCTGTTCAATCAACTCGCCACCAGCAGCCCCATTGGCCATAGCGATAAGCGTGTCATTGGTAGACATATCTCCATCAACAGAAATACAATTGAAAGATCTATCTACGGCATAGCTCAATATCAGTTGCAATGCAGAAGAAGTCACTGGAGCATCCGTAACGAAAAATCCAAGTAATGTGGCCATGTTAGGACTTATCATTCCAGCTCCTTTGGCAAGCCCAGCCAATGTATATGTGCTTCCGTCGATATCAAATTGTTTGGTGACAAGTTTAGGAAATGTATCGGTAGTGCAAATGGCCTTTGCACATCTCAACCAATGCTCATGTGAGCTACCGAGGTCTTGGCCTACCAATGTCTCTATTCCGCCTAAGATGTTACTTATAGGTAATACCTGTCCTATAACACCAGTTGACATGACCAAGGTGGAATTTTCACCATTTTTAAGTGCTTTGTCGGTGACTTTTACCATGCTCTCGGCGTCGTTCATACCCTGCAAGCCTGTGACGGCATTGGCATTTCCACTGTTAATAACCAACGAGTTGATACTTTGTCCTTTCTTTTGCTTGATAATTCTTGAGGACACTTGGACAGGAGCAGCTTTGAACCTGTTAGTGGTGAAAACAGCAGCAGCAGAAGCTTCTTTACCATGCGTATTGGACAAAATAGCCAAATCTAAGCTCTTTCCGTCCTTTTTTACCCCACAATGGACTCCTCCTACAGAGTACCCCTTAGGATAGACTCCAGAAGTTGGTACGAACCGGGAGGCCTTGTCTGAGTAGCTCCTTACCAAGTATACCGTTGACCTAAGCATAAAGTGCTGGAAATTTTGACTCATAGATAAGCCCGATTTTTCAGCCAAAGTGCGAATACCACTACGCAAAAATTTTTCAATCTAACAATAAAGGCCACCTACTGATCAAATTAAAATGGCCAAAGCTAAGATTGCTAACTCGATGTTCCTGGGATTCCCTAAATCCAGGCTATTAAGGCAGGCATCTAGGATAAACAAAATTCATGGTGATGCTTCCACCGCTTATGCACTCGACCGGAAATATACTCGGCTCGATGTGATCCTACCTCAAAATAGACAGCATAAACCAGCTATAGGATTGAGACAGTTCTGGAAACACAACTTGCCCACCTTGAAATTTCACAACTATGATACAGAGTTCCACGTGATCAAAGTAAACACTGAAAATGACAGTGAATTGCAAAAGTGTCCTATCAAAATAGTTGTTCATGAGGGTCAGATCAAGCATGAAGTCAAATGTAATGAGACCTCCAATAGTGAGATCATTAGGAAGTTGGTGGAACTTACGCGTGCTTCTCCAGTACCAAGTGAAGAACTCAAGGTGTTAGATATAACGCCTGTATCTCACTGATATACGTACTGAACAATAATCATCAAGTTAGTCTCAAGGCCACCCCTGTATATACATTTAATAAAAGACGTATTAAGCTACTGAAGAGAAATGGGTGTGGGTTGGAACAGGACAGAAGGTGCTCATTAGATACAGCAGTAGCGGTGTTGATATTGCAGGATGTAGTTTTATGACGGCGTTAATGATACTAATACAGTGATGCTACTTCACATACTAATGATCCTAAAAAAAGTCCCTATGTATCAATAAATATTATTACTCTAGTAAAAACTTCAATAAAGCATCCTTACCTTTAGCCTGTATCAACTTCTTGATGCTGAGGAGCTCATTCAATTCTCCAGTTGAAAAACCGTCTTTCAGCTTGGAATCATTCTCGAGCCCTTCTTTTTGCACATCATTCGTACATCCCTTCTTAGACTCTGTTCTCTTCTCGGTATCGGTCATTTCCACATCTACTGTCTCAATAGCTGGCCCGGGATATTTAGCTGTCGCTAATTCATCAACGGCTGTTTCTGGCTCAACCTTATCAGTACTCACAGCTGCAGCCACCTTAGCCTGCTCATCACCCCTGTTTTCCTTCTCCTTAAGAAAAGCATTCACTAAATCAGAAATACTAAACCCAACACGCTCACGAAGAGTCGTAGCACACTGTAAGAACTCACTTTGCTCTTTAAGTTCATTTTCACTCCGCTTTTCATATTCACTTATATCCTCAATTACACTTTGCTTTAATGACGGCTGCTCTTCGGCTTGGCGCTTCCTTTTCTTGCCTCTATTCCGCTTTATCTGATCCTTCCTTACTTTACTGAAAAAATCCAACACGATCAGCTCTTCGGGAACTCTATATACAAAAGGATTGATCTCGCTGTTTCCCTCTTCGTTTGTCATAGTTATAATCCTCCTTAACTTGGTATTGGGCTTACCAACAATACCAGTGGGGATTGGGTAGTTATTGAAGAAATCAGGGAGTTTAAACTCGTCATCGATATCTTCGCTGTTATCCAAGGAATTTAACCTATTTGGGTGCATTTTTTCATCAGCATAATCAGGGAGAAGTTCGTTAAAGTATCTAATCTCGTATCGCAAATATTCCTGTAAAGTGGCCAATTTCCCATTTGGTTTCAACC
Organism: Yamadazyma sp. yHMH685; assembly: GCA_030571055.1. Taxonomy (NCBI): domain Eukaryota; kingdom Fungi; phylum Ascomycota; class Pichiomycetes; order Serinales; family Debaryomycetaceae; genus Yamadazyma; species Yamadazyma sp. yHMH685. The sequence goes on from JAJLXC010000001.1 coordinate 1,804,874, forward strand.
AAGGCTGATCACTGTATTTGATCATCAAGTTTTGTTGCTGGGCAATCTTCAAAAAGTGACTATGCAACGAAACGTCAATCACTGGTGTATCCTTGAAGTTCCGCTTCGTAAACAAGTTCATAGGTAGTAAGTTCTCATAATGATTAGGACACCTCCATTTACTACCTATGGTTTTAGGAGAGTAGATTGGGTCCTTTAAACAATCTATGTGGTACACCAAAGGGCAATAATCACAATGAACAATAATTCTTCTGTTTAACCCGGATAATCCACATTTATGACATAAATACGGCTTTCCCGCCTTGTCGTATAGATTTTCCACCTCCAAGTCATGGTTATAGCTGTGCCCTGCAATTTGAGACCCATTGAACTTGGAAAAGGAAAGCTCAGGTTTCAATGATCGATCATCGTAATTACCGTGATCATCTGTTGCAACGTTGATGAATGTATTGTCTCTCAACCCCTTCGGAAGCTGAAACTCCACCGGGTTAATTGAAACTAAATTGTTCAAAAGCTGACCAAACAAACCGATACTATTCCACTGGTTCTTATCCTTTTGGTTTTTCTTGGCCTCGCATTCCCTACAGATCCAATTATCTTCTGGTAGATCATCCAAAGGAGGGTCACAACATATAAAATGGAAAGATTTAGGACAACTTTCACAGCAAATAAAAACACCAGTTCCCCCACACGCACTACAGAAGTCGTCATTATTTTCGTCCGTGTCGTTAGAAGTGTTTTCTCTCCGCTCCAACAAAGGGGCCAAATTGGTCGACGTCATAGGCTTTTTTGGAGAAATCACTTTTATTCTCTTAATTGCTTTTCCTGGACTTATAGTGTTTGGGGTGTCAGATATTTTCGACGCTCTTTGCTTTGGAGTGGCATTTAGGTCAGTTTTGTGCTTCAAATTATTGGGTTGATCTTTTACGTTTGGGTTCTGTTTTGGATGTGTGATGCTTCGTATTCTACTCTCGTTCGTGAGAGGTCCAGATCTGTTTGTTTGTAGCTGAGTCTTATAGCCATTTTCCGTTTCTGTAGATACAACCTCTTCGTTGATGAAGACTAATTCTTTATTATTTTTTGCCTTCTTCTTCGGCCACATCGATTCCTTCATTATCTTTTTATTGGGGGAGAATTCCAAAGGCAAGCCGGAATAGGAGGGTATTGGAGGTGCCAATGGAGGCTCCACAAACTCACCAAGTCTGTTTAGGCTTCCGCTCTGTATCATATTGATCATGTTGTTCCCCGTACTTTCACCCATTTCGGTCAAAGTGGGACTATTTTCAAGCTTCATTTTCCCCTTCGTATAGAGCATTTGGTTCTTGAAGTTGGCAAGTTGGGCACTCTGCCTCTTTTGTCTCGACCCTGGCAGGGGAGTGTCATGGGGAGAAGAGCTAGCGGACGACGCGGTTGGAGGAGTAGTCTGGATGGACCCCTTGACACCGTTAAGGTTTGTCATTGGTGTTAATTATAACTGTATCAGATATAGTGGAAGCAGTTTGTAGCGTATGTAATCTGTAACCAAAGAAACGATATGTATCTAGTGAAAAATCTTGGAAATAGGTGTCTTTTCTGAGTGTTGAAAATCTCAATCTCAGACGTTTTACGCTTAAGTACTTTTACGTTTTAGTACGCGACTAATCTAAGAGTTGATATGAAAAGAAGAAATGTACCGAACGTTGAATTGAGCGACGAGGAATATGATGATGCAGCCAATGCTGAAGATGGCACTGATACTGGTGATTCAAATGATTCTAATGACACTAATGCCAGAAAAAGGGTGAGAATAACTCTTGAGGAATTTGAACAATTGAATCAGAACCCAAATGTCTCCAGCGAAGCGTACAGTCAGAGCGAGCCGGCAACGCAGACACCTTCTACCAACCTGGGTTTCGACTCCTCATCACTTACAAATGACGAGTTGGTGGCTTCGATCATAAGGCAAGCATTTGCCCGTACTATTTCAGAGAAAGTGATCAGAAGAGCTAACTTGACAGATCGGTGGAAAGGGAATAGACAGACGTTTGAAGAAGCGCTTGCAAGGTCAAACTCGGTTCTTTCTTATTACGGACTAAAGCTACAGGTAATAGATGATGCTAATACGGGGAAAGTACCGAGTAGAGCCTACAGCTTAGTGAATTGCATGAGTGAAGTAGAGCGTGCCGTGCTCGATAAATTGTGGGCTAGCACCAGTAGTGTAAACGAACGTAATGACAAGGTCACCTCTGATGAGGGATATTTTTTGCCTAAATTCAAAAGAGATAAACTACCGTCTGAAAATTCGGAGTTGGTGAGATCTGGTCTACTCGCGGTGGTTCTAGCCCTAGTGGTCATAGAGCACAACCACCTAAACAAGACAAAGCTTACTAAGGTTCTTCAACAATTAGGCTTGGTAAATGTAAGAGATGTGCAAAACTCGAATATAGACCATAACGTAAGTTCTTTCCTCCAAGAGCTCGAAAAACAGCAATATTTGAAGAAAGCCTTCCACGGTCAGTCTGCGGCCATGAATGATTCAAACGTCAGTGATGAGTACATTTTCTACAACTTGGGAAAAAGAGCATTGCTTGAGTTTGGTCCCACGTCCTTCTTTAATTTGATTCACGACATATACGGCCAAGAGTTTGATCGACAGGCAACATTTGCTACACTCGAAAAAGCGTTCAAACGGTCTTTCGAGGATGAAATTCCGGAAGAATCCACGGGAATTTCTAATGATGCCGGCGCTGAAATGAATGCAGAAGAACATGAAATTCAGCAAGAGACATAATCGGTTAAACTAGCGATGATAGAAGCAGATCATATATTTGGCTTCAGGAACTTTACGCGTAGAGCATTTCGACCTAAATTGAGGCTCAATAAAAGCGTCCCGATTATGTACGCCATGTAGGGTGCTTATTACCCTGTTGTAACCAGTTAGCGTTAGACACATTATAGTGATCTATTCCACTGCTAATTGTTCTCGCACTGAAAAATTCAGTCTCGTGCCATGTTGATGGTAAAATAGAAGTGCACCACCACGTTACATCAAGTCTACTATGTTCACTAATTGTTGTGGTAACCTAGAAACCGAAACATAGGCATCTTCTTTCACGATTTTAGAAATTGATATTGTCTTTCTGACTAGCTGTGCTTGTTCAAACGTAAGTGTTCCCGTATCGGTTAAGCCGCAGTAGATCTTCATACTTTTACTTGCAGAGTACCTCTGGCTTGCAAGAGTAAGTACATTAGAGCAAAAGCAATTCAGCTGGTACTATGTGGAGCTCCTCTAGTATTGGACAGCATCAATGTTACTACGTGCTCTATGAGCCCCATGTTATTGGATAGCCTTGCCGGATAGTTCCACTGTCACAAGCCAATACCTTAAATAGATCTATGGGTGCGTTAATGTAGAATGCCTATTACAGTGAGCAATCGTGTTCTAAACATTTTACGTAGTATGGATTTCACAGTACAATTAGTCAGTCCTTTGCCTCAGGAACGCAAAATCCGGCACCCTGGGAAGGATCTCCCCGCTAAAGGCTGCAAAATCTCGTTGCCAGTGTGAATAGACTAGCATGACTTCAGTCGTGAGTTGCTGCCAGCCACTGAACATGGATGACAATTATATAGAGCATATACTGGTGGTCGTTTGCACCATCTTCGAACCACATCACACCACTATGATTGATTTAGTCAACTGCTGGACTCCTCGAAATTTCCGCTTCTTACCGGAATCGGTAATCTCAGTATCTATCTTTTCCGCATATTGAGTCCGAAGGTGGAATTAAACATTAAACTCATATGATTTTGAGAAGTGAAAATTATATCATTCTTAATCACATACTTTTAACTTCAGAACTGTTGAATTACTAGGTAACAGTGATACTTAGTGATACGTAACAGCCTTTTTTCATCGTTCGGATACCACACTATCTTATTGAATCATCCTTACCCTCCTCGTACCGTCGTATAACTTATCATAAAAATGGCCTTAGACACTTTGGATTTCGTGGTCATTGGTGGCTTGTTCATCGTCGCTCTTCTCTACTTCGGTAAAGACTACATCTGGCCAGGTGATGACGGCACATCTGCTGGTTTCACTGCCGATCTTGGCGGTAAATCAAGAGACATCGTCGAAACTTTAAAGAAAAATGGAAAAAATTGCGTGATCTTATATGGATCACAAACAGGTACTGCTGAAGACTACTCCAACAAGTTGTCAAAAGAGTTGAGTAGTAGGTTTGGATTAAAAACGTTGGTTGGTGATTTATCTGACTTCGACTATGAAAACTTTAATGAGATCCCTAACGACGTGTTGGTATTCTTCGTCCTCGCCACATATGGAGAGGGAGAGCCCACTGATGATGCGGTTGAGTTCTTTGACTACTTGGATAATGAAGCCGATGACTTATCGAATATCAAATTCTGTGTTTTCGGTTTAGGTAACTCCACATACGAGTTCTATAACGAAATTGGTAAGAAGGCCGAAAAGAGGTTGACTGAGTTGAACGCCGAACCTTTCGGAAAATTCGGTATGGGTGATGATGGTGTTGGAACTTTAGATGAAGACTATTTGAGTTGGAAAGACGCCATTATGGAAGACTTGAAAAATGAGTTGAACTTTGAGGAGCACGAATTAAGCTACGAGCCTAGTTTTAAATTGATTGAAGAGGTCGATTTATCGGCTGATAGCAGTGAAGTGTCCTTGGGTGAGCCAAACAAATCTTACTTGGATTCTTCGAAAGACTTGACCAAAGGTCCTTTTGATCACTCTCACCCATATTTGGCTCCTGTCTCAGTCTCTAAGGAATTGTTTACTTCAAACGAAAGACACTGTATTCACGCCGAATTTGACTTATCTGGAACCAACTTGAGATATTCTACTGGAGACCACTTAGCTGTTTGGCCTTCGAACTCTGATTACAACATTAACAACTTTGCTAAAGCCTTCGGATTGGAAAATAAGTTGGATGAGGTGTTCAGCTTAAAACCATTAGATTCAACTGTTTCTATTCCATTCCCTACACCTACTACGTATGGTGCTGTTTTGAGATACTACTTGGAAATCAGTGGTCCAATTTCGAGACAGCTTTTTACCAGTGTTGCAGGATTTGCTCCTGACGAAGAGGCTAAGGCTCACACCATGAAGTTGGGTAGCGATAAGGCTTTGTTTGCTTCTGAAATCTCTGCCCACAGGTACAATATTGCTGATGCTTTGCTTTCGATTTCTAAAGGCGTTGCTTGGGACTCCGTTCCGTTTGAGTTTATCGTGGAATCTATCAGTCACTTACAACCAAGATACTATTCTATCAGTTCCAGTTCTTTGAGCGAGAAGACTTCTATTCACATTACTGCTGTTGTTGAAGCTGATAAGGTAGAAGCAAGAGTTGTCTCTGGTGTTGTAACCAACTTGTTGAGAAATATTGAGATTGAACAAAACAAGAAGACCGAAAAGCCTGTTGTTAGCTATGACTTGGATGGTCCAAGAGGGAAGTTCAGCCGTTTCAAATTACCGGTTCACGTGAGAAGGTCTACTTTCAAGTTGCCAAGTAACCCAAAAACGCCTGTCATCTTGATTGGTCCGGGTACTGGTGTTGCCCCCTTTAGAGGCTTTGTCAGAGAAAGAGTGGCTGCGAAGAAATCAAGTGACATTGAGTTCGGTAAAACTCTTTTGTTCTACGGTTGCAGAAAGTCAACTGAAGATTTCTTGTACAAAGAGGAATGGCCAGAATACTCCAAGGTATTGGGAAATTCTTTTGAAATGCACACAGCATACTCTAGAGAAACATCTAAGAAGGTCTATGTTCAGGACAAATTGAAGGAAAGCGGTGAACAGATCGCAGCATTGTTGAAAGATGGAGCTTTTATCTACGTATGTGGTGATGCTTCCAGGATGGCAAGAGACGTGCAACACGCGTTAGTTGAGATTTTAGCCAAAGATAGAGATATCAGTGAAGAAAAGGCTGCTGAGTTGGTAAGAGGCTTTAAGACCCAAAACAGATACCAAGAAGATGTCTGGTAATTGTTGTATTAAATAGAGTAAATTATAAACTAATACACATATTTCTCTGTAACGTTATGATCTATTCCGTATGTCATTATTCTAGTTAGCGTTTGACACAGAACCTCCAGGCTGGATTGGTCGAATTATAAATCGGCTGGAGCTGATGCTCGATGGTAAGCCAGTGCTTGTATTTGGTCTTGGACTTGAGATCCAAATCGTAAATGTTGCTCGTCAACAAGTACTTGCTGTCGTCTATAGTGATCAAGTTGTTGACGTTATTATGACTATTATGGTTATCGTTATACTTGTCGTACTTCTCGAACTTCAAAAACAATCCAACATCTCGCAACGTCATGACCAAGGACAAATTTGCCGACACGTCGTTAGGCGAAGTGATATTCTCTATAAGGTCATTTTTGTCATTGATTTTTTGGTACTGCTTGAGCTTCTGAAACACATTTCGAGAGTGCTGTAAAAACTTTCTGAAGAGCTGTTTCACCGGAATATTTTCATGAATCCTATCAAATAGTTCGGAAGGTATAACGTCAAATATGTCATCCAATCCATTATCGATCGTGTCGTCATATAAAAAGTCTAGTGGACAAAAATGGCGAGGAAACCCTTTTAATTGATTAAGCAGACACGTCCTACAATAATTGTGATCCTTATTATCATAGAGCCATTTCGGCTTCAATTCAAGTGTTACAGCGCTGAACAGATCATTATAGTAGAGATTACAGTTCTTCGAGAGAATCTCCTTATTTGTTTCCCCGTCAAGGATATTGGGTAATAACAAGCCGTAACGTTCGTTTACCATCATCTTATGGCCTGCCGAATTCAAATTATCCACGAAATGCTCTGTCAAAACCACCAACTGAATATCAATAATCATATCAGGAAATAGATGCTTACATCTGAGTTCAATAAAGTCGTATAATTCGCATGTTGAGATGTACTGGTCGTCCTCCTTGAGAAGTCTCAATCGCAAGAGCTTGTGCCGCAAATAGTCGTTACTTCCGGTATACTCGAAGAGGATATTGGCGTTACCTTTAGCAAAGTATCGCCACTCCCTGGGGCTCGTGAGTTTGGAGATCTCCATCTTATGCTGTTATCATAAAAGTTTACTCAAATTTCAACAGCAACTAACGATTCTCACTCGACTATTTTTCTGCAGAAGAGCCCTGATCTATTTCGCAGTGATAAAATAAGTTGACTTGATTCGCAGCCTAACTAGACACTAAAAATGTTGTTGATCTCTTTTTTCGTGAACATCTTGCGGTTCAGGACTTGTGGATTGGTTGACACGAGGATTTTTGCAGGTCCTTGGACTTCTACGAATATCTGCCGCCCAAAAATGTTCAAGAAGTAGAGTCTAACAAACAATACCACATTACCGAAGTGGTACTTAACTCGAGTCCAGGTCCACGATACTTGGGAGATCACTTCTTTGGCCCCAATGGTCTCTATTGCTCTATTGAACCTGTACTTTATAGACTGGGGGAGTGTAGGGGCTTTAAGCCCAATCTTCGGGACCTTAATGTCTAGTTTACCACCTGCTATTGACTTGAATTTGACGTCCCCGTTTGTGGCTACTAAACTATTGGGACTAATATACATCTTTTCATTCACTTCAACATCTATGTGAAATATTTTGTTTCTGTCACTGAGTAATAGAATTCCTTTTCCTACACTCTTCACACTAGTCCGTTTCTCAAACAACTTCACGGGCTCTATTGCAAAATCATACCCAGTCCAAGCAACTAAGTTTATGTCATTAAAAATGGTCCAAGATTCCTGTAGGTCTTTGATCTCTATCATGGAATAGTTGTTTAATCTGTTAGGATTGTGACTTTGTCCAATCAACAAAGAGACGGACTCCTCGGATTGTAATATCTGGTAGTCCGTAGTGTGGCTGAGTCTTCTGTTTACACTTGACAAACCTCTGAGGTCTCCGTTAACGGCCACAATTGCACCGTGGCGAATGCTGAGGTATGAAGACTGGGGCATCTTGACGTTTAATAAATTGGTGGGATTACCGAGCGGTTTAAAAACAGGTAGCTCAACGAAAGGACCGTTACCCGTACCCGTCAAAAGGTTCTCGGTTGCAATATCTTTGCTGATATCTTTGGCTGTGAACAAGAATCTGGAGCAGGCTCTTGGTAGTATGGAATTGAGTCTAATCATGGTGAATCAATACCTACTGAAAAATCGTTTTCGCAAGAAAAATTGAAAATTAGTTCATTTGCTGCTAAATTGTTAATGGTACTTTTGATTTTATCCTAATCTGAACCACCTTAGTTGGTACATTGAGTAAATAGCTTGTATCTGATAGAAACATAGAGCTTGGCTATCTACTTGCTGAACATTCTTCTCCCTCCCGTAGTTTATGTCATTGTATTGAACTATTAGACGTATCATCCTGTTCATTTCTTGTCAATTGCTTCTCCAAACATTTGCTACTTTCAAAACTTGGATTTTCTTATATTTATTTTACTACTTTATCATCCACTCCATGTTCCCCTATACAAAACGCTTCATCCACTCATCAGTCTCAAGAATAGACTTGTAATACTCATCGCCAATTACAGTCTTATCAACACTATTAGCAACTCTCATTAGTCCCACAAACAAACCCCAAAACTCAACACCCTTGTTGAAATCAGCCAAGAACTGGTTTGATGTAACACTATTGACCCCATGAACGTTGATGTTGAAGATCGGGTTTAGTATTTGGTATACATTGTTCAACAACTGGTCTTTCGAGTTCTCGATGATCTGTTCTTTGTTCAAACTCTTATCCAACTTTGACTGTTTAGCACTATAATCAAAGTAGATTTCAGCGACGACTCCCAACAAAGTATTGTTCAAGTCCTTATAGAATGGGAGCTGGTCGATTAATTTATACCATACATCCTTAGTGCTGAAGTCAGTTTTGACATTGTTATTATCCAGGCGTACAATCAAGTCCACCAAGCACCCTTGGAGCGTGTAGATGAAGTTGGTAGAGATGAACTTCAAGTGCGATCTGAAGTTTAATAAACTTCTTGAAATAGGGCCCTGGTAGTTAATAGGAGCGATCTTAAGCTTATGAACCGAGAACACTCTTGAAAGTAACGTAATGTGTTTAGACTCAGAGGTATCCAATCTGATTTCAGATCCACTGCCACTGGGATCCTTAAAATGTCTTGCCACTCCACTATACTCGACTTGCAACTCGTTGAACTTGACAGTCCCAGACTTGACCAATAACAATAATAACACTAGTTCTTGAAGAGTAGCTTCATCCAACTTGGTTTCATGTTCTTTCACAAAGTCTCTCAAAATCTTACCATAGCTATTTAACTCGTTAGTCTTTTCATCAATAATGCCAAACAAGTATAAAGCTCTCAACAAAACAGTAGATATGATCTGGTTATTGGTGTTGATAGTCCCGTCAAACTTTTCTTTCGGATATTTGTCGTCAATGGTTTTGAAAAAGTTGACCAACTTAAAGTCTTTTGGTGCGTCTGGTTTATAAAAAATATGGTTGATTCTTTGGGTGGTAGGGGGAATGTGTCTGTTGTTGGACTCTAAAGAGTCGGTTTTGTACCAGTAATTCACCTGGATCTTTTTAAACTGGTAGTACCTATTGAGTAACTGGGTGAAGAGATTGAACAAGTCGTCTAAGTTTTCCATGTAGAACTTGGAGTTGATCAAATTTTTATAGCTTTCGCTAAGCCCACTTTCCAACGGAGGCCTTATATATAAGTGGCCTTGAGTAATAGCCTCCAAGATCTCTAAAGGTACCAATCCAATGGATTGGTAAAAATAGAATTCACGTGGTAATCTTTGAGAAATGATGTCATGAACATCATTAGGAACTTGAATAGTTCTTTGTTCTTTAGACTTCTTACTTTTTGGAGTCTCTGCGTCCTCCTCGACAAATAAGTACGCATCTTCGTCACCTAATAAACCTAACTTTTGCATTTCTGTAGTGTACATCGTGACATGGCCCTCGTCGTTCAAAACAGGGATATATCTGAAGGCGGAGTGTCCCTTCAAGTACAATTCCAAACATCGTTGATCGTTCAAACTCAAGATGTAAGAATAGAAATCGGCTTGCTTATCACCATTGAAAGCCACTAGTTGATATAAAATGTCCAAGGCAATCTTGAAGTAGCTTAACTGAGGGTAAGGTTGCATAGGGTTAGGTTTAGGTAAAGGCGGTAAGTTGGGGAAAGTAATAGGCTGGAGATTACAACCCACCATAATACTTAAATCCAACAATTGTTTTTGGTTCAAGTTCAACTCATTCAATACCTTATTTTTGTCAATGAATCTGAAGTCCTTGGATTGAAACTCCATACCCAATATAAACTTGTTCACTTTCGTCAACAACAAGTCCGTAGACCCATAAATAGAATCAATGGCATTTTTCTGGTACAAATACGATAATTGAGCTGAAGCATCGTACGGACTTACTAAGTAGTCTACGCCAATTTCCACAAAGTATTTGATCAAATCATGAACAATTGGTCTTAAGGGTAATGGGTCCGTGAAAAGTCTAAAAGAATCGTTGTTGTTGTAGCTGTAGTTTCCATTTCTGGTATTCAATTTTGTCCAAGTGTTTTCCAAATGTTGTTCACTAGCAGTTAATTCATTGGTTTGTAGATTTTGAGCCTGTAACTGGATGTCCAAGCCCTTGATGACGAAAATCGGTCTAATGTTGAATTCCTTAAACACGCCCAAATCAGAGTGTATGTAGTCTCTCAAGGATGATGGAACGCCTCCAACAGCAGATAAAAACTGTTCTTTCTTAAAGGTATAGATTCTACTCAAATAGTGCTCCACGTCTATACCGATGGTTGCATTTTGAAGAATTTCAATTGAGCTAGTATTGACCAATTTTCTTTCGAATAGGTATGATTCTAACGACTTTATCGGCATGTTTAGCTGTAGTTAAGCGGTGTTGATCCAATATAATAACGTGTAGTCGTTGTTCGGGGCTACTCGAAGTATGGCTGGCAAGGTGCGAAACTCGCTCGGTGTATATTGGTTCGTGCACGTGAGAAGTTGTTCCCATTGTAACTGTTATGATGAAAAATATACAAAGTATATTGATAGAGCTGCATTGGTGTAGGCCTCATTGGAGTTAAACACGTCATTGTGCGATGAATAGGCCCCAGTTACTCTACTGTCTTTATTTATATATCCTTTTTATCTTATATACAGTAGTATACATTCAATCTTCACCGAATAAAGTATTTAAAGGAGCATTCTCCACGAACGGGTCATTCATCACATCAACTGCCTGGAGCTTCTTTGTTCTGGCATTTGCAGCGGCCTCCAACTGTTTCTTCCGCTCTTTCATATCATCCTGATCATTATCACTAAACTTCTCCTTCGATATTTTGATCAACTCTAATAACGCAGACCGTTGATGCTTCAAAGACTTGGAATTCACCAATAGGCTTTCAAAATTCGAAATATGGGTAGTGCTGATGTTTGGAAGACTATCCACTAGGATTCTAGCAGGGTAATCATTTTTAGACCTCAAAGCACAGTATAGCGTGGTAAGCGCAGTGGCAGCCTCCGAATGAGTTTCCACGAAGTAGTCATCATTCAATACCCTCAACAAGGCCTTTATCAAATTGTCACATAAGAATTTATCAACCTCTTCGTCCTTCAATACAATCTCAGATAAAACATTTCTAACTACTAAAATCGTATTAAAGGAACATTTTGTATCTTTGAACAGTATGATGTGACAGCAGAGTTGTAAAAAAGGAGCCAATATAGCCTTATTGTCACAGATCAATTTCTTGCTTGCGAGCTGAGAGTCTGTCACTGACTTTGAGTTGAACTGACTGACAATGTCCATTAAATAACGAACAACTGTAGCCGTCAATTGTCTCAACATATGCTCCTCCATCATCTCTTCAGACAACGTTTCGTCATTCTCGTTTCCTTGTAATTGCAACCCATCCAGGTAAATCCTATCCCACTTCGACACCAACAACCGATCCAAGTCAACAAATGATTTCGGTAACAAGTCAGACATGAAAGGCTCTATGAACTTCACAGGACAGTTTCTAACCACGCTTCTCAAACAGCTGTTGATCATATGCTTCCAGCTGTGTAGAGTAATCCCAATCATTTCACCAGTCACGGCACTCCATACCATTGACCCAATGTTGGGGATCTCATAAAGCGTTTCCTCCAATTGTGACAACGACCCAATGGTCAAGAAAGCATATTCTCTTGTATATCTGATTAAATGGCCTACGGAATCAGCAAAGTCTCGTAGCGTCAAAGTGGCTTTCACGTTCTCTTCAATAAACGTCTCTTTACTCTGTATAGATACACCCTGTTGCCAGAATCTCTCCATACAACTATACTTAACGAAAGACTGAACCTCTTGTGGTAGATCCTTCCAGTTATTTGGGTTGTGGTAATTTTGAATTTGTGTCAATAATTGCAAAATGTGTGGAATAATCGGTTGCACTCTAGGTTTCCATAACTTAAGTAAATTCAAGTACTCTTGAGAATCGTGTCCTAGCTTTTCAATACTGTACTGGATAAAGATTCTGGTGGCTCTGATAGGAAAGATCGACGACCAGTGATCCTTCAATCTATTCCTTAAGATTTTTCCGTCCTCGTCCATTTGAGCCTCTAATAAGTTGGTGGTAGCGGTGATGTCTCTTCTTTGAAAATACGATGCGATTTCCACTATGCCGATTCTTTCCATGAACCAATGCAATTCCATCAACCCCTTTTCCGTATCAGGCCTTAACCAGGCTGATAAGTCCGGGTCAACGATCTTAGCAAACAACTCGTCTCTCTTGTCGATCGACGACCGGGAGGCTATTACCAAAAGGAACGACTTGAATGCCACATTTTCATGGTCGCTGACTTTCTTGCTACTTAGTATATTAGAGATGACATTTTCTAGGTCGTTGAAAATCTTCTTCAAGGATTCAGGCATGATGTATGCTAATCTGTTCAACTCGGTGCCACAACTTGTTCTCAAGTCCCTGATCAATTCTTTTTGCTCGTCACTTATATTCTCCGGGTACTCGAATGTAGCCGTGGTTAAGATCTTCTCCAAAACCTGGAACATTAACGGACTCACGTCCTTCAACAATGGAGCAAACTGAACCAATGTTTGTACCTGTTTTCTGATAAGTAAAGGGCACGCAAGATTCATGGCTAGTAGCCTCTCCCCTAGACTCTCCACTAGACCGTTCAAACGATTATTGATTGTTTCAGAATCCTCACCGCTATACCAGATTCTCCATCTAGAGATACCTCTGATACAGTTTTCGATGATATTAAATTGAGAATTCCCGTAGTTGATTTCATCCGATTTCTCATCTAGCTGATACTTGGAAACACAGTTAGTGCCCAATTCAGAGCTGAAAAAGTTCTGTAACCTGTTCTCCAACCAATTGAGACCATCCTCAGGTTTTTTGCACACAGTTATCCTGACTATATCCTCGTTGTACTTTCTATAGTTAACAAGGAAAGAGTTAGAGTCGGAGATAGAGTCAAAGTCAACGTCCAAAAACTGTCTAGAAACATTCTCTTCGTCAACTATGGTATAATCGATAGTTCTGTTGGCAGCTATTTCCATAAGCTCCATCAAAATCCGATCGATATCCAACCTGTTACTCAACTCGTCAAACCTTAGTATCGTAACCCACATTTGTAAAGACAAACCTGATATTATTAGACTAGGGCTATTTGTAGTGGATAAAACAAGCTTCAAGTAGCTATCAATATCAGCCTTGTCCCAGTCGATTTTGTTCTTGGACGGTAATGATATGTTCAAATATTCACTCAATGATACAATCATCTCTACAGTTTTCTTGAGAAGAGAATAAACTTGCTCATCAATATCCCGTGGATCGATTTTCAACGAATCGTAGAACTGGGCCAACTTGTTGATTCCCTCGCTGGTGAATATACTGCCAATAAAGAAGTCAAAGTCCTCATAATTGGAGTAGCTTCTGGTGAAAAGAATATGCAAACAGTCTATTGCCAAAGTCTTTAGCTTAGTATCTGGAATAGTAAGGAGATTTATCAAGGTTTGCATGATATTTTCTTCTCTCAACGTTTCTGGTTGAATCCAGTGTAAACAGGTTTTATATGTGGCCAAGATTTTAGGAACAAATACTTGTACTTCAGACGACTCGTAATCATTCAGCAATACCTCCAAGAGGAATTTGTTCCATGTAGTGAACCACCCGTCGTTGGAGTGTTTACATATCAAGACATTTTCATTTGTCTCATAAAGTTTGTTCAACACATCGTTTGGTGTAACAATCAAGACACTCAATTGGTTCAAAATGGCACTTCTCTTCATGGCGACGGGGTCGTCCAAAAGGTATATATCTTCGAATAAGGTTCTCATGATAATCAAGCATAACTCTCTGCACACCAAGTTCAGGCTCCATAAGTGCCATAGATCTGAGTCCATGCTGGCCCAACCATCCGATAAATCCTTTTCGGATAGTTTGGAATTGTCTTTGTTTTCAGACAAGATTTTTACGAGATAGCATCCCCATGCTTTCTTGGCGATGGAGACCCATAAAAATGCAATTTTTTCTTTGACGTAATGGGGATCATGTTCATTTGTCTTGTTGGCCAATTCAACCACCCACAGGCGTACTGCAAGCGATTTTTCCGAAGAAAACGTGTGGAACTGTTTGTTGATGGAATTCTGTAGTAACGATAACCCGTAGTGACGAACGATGTAGTTATCCTTATTATTCTCATATAGCGCTAACTGGTACCCCCAGTACGGGCTTTCCTCGTTTGCCTTGATGGACTCTAGGAACGACTGCGCTTCTCTACGCTGAGCGTTGTTGGATTTGCTGTCGTATACTACCAATAACGCGGTGATAATTTGATTAACGCCGTGAGTGTCCATCGTCATACTTTACGAGGAGGAAACAGGCGAGGGGTTGCGTAGGAGAGGGAATGTGGAGTACAATGTACTGTTATACGTCAATTGAGGAGACTAGGTACAGGGGTGATATGTCTCCTTCTCAATGGGATGATGGAGATTAATTAAGGCGGCGCGCGCAAGAAAAGGTTTGATCCTAATTATTAATGAAAAAATGAATAGATTTCGATTGTTCGGTAGAGTGTACGAGTTATGTTTGTCATTTGTACCACTCAAAACAAACTGTAGTCTATGGGTTACATGGTGAGGGACTAATTATTCATTCGAAAAAATTTCAACAGTTTGCAAGTTTTATGAATTTTACATGAATAAGCGTATACAATTTTGACCTATTAGTATGTGGTCGTGATCACTATCCCGCATTAGTATCAATGTGATTTTTTTACCCTAATTTAACATAGCTCTTCGAAAGTGTGTCAGAGTAATTAGCACCCATCAAATTGATACCGATTGTGTATTCGTGCAAGATATGTGGTATGTAATTATGTAGTCCATGATTCTCATTCTAAAGATAAAACTTACGCTTATCCTTCTCCATCTCCGGACGGAATTCCCATTCTGTCTCGTCCTTGATACCCTTTTGGAGACGTCTAAGCTTAAGTGTAAACTGAGGCCCTATCTCCTGAAGTCCAACCTTTTCATCGCTCTTGAAAACGTATCTGTGCCGGCGGAAAAATATGAAATCACGCTGGTTGTGCATTGTGATCACCTGCCTTCCCTCAAACTCAGGGTTCTTTGGGTATATGCTCTGGAACAAGCGACCTACGGTTTTCCCCAAACGTGTGTTGAAATTGTTCAAAATCAATTCTGGCATGTGCTCTGTCTTCCTCCCATGTCCTTGAATTTTCTTACCTTCAGTCACGGAAGAGATGGAGAAATAAAATGTAGGCCCATCAGGTAAGTGAATAAATGTGATCCCGGTAACCTTTTTGTTGAATTCATTCAAAATCACCAAATCAGTATAGTCTCTACTGTTACAATGCTTGACCATATCTGGGATAGAAAACTGAGGTTTTCTTTTAACAAATGTGGCATTAGGTAAAAAATCCATAAGCAAATCAGCAAATTCGTATGCTGGCTTTTTGGCATAAGTGTTGGTGGTCAAAAGAATTTTTGGTTCTTTCCCGCTCTCGAAATAAGTGGCGAACTCATCTTCGCCTTCAAGTTCTTCCACAATAGTCTCATCGTAAACTCTTTTACTTTCAATAGTTTCAGGTATGTTATCTGCAAGTCTCTGTTCTCTGAGCGAGGGATCATCTCTTTCCTCCTTAGCACGCTCTGCTCTGAGTTTATGCTTAGCTTTGTTCTTTTCGTGCTTCAACTCAGCAAACAACTTTTGCCGACGATGCTTGTTACGAATATTCTTTAGTACTTTGGAATCTTCAGACATGTAGTAAATGAAAAATTGAATGCGCGATGAGATAGAAATGCATTTGGTTAGATAAAGTTCGCGGTCAGGTAGGAAACAGGTACGGTAATTACACCATTAGATTATACTCCGGAAAGTGGGACATGATAAGATCTCAAGTCCAGAAGTGGGGGAAGAGCATTGCTGGAAAACAGTGGATTTTTGAGGACATATGCGGGGCTAACCGCATCAGACGTATGGACCGTCTAATTCAGTCTCTACTAAGGGCAGAAACTAAAGATTCAGTACCATCGGGATATAGAATGAGAGCAACAGGTCTTAAAAGTGATGAAGCAGCATCTCTTCTCCCTGGATACCACCTTCTTTTCGCAAACCAACTAAACGAGCGTCTAGGCAAGGATGGCTACGACGATTATCAAGCCCCTACTGCTAACGGAGTAGCTCTCTTCGCACGACGCATGTGGGTACGTGGAAACATCACATTCACCGCCGCGCCCGCCGTGGATAGCGCTATAGTCTGCCGCGAGTCAGTGCTTCGCACACGGTATATCGGGGACCAGGTATTTGTGGAGGTCTCACGGGAAATGGAGCACGTGCAACAATTAATTCTGGAAACCAGGTGTTTGATGTATACGAACAGAAAATACGAGACAAAGCCGGATATACGAGGTGAGCCAAAAACGTGTAGAACGAACTCTGGAAGCGGAACCAATTTATCAGGAACAGATGGAATAGTAGCTTTGCCTATCCAATTTACGGCTTCCCAGGTTTTAGAGTATTCTTTTCTCACAGATAATATGCACAAGATCCATTTTGACAAATTACATTGCGAAGAAGAGGGATTTGAAAACATACTTGTTCAAGGCCTGTTGATGGTGTGTACGGCCCTAGCATGGTTCGGGAGAAGTCATCCCGGTATAGTTGGGTTTTCTTATAGGAACCTTAAGCCAGTATACATAGACCAGAATATGGTACTTGTGAAAGAACTGATAGACGAACGGCAATTTCGCCTCAGTCTCGTAAAAGGAGAGTACGGCACTTTTAATAGTTTTCTGAGTAAGGATGTGCATTTTACCGGAGTGGTATCAGTCAATTGAAAACGTTTATCATTATTCTTATTGTCAAGCCGTAAAGGTTTTTATTATATACAGCTTCCTGTATATGCCATATTATATCCTGTATAAATGACACAATCTCTTCGCTCAGAGCTGGGAACGTTGCAAACGCTGATAATGCGGCACCATATATGTACCAGGCAATACCCGGGAAATGAAACTCCAAATCCCTATTAAAGATGTTTTCTTCATTGGTTCTTCTTGCCGCTGCTACTGCCGTACATGCTTACCCTTCAGGCTTCAGTGCATCTCAAGTTCAATCCCCATTCCATGTCCAACTGTGCTCTCCATTCACTTTAAGTGATAGCAGTGCATTCTCCTGTGAAAACTCCACTGAAGTCACCACCGACTCTTGCTGTTTTGAAAGACCAGGTCTCATGCTTCTTGCACAATTCTGGGACTACAACCAGACTGTTGCTGCGGCTGTTCAAAACGGACAAGTTCAAAATAAATCCACCACCTGGGGCTCTAGTTCCTGGGGAGGTTTTGGTAAGGGGGGGGCTGCATTTACCAAGAGTAGTTCCAGCCCAGTTGAACAGTCATTCACCATTCACGGCTTATGGTCCGACTATTGTGCTACTCCGGACGGTGAAATGGCTGGATGGCCTGAATCTTGTGCTGAAGAATTGGAGGTCAACGAAACTTTGGTCGATATTAAGGACCTTATTGTCAACCAATTCGGCAAACAGGACTTATTCGACTTGATGTCCAAGTACTGGATCAACACCGAAAACTCTAACGTCGAGGGCCAGTCTTCTATCTCTTTGTGGACCCACGAGTACAACAAGCACGGTACTTGTATGAATACTGTGCGTCCTGAGTGTTTTGTAGACAGATATACCCATTACCAAGCACCTGTTGAATTCTGGCAAAAAGTTGTAGAAGTATGGGAGAATTTGAACACTTATCAGTTCTTGGAGAAAGCCGGTATCACTCCTAGCGCTGAAAAGACTTACCAATTGTCCGACATCAAGAACGCTTTGAAGGAAGCTTTTGGTTACGATGTTTATGTCTCTTGTGAAGGAACTTTTATCGATGAGATCTGGTATTATTACCACGTCAGAGGTTCTGTTTTGACTGGTGAATACAAGCCAATTGACATGATCGGTAAAGATGGATGTCCGTCCGAAGTTTACTATCTCCCAAAGTAAGTAGACTGTTGTACCAGGACAAAAATGCAGTTTAGCCTGCATTCGTAGATTTCGCGGTTTGCAGCCAAAAATTTAAAATATATGCCTAGATTAGTCAATGTAGAGCACAGTTGGAATTGTTTTCGGCTTAGTTGGACTATTATATTTTCATCAACGCCTAAATTTGTTTAACTCGATGGTTGATTCACTCATTTCTATCAATCAATAATTTGATATTTAGTATAGTCGTGCACACCCAAATTGGTAGTAGTGATATTATTCTACGTACTATATATAAGGACGAAAATTCTTTTACATATGCTGAGTTTCCTTCCATGGTTCAGATTGGATAAAGAACTTTCAGAACACCTAAAAAGCGGCAAGGAACTGCAGGAAAGCAACTTGTGCAATTTGAGATTACCGAATTGAGATCTACCTTGGGAACACCTAATCCAGTCCTAGGACGATGACTTTAATAAGAGTCGAAGCTAAAACCGAACATTGTGTCCTTCTTCAAGTGGACTCCTCTCCCTTCGTACTTGGTCAGATAATTGACTTGTTATCATAACTTCTTCGAATTAGCTGTGCCAGCCAAATATACTTACAAAATCTACACCATTGAAACAAGCGTTCATTTGAACTACACACTTAGTTGGCCAAGCCAATGACACCACAGGCAGCTCTGCCTCCGGCGTTACCAGTGGTCTTACTTAAATCGTGGTTGCCCTTACCCAAGTCATCAATACCATCGTGGACAACAACACTTCTTCCGATGATATGGTTTTCACCAATCAACTTAATTAACAAGTCCTGCTTAGTACCTTTGGCAATTCCCTTGGAGTCAGTGGTGATGTTTCCCAAGTCACCGACGTGTCTAACATCGTCTTCTGGGGCACCGTGGGTATGGTTGAAAGGGTTGAAGTGAGGGCCTGCAGAGGTACATCCATTGGTGTTGTCCCCAAAGGCGTGTACGTGAAATCCTCTCAAGGCATTTGGCTCATTACCAGTAATTTCCCAAGTGATGGTGGTTGGTTCGGATTCGGCGGTTTGTTCAAAGTAAACGGTACCGTTGACCTTTGCTTCACCTCTTACGACTGCGACTAGAGATGTTAGTACGGTTAAGGAACTGATATCTGATGAGTAGGCTGGGTCCGTTGTTAATTTCAATCATGAAGGCAAACTGACGTGAATTAGCAATCGACCTGAATTTCCTGCTCTCGGTCGTGAGAACCAGTACTATATCAATTGATTCAATTGATTCAATTGAGTTGTTTCAGCCAAAGAACAGTCATGTTAATCACTCGGCTAATTGACCAATTGACCAGCTCATGTAGTAGGATAGCCTATCTCCACAAATTGACCTTGAGCAAATTATATTACTTTCTATATTCATGTGAGTGTTACCAAATACGAGGCTAAATAATTGGCTCAATGCTCAATTAATCACTTAATTACCTAATATACTCGCATATTTCATCGGATCTCATCATAAACTTGACCTTACATACCTGCTTTGACCATGTTATTGATATATGTTGTAGTAGAAATTTGCGAATTCGGATGTTAAATAGGAGAGATTCAGAGCTTGCTTACAAATTTCCACGAATCAGAGCCAGCATGTGGCGGGCCGCGTCAGGACACAACCAGAGCAAGACTTCTAGAATCGGAAACGGGAGGGGGAAGTGCGCCCGCTTATTGGCGCGGAATTAGGCAATTGGAACTCCTACTGGGCTGAGGAATTGAACACAAGTCGGGTGCGCCGCGTCGATCCGACAGACGACCCGGCTTAGTATCATTCGCACTGTGTAGTACACACGATGTGTCGCATAATGTCGTAAAAAGCGGGTCGATTTCGCAGGGGATCCCCATTATTTTATATTCCATGGTGACCAGTAAGGTATAGTGGTTATGGTGGTTACAGAGTCACAGTGTACGTGTAACTGTGTACAATTGTGGATAACTGTGTATAAGTGGTATGAGTGTGTATACATATATAGATAATGCTTACACTATATACCGATCGTGGCCTATACCGCATTACCCTCGTACATGGACAGTTATTTGCTCTTATCTCCTGTATCTCCTTCTATGTCCTTCTTTTTTCTCTTTCTTTCTCGGGGAACCTCTGGGACTGTGTCAATCAAGTAGAACACGTAACCAGTTGCAGCAATAACTAGCACCGTATACACCAATGTCCCGCGGTCTCTGAACCGCTCAAATATTCTGTCAACTATCGTCATACTTCCACAGTTGCGATTTCAGCTGATTTGAATTTATATAAACTTGCGAAAATCCCTTTTTCATCTACTATCATGTCTGTACAGGGATTTAAGGATTACATTATTACGTTAAAGGAGCAAGCCAGTGAAGCCGATATCTCGGTTGTTAAACTGAAGATCGGTGAATTGGGTGGAACCATCAAGAACGAGTTTAGCTTGATCAAGGGTTTTACTGCTTCTCTCCCTGCTATCCATAGTGAGTCGATCCTGAACCACGAGCATGTTGCAACTGTTGAGGAGGACCTGGAGGTAAAGATCCAATAGATATTTTCTCTCTAATGAGTTTATATATAAACCTGCTTTATAGTCTTGACGTCAGTACGCTGTATAGATAATATAAGTCTTTCTTGCTAAATCGTAGTGGTAAGAAATGCTGTGCCGATGGTTGGTTCTACGGTAGTGCGGATGATATATACAGGAGATAACCTACATAGCGGCCCCTGTGCGTGCGGCCTCGCCACGCACGACTGCGACCCCATCATTCGTATTACGTCTTCCTATTCCTTATACTATCCTTATTCTTGTCAATGTCTTACGATAAGTTCAATTATCAGCCCAATTTCAAACCCATTGACCACTTGTATGAGTCGCGCCTCCGCCAGTTTACAGATACCGGTGGTCAGTACTCGGGCTTGAACTTGCCCAAGTTCTACGATTTTGAACGAAAAGACCTTGAATTATTAGTGTGGAAAGTCCCTGATGGACCCAAGGGAGAAACTGAAAGACCACTCTTCAAGGATATTGATTTTGAATCAATTGAGTGGAAAAGGGCCAAGAAAGGGGATTCATTTGGCCCTTCTTGGAAGACTTTCTGGTTTAAGTTAGAGATATCCATTCCTGAGGACTGGATATCTAAAAAACAGGAGATTGACATAGAGTGGGATGCCAATTGTGAAGGATTGATTTACAATGATAAAGGACTTCCCCTCCAGGCTTTTAGTGGTGGGGGAGAACGGATCTTATTCAAATTCACCGAGGAATACGTTGTTCCTGATACGCAGACATTCTACGTTGAAATTGCCTGTAACGGAATGTTTGGAATCAGTCAAGACGGGAACGTTGATCCTAATCGGTTCTTTGGATTAAGCAAGGCAGACTTGGTGCTTCCAAACGTAGAAGCTCGTGCTTTGTACTACGATTTTTGGATTTTAAGTGACGCAGCCAGAGAATTGCCGAATGGATGGCAGAAATATCAGGCTGCCCAGCTTTGTAACGACATCATAAATGCTTTTGATGCTGATGATGTAAACTCTATAAAAAAGTGTAGAAAACTCGCTGAGAAATTGTTAGGAGACAAGATCAATGGCGATACAGTTTTTGACCAATACGGCACTTTAAACGACGTGGTAGACGTATTTGCAGTTGGAAACTGCCACATAGATACGGCATGGTTGTGGCCATTTGCAGAAACAAAGAGAAAGATTGTCAGGTCCTGGACGTCTCAGCTTAAAATAGCTGACGAGTATCCTGAGTACGTCTTTGTAGCTTCCCAAATGCAGCAGTTCAAATGGTTGAAGTTGTATCATCCCGAAATCTACGAAAAGGTCAAGGAGAAATTC
This sequence comes from Yamadazyma sp. yHMH685, assembly GCA_030571055.1. NCBI lineage: Eukaryota > Fungi > Ascomycota > Pichiomycetes > Serinales > Debaryomycetaceae > Yamadazyma > Yamadazyma sp. yHMH685. Next base: position 1,827,259 of record JAJLXC010000001.1, read on the forward strand.
ACGACAAACCAGTTTTTACCCGTAGGAGGATCCTGGGTCGAAAACGACACAAACTTGCCCGGAGGAGAGAGTTTGATCAGACAGTTTTTGTTAGGCCAAAGGTTCCAATTGGACGAGTTTGGAATATACGGCACTGTGTACTGGTTACCCGATACTTTTGGATACAACTCTCAGATTCCTCAGATCTGTCAGCAGGCCGGGATCGAGAAGTTCTTGACGCAGAAGTTGTCGTGGAACAACATCAACCAGTTTCCTCTATCCACCTTTAATTGGGCAGGAATTGATGGGTCGCAGGTATTGGTTCACATGCCTCCCGCAAATACTTATACCGCCGGTGCACATTTTGGTGATGTGGTCAGATCTCAGCACCAACACAAGAACTTGAGGGATGTCCCTGCGGGGTTGTTACTCTACGGTAAGGGTGATGGTGGAGGAGGACCAACCGAAGAAATGCTTGAAAAAATTAGAAGAGAAAGAGGGTTTGCCAACAACACCGGAGGTATACCTGTAGTTCAAATGGGAAAGACTGTAGATGATTTTTATGACCATGTATTGGAGAAATCCGATGGTGGCAGAAAATTACCCACTTGGAGAGGAGAAATATACTTGGAGTTCCATAGAGGAACTTATACAACTCAAGCTGATGTAAAGAAGTGGGTCAGATTATTGGAAGTTAAGATCCATGATTTGGAATGGATTGCAACACTTGTCAGTTTGAATGCGCCTACTTATAAGTATCCCAGCAGAGAACTCCGTGATGTCTGGGAAGATTTGTGCCTTTGTCAGTTCCATGATGTTATTCCTGGTTCTTGTATTGGAATGGTTTACTACGAAGAGGTTAAGCCTATGTTGCAGAAAGGTTTGAGAAAAGTTGACGAGTTGCTTGACAACGTGTTGAAGGAGTTAAAAGGTGACAATCTCATGGCTTTGAACACTTTGCCTTGGGATAGAAACGAAGTTGTAGAGATAGCAAAGGATCATCCCATGTATGACTCCATTGAGGATTTCAAACTTCATGACGATTCTAAGATAGTGTCTGTTAGTTCGAAAGGTATCAATAAGCTCGAAGATATAAAATTCCCCGCTTCCGTCAAACAAGAAGGTGAAGTGTACGTTTTGTCTAATGAGTTGCTCAGAGCAGAAATCAACGGATCTGGTATTCTCACTTCTGTTTACGATATCATCAACAAGAGGGAACTCATTGATACAACCAGGACTAAACAGACCGATAATGGTGAACAAGTGGGAGGAAATCAATTAGTCATATTCGATGATGAACCTCTTACATTCCCTGCTTGGGACACTGAGTTGTATTCTCTTGAAAAGTTCAAGTTTTTGAAGAATGGAAAGGTCACGAGTGTCGTGGATAACTCTCTCAAGTCTTCAATTTCTGTTAGACACGAAATCAGTCATGAGTCGTATATTCAAACAGAAATCTCGATTGAGGGATTGACATCCGATAAAGGCACTAATAACTTCATAAAGTTCAAGGCAAACGTGGAATGGCACGAAACGTATAAGTTTTTGAAAGTACAATTTCCCACCACAATCTACACTGCCCAAGAAGCCAGCTATGAAACTCAGTTTGGAATCACCAAAAGACCCACACACTTCAACACTACCTGGGACGTGGCCAAGTTCGAGGTGTGTCATCACAAGTTTATGGATTTGTCTGAGTTCAATTACGGTGTTTCTGTATTGAACAACAGTAAGTATGGTGCTGCCATTCACGGCAATTTGTTGAGGTTGTCGTTATTGAGATCGCCTAAAGCTCCAGACAATATCGCTGATATGGGCCACCATGAATTCGAGTACGCTCTCTATCCTCATAAGGGTTACGTGGGCATCGATACTGTGAAATTGGCCCACAACTTCAACTACAAGTTAGATAGGTTCTACAGGGCTAAGCTGTCGTTGTTGGACTCTATCAAGTTATCGAGCGAGTCGATTATATTATCGAATATCAAGAGATCTGAAGATGACGAGGACATCTCACTCGAAGAGAACATTCCTTTGAAGAACAAGGGTCACAAGTCGTTTATTGTGAGAGTTTATGAGTCGTTAGGTGGCTCAGATGTCGGAACCCTTACTTTGGACAAGGAAGTATTTCCTATTGTAAAAGTCATCAGAGTCAATGGCATTGAAGACGAGTTGGAGACAGCTGACATCAACGTCACAGACAACAAGTTCCTGTTCAATTTGAAGGGATTTGAGATTGGCTCGTTCAAAATTGTTTTGAAGTAAGAGTAAAAAAGTATGAAAAAAGTGTTAGATTGATTTAATCGATGTTTTCGGATATTAAACTAATGTAGACTTGACTAGAGTGGAATAGGGCAGTGTCAGATTTGTCCAGGTACACCATACGCGGTATGCTGTTAAGATTAAAAACAATGCTCAAGGAAACGACGGATTCGTGTCCGCGTACAGGTACCTGAAAGGCACTGCCTACACTATCGATGAGTATGGCGTTCAGACTTAGGGGCTGGGGGTGGATTATCATAGCTTACATGTACATATCGTTTGATCGTCTTGTACCTTTTGAGACAATGGGCCTGCAATAGTCAACAATGGCTTTAGTTTGCAACATTCTACGCGCGTTAATCTCTCGCGTAATCTATCATCGTTAAATTATAAGCGGTAACAGATAAATCGTCTCAAGCTGAGTCGTAATAGCCTGATGTATTCTTCAATGTGGGTGTTAAACACGGCAAGACCTCATTTTCCATACTACTCTACATTCAGATCCTTTTGATGGAAGCGGGATTAATTATTTTCGGCGAGATTTTTTCCACCTCAGGTCCTTAATTCCAACAAGTTAACTCCGTTAGATTCTAGGCTTACAGATCAATCCGTCGTTCCTAAAACCCCTGAAATCCTAAAAAATATATTGCATCATTTTTACAGGACAGGTTAAGTCTAACTAGATGAGATAATAACATTGCCATAAGCTGCAGGGGGTTAGATTCTGTAGAAAGCGACAGCCAATCCAGCTCGGTTCGTTGCAGGCGAATATTCAAACTGAACTCAAAGGACTGTTGCAGGCCATTCCTAAATATTTACAGTCGCGGTAGGTTCCGGGTTCCCCAACTTTTTTGACGCCGCAAATAGCTAAACTAGGTAGGCAATTTACCCTTCGCAGAAATAGAGGAAAAAAGAGGAATCACACAAACTGCATGGAGGGGATTCATATTGCTAGTTTTAATACGCGGGCGAGATACCAGGGAAGTTACAACCAATTATAGCAAACTACTACCAGCTGTAGGCCCTGGTCAAATCCTTACCGCAGTACGCTTTCCCACTTAACAAAGTATCAGAATGCAGGATTTAGACGATGCACTCTGATGTAATCTGGAATGGAGCAATCAACGAGAACACCCGCCACCTTGCAAAGTAGCCCTCGTTTTAGCCCCTACAGAAAGCCATGATCCTGCATGAATGTATTATCCTGCGCATAAACGCGTTGCAACATGTGACTGATCAGACTAATACCCACAAAGATGAAAGTCATGAGGAAGGAGTACGTCGCAAAGAGGTCCACCTTCGGTAGAGCAAAAGCAGGCATTGGATTGCCAAGAGGCTGATTTTCCTCAGCTGACTACGTCTACTACGTCTACTACGCCACCTTCCTTGTGTATATGAACCATGTTCATATCGTTGCTGTGCGTTGTGTGTACATAAAAAGGTCGCTCAAAAATGCAACTGCTTCCGAAACAGGCGAAAATGTGGAACATCAGAGGCTGCAAATATTTTCATTAAACTTTCACACAGGATTATTTACCAACGCCTACCGTGTAAGCATGAAATATGTCAAGGATTAAAACCAGTCGGGGTATATAAGTCAGTCGAGTCTCCCAGAATTTTTTCATAACTATAATACCACTTTCGCTTATACAATGAAGTTCTCCTCTGCCTTAGCTTTGTCCGCCGTTGCCGCTACCCCAGTCTTGGGTGCTTTCACCAACGCCACCTCTACTGAAACTGACCGTCAAACAGCCGTCGTGACTATTACATCTTGTTCCCAAGACAAGTGTGAGACCCACGAAGCCACCACTGGTGTTACCACTGTCACAGAAAATGACACTATTTACACTACTTACTGTCCACTTTCAGAAGAGACTGTCGCTCCATCCGCTCCAGGATCTGCCGCCCCAGCCGCTCCAGAATCTGCTGCTCCAGCTGAATCTGCTGCTCCAGCTGCCCCAGCTGCCGGTGAATCTGCCGCCCCAGCTGCTCCAGGATCTGCTGCCCCAGCCGAATCTGCTGCTCCAGCTGCTCCAGGATCTGCTGCCCCAGTCGAATCTGCTGCTCCAGCTGCCCCAGGATCTGCTGCCCCAGCCGAGTCTGCTGCCCCAGCTGCCGGTGAATCCGCCGCCCCAGCTGCTCCAGGGTCTGCTGCTGCAAACACTGCTGCACCAGCTGCTGCAACCGCTGCCGGATCTGCTTCCCCAGCTGGTGGTGCCCCAGAAACCGTCGCTGCTGAATCTGCTTCCCCAGAAACTGCTTCTCCAGAAGTATCTTCTTATGAAGCTGGTGCCATGAAGCAAGCTCCATTGTTAGGTGCTGCTGCTTTGGCTGCCGCTGCTGTCTTGTACTAAGCTATTGTAGACCTTTAATTTTTCGAAATGATTTTTTTATGATTTAATCTTTGGGTGATTATAATTTCTGGAACTTAAAATTTAAGTATTATTTTGGTTATACATTCTAATAAAACAAATAAAAAAGATTTTACTATACACTCTAGACTACATTATCTCATCATTTCCAAGGATGAGAGTATCAAATTCGGCAGGATTTTCAACTGAATCTTTGAGGCTATCTATTATTAGTTCAAATTCACCACTGTACTTGAATGCATTGTATTCGCTAATCCCATAAGCTTTGAGATTATGAACATCTATCTTGTTTTGATTGCCATGAAATTCGAGATATATATCTTTTGTGGGGATCCTCAAATTTACAAGGCTAATAGGAAGCTTGATATGGGTAATTGCTTTGCTTAAATTAACTTCTTTCACCTTTATGAATTTCTTAAGGTACTTATTATGAACCTCTGGTAGATTAAAATTGATCTTGAATTCGTTCAAATAATTAAAAATAGACTCGTATTGCTGTTTCAGCTCGGGCTTTACGTACACCGAAATGGCCCGAGCGTCCGACTTCACGACGAGGTCGGTCAATATTATAGAACTGGATAATCGAATTCCCACAGTGCATACATGTTTTTCATTCAAATCACATTCCCACGGATAGCCTCCATCAACCAAAAGATTGTTTGCATTGTACTTCAACTTGTTGACCGAAGGGCTATTGCTAACTAGATAATCGTACCAACCCAAAAGAAGCTTTCGAGACAACGACCTTTCATCTTCAGGCGTGCTGGTCAAAAAGCCAAGAATCCTTGAACCTAATCTGTAGTCTGCGTAATTAGAATTAATGGAACCCTTTGAAAGAATTTCCAAAAGGTTGTTCAACAAGATCTTATTTCCATTGTTGTAGGTAAATGTCTGGTTGGAGTCCACATTTAGGTTATCGACAAGATTGTTGAATTTCTCAAAGATCACTTGGTTATTTTCGTGTAACTTTGCATTCAAAATCTTGTTGAATGTTTCTTTATCGATACCTTTCTCTGATGTTTCAACCATATTGGTAACATATTCTTGGAGGTGACTTCTGTTCTCCTCGAAAAACTCAGTCCAAGTCACACTGCTGTGTTCTTTGAAGTAGCTGTCAATGAAATTGTATAAAAACTTATTAAATTCGGGGAGGTAATGGATTTTGCCATTTTTTATGTAGACCGGAAGGTGGTCAGGCAACGAATCCATCAAGGAAGCTAGTATGTTCTGTTTGATACTCTCAATGTCGTCATTCAACTTACCTAATTTATCCAATTTTGTGTTCAAAATGTTGAGTTTTTCGTTGAATTCAGAATGGTTTGAAACAAGTTCAATACTTTCGAAGTTTGATTTCAAGATCTGCAATTCAGACCGAAAAGCGGTTACCTGCTTGCTTTCAACATCAAGTCCTTTGATTTTCTTGTCAACAGTATCAAACCGGGACACTAGATTAATGGCCAACTTCTCATAATTTTCTTCAAGCGTGCTTTGTTTGATTGTTAAGTCCTGCAATACTTTGCTTATCTCTCTGAGTTTCAAATCCTGCGACTGGTGAAGCTTCTCAAGCTGAGTGTCCATGTTTTGAAACTTCGAGTTAACTTCGTAGTAGTTTTCTATAGTCTTATTCGGACTTTTTTGAACGGTTAAGAGGTAGAACCCGATGACCACCATCACAGCTAGGGCGATGGCTATAGCACGTAGAAGCACGGTTTTCAAAAGCTCTTGGGGCCGCTCCTCTTTGCCCAATTCGAGTGGTTCTACAGATTCAGTCGCGTGTATCTTTTGTCTCTTCAAAATCCCAACGTCTGGTTCTACAATCTTTTCCACCGATTGTTCACTTTCCACTTCTGTCTCTTCATCGCTATCTGAGACAACTTCCTCTTCTTCTAGATTATAATCTGGATCGTCGCTCTCCTCAATATCGGCGTCTAAACCTGCTTCTGTGAGTAACCCTCCGTTTTTATAGTAGTCCTCGAAAAGCTGGTTGTACTGGTTGCGTGTTGTAGTTCCATTAGGTTTGCTCAAAATAGACTCAATTTCCTGCTCCTTTTGCGACAATGGGGGGAAAGGTTTTGCTGGGCCAATTTTACTGTTCAAATGGATAGATGCATCGTCGTCTGTGTCACCTACAAGAGATGGTATACCCGGGAAGCTAGACATGGCAGCGCGTCGTTGGTGGATGCGATTTGATTGCAAATCTAGTATATTGGACTGAGCACGACGCTGAATACACTTTATAGTTTGTCCTGAGTTTTTCCTTACCGATGGTCTTGAATAGATTAGACTAGAACCAGATAAGATTAGACTATATTGACTATGTAAGTGGAGTGGAGTTATGAGTTGTTGATTAGCAGTGATCAGGCGTGTGAGTAAAGAACAAGACGCACCAACTGCAGCTCAAAATAGAGATAAGACATGACTAGGCATGACTAGCTACCAATGAATTGATCTTCTGTGAGTATCAAATTGCTTCTGTCTGACACACACCAATGAAAGCTTCATACGTCTTCCAAACTACGATTGATATTTTACAGCACTCCTAGTTCATAGGTAAATGCTCACAACACCAAATAAGATACAATTCGTCCACTGCAATCATATTATACTGCAATTGGCCACCCATTCATACCCTGTCATCTTCAGTAATCATATATTCATTGACTATTTACTTAAAACTTTTCAAGAACAGTGGCAGCGGAAGAGACCTCGGAGTAACCCAAAGAGTCCTCGCTCTCAAGGAATGTCAACGTACCGTCTTCCACGATCGAAGTGTATCTTGCTGTTCTAATTCCCATACCTGCCTTTGTCAAGTCAGCAGCATAATTTTCGCCACCCAAGCTCTTTGAGAATTCGGCATTGGGGTCAGATGCAAAGATGAAGTAGTTCTCATCGTCAACGTATCCTAAAGCCTTACCCCATGCGGCGTTGACAAAAGGATCATTGGCAGTAAGAACAATCACTCTGTCAACCTTTTTAGCCTTGAAGTCCTTGAGGTGTTTCAAGTAGTCGGGAATATGCTCCTCGGTGCAGGTAGGAGTGAATGCACCCGGCGCACCAGTTATAACAACCTTACGGCCCGACAACTCCTTGGCGAGATCAAGCTCAACCGGGGGCTTACAGGTCGTCAAGTCGTGGTTGTTGGCGTCAATTGGGACGTATTTTAACTTAATGTTGGTGGGGACACTGGCCATCGGAGATTAGGTTAAATGTTTTAGTCGACAAGCGGAAGGGGTAAAGCGTATTTATAAGTGGGAAAGGAAATGAAGTACCCGCAAGTGGAGCAACTACCAGAGTGGGTGAATAGGGGCGGGAAGTGGGGTTGCTCACACATATTTGCACTATAGTCATGCTTATGTCATTGGCTATGGATGTGAGAACTCCGAGATTGCGGGTAAGAAAGCGGCTAACGTGGATTGATTTGGTAGTGGGGAAGTTCAGATTACGTAATATCAGGCTTTTTAACATGTTCGAGGCTGCAAAACTATTCTATTCCGGCTAGCATGGATGACTTAAAGAGTAACTTACAACGCGGAGGCAAAACCTTGCGCTTTTGTGTGGTGGATTGTATGACAGAATCCATACTCCTTGCTCACAATGCAGTTATTAGCTGCAGGTATCCCCTTGATAAGTTTAAGAAATTACACTTTGCCTATTAATATTGGCCTTGAATTTTTCTGACCACCGTAAGCGGAACGAAGGCGACTGAATATAAGCTGTCACGGTCAGTTTAATCATCAAGAACTGATTGCCCAATCCCCCTGTTTCTTCTATGGAGCTCTTGAAGCGTTAGAAGTGGGTGGGGGTCTTCCGAATATCTCTACTCTTGGTAGGTGATTGACGTACCACAGCCCGTAGACTTGTAGGACTGGGATGAATCAGTTGAGACTATGAATAAAGCTTAATCACACTATTAAATTCAAGCTCGCCTCCCTGGATGCTTTGAAGAAACAGTTGAGTCAAAGTCAAGACAATTTGTCAAAATGTATATTTAAAACTTAAAAAGTTGAGTAAATAGTTCTTATTTGATTTCGTTTAATGAGTATTGTTCTGAAACGAAGACTACTTATTAAATGGTCGATTTTTGAATACTTAAACTCAATAAACCCCCACCTACATAACCAACATACCCCCCCACAAGCAAGGTGATTGGCCATGACTGCCAGGGTCTATCCCAGTCCAACGGGATAGGAACAACCCCAACCCAGGTCCCCACTGCAGATGTAACAGTACTAACTAGCACGGGATTAGTGACCAATTGCTTCAAATCAATGACACTGACAACCTTAATAAATTTTGGGAAATCCAATTTGAACATCATCAAGATTGGGTTGAATATAATCAAAGATAAGTGGTTCGCTAATATAAATGTCTCGAGGGTGTGGGTGGCAAGGGGAGCTCCGAAAAGAATAAGCACCACAAAAACAGGCACCGAAAGTGCCACCAGAATAGCGATACTACTTGTTACAAGGAGCAACACGTTGTCGTTATCATCACCTTTTCTTTTACGCTTACTATCATGGACGCTCGTGCATGTCGTCGTATAAATGGCGTAGGAGTACACAATTTGGAGGAACAAAAGTGCCATGTATCCCTTTAACATAACGTCTTTCGGGTGTTCAGTGAGCCCATTGTTGAACATACCTGCAAGCACAATAGGGAGTTGCACCGGCACGGTGAGAAACTTGTTTGTGAGTATTGGCATCTCAGAAGCAGCAACAACCGTTACTTCTGTTTCGTCCTGGTCAAACTTGACTTTTCTCTTTACTTTGGGCATGGAAGTTCTGTATATTGATTCTGATACTATTTTTCGCGAGTAAGAAACGGTAAAGTACTTCACGCGGTTGGTTGCAAATACAGTTGTTGTACTTTCAGCTGTCAAAAGTATTGACACTGGATCAACAGGGGTATCCAAACATACCTCAACACTTATACAAGTTACTGTTACATTTATGAAATTTCTATTTTATCCACTCTATTCACAACTTTACACTGTTCTCAAACTCAAATAAGTCTTTCCACACATCCAGACCATCTTTAGAAACCTTCATCAGAACATTTCGCCTTCTATCATCATTCAACTTCGCAAACAGCTTTATAACAGCATAGTCTAGTATTGGCTTGTGGTTCGACTCATTTGCAGTAAGCTGAAGCCCCCCAAATCTGTTTAATCTAGGATTCAAGCCACAATAATGGTACTCCTTGTCGGTCAATTGTTGCTGTAAGATGTACATTCTTCTGTAGCTCGACTCGCTTATGGGAAACACTGAAAAGAATGATCCTTCAATAGTAGACCCAACACATTGGGTGATGTTGTCTGTTATGTTAGGTAACTGTTTCATGCTGCTTACTTTAGCATTGATGTTGAACGCAGCCTTTTCAACCAACCTTTGTCCGTTTGAAGAGTTAGGATCTTCAGGATCGTATTTCAAAAGATGTAAGATGTTGTTGTTGTCTCCAACAAGAATAAATATCTCTTCATCCTTGACGATGAAATCAGCACAATTGACATCAATTTTCTTTAAGTCCTTACCCAACATAATCATTCTATACGGTTCAGCATCAAATCCTACTAACCACACGGATTTCAACGCATCTCCCAAAAGTAAGAAGTTCCCAAAACTTTTACTCTCACTCACATATACAGAACAGTCTAAAAATGCCACCGGAACTACACCATCATCCTGGACGTCTCTGACAATAATCTTTTGGCCTTGAGAGACCAAAAAACGACCGCTAAGATCACTGATTGCTGTCACAGCCCCTTTGGTGCCCTCCTGATAGAATTCCTTGAACTTATGGTTCGTCTCCGGCTTTCCAGGTTCTGGGATAACATCGATGATTTCAAAAAGCTCGAAAGATCCATATGCACCTAAATCTTCCATCCTAAACTTACCTGTTCCTATAACGATGAATTCTTTCTTGCTTTTGAATCTTCTGGTAGATGAACCCACATCTAAAACCATAGAATCCACCTTCATACCCACTTCGTTGTCTTCAAGATCAAACAGATCGATGACAGTCCAGGATATTGGTGATACTAGTTTAATAGACCCTTTAAACGATAGTGCGCCAGGTTTATCTTCCATAGTACCTACAATGGGTACGCCCTCCTCATCAACACAGTTATAAGGAATTTCCTTATACGTTGATACGACAAAAGTGTCCGAACTTTCATGATACGTAATATCTTTAATTGTTTCGTTGAATTCGATTCTTCTTACTGGCCAATTGTTTTCGTAATTGAACTCAGCAGGGATCTCGCAGATTCTAGTGTTCTTTTTATCGTCCAAGAAAATCAACAGATTATCATCAAACTTGCCAAAAGACATAATTGGGATCCTGGCAAACTTAAAGATTCTGGGGATCGAGTGATTCGTCTTGACAATGTAATATGGAATATCTCCACTGACAAATATGCCTGTCAATCCACTCAAATTTTCGATATAGAATAGCTTTCTTTCAACCTTGGTTTTGACGTGGAATGAGTTATGCGGAGCCCCCGTAATCATCAAGTCTTTCTCTTTCAAGAACTTAAAGTTTTCCCCATCAAAGTATAATCTATAGAGCAAAACTTCACCCCCAATTGTCAATATGGTCAAATATTGGGTCTTGGAGATCTCATTACCAATTTCGTTGAAAATGACTTGCTTGATGAATGGATCAGGATACGCATCTCGATTTTCAAAGAAACTCAAATGCAAGTGGTCAGTAAACTTGTCAATATCATTCAAGTGATAGCATCTTTCATTATGGTACCTGTTGAACAAAACAATTCTGTTATCTCCAGTGACCAATATGAACACTTTCTGTTTTGGGCCCAAGCTTTCTTCTGCTTCTTTTGATACTGATTTGTTTGCAGCTGCAGAGAACTTTCTCTTCTTATTTTTTATTAACAAGTTAACGTCTTTGGTGACAGCATTCAAGATATTTGAGTTAGTCACATACCCAGAAGTGATGATAGTATCAGACAAGATTTTAGGAATAGGGATTTCGCTGAAACTGTTATTGTATGTGTTTATAGCGATAACTTTCACATCCCCACTGGTGAGGAAAAGCATCAAAATTTCGTCACTACAGAAACTGTTGAAAATCTCGTCTTCTTCTTTATCCAACACTTTTTTCAATGCCATTTTCCTCTTGAATTTATTATCGAACAAAATGATCTTTTTGGGCGTCACTTGCAAGATGTACTTACCGTTATTAAGCTCATGGATAGCCACGGTCAAGTTCTTATTGATGAAGTCTTTGGATTTCAATCTAGCAAATTTTTGATCAATTTGGAACACTTCAGACTTGAGATTCTGGTCATCAGACGTGATCAAGAACTTATTTGAGATCCATAATTTATTGATGGTGGAGAACGTCAAGGATGACTTGATTACAGGTTGCACACTCGGGGTGAATATGTTCATACAACTCTGTTTGTTAGCCCCCGAGTTTGAGAATATAGACACTTCCTGGTAATTTGGGTTGATTAAATTGGACTTGAACTTCGCTTTCGAATAGAATCCAAATGTGAAACTAGATATAGGCCCGTTATTGACTAAGTCATCACAAAACTTGAACGTTAATTTATCTTTTGAGAATGAGGTCTTACTCCGTTCCTCTTCGTCTCCGTATAAATCTTCATCTGCATCTTCCTCATCTTGTTGTTTAACTTTAATTTCTTCCTCGCCTTCGTATCTGTACTGCACCAAAGGACTGTTACCGTTCTTGTTCCCAATAAACAACAAGTTGTGGTCTAAGCTTGCTGCCTGTCCAGGGTAGGTGAGCTGGATTCCTTCATATTTGCTATTTTCCACGACATCAAAGCTGATTCTCTTGATACTCTTCCCGTCAATTTCGAAATTGAGTAGGTAAAAGTCTCCATCCAGCAAAATAACCAACACCTTATTATCGTTAACCAATGGGATTACTGAGCAGTTTTCCAACCTTAAGTTCAAGTAGGAATAATCAATATAGTTCTTATTGTTATTCGTGATTAACGGTGTGAATGGGTTGACTGATATCTTTCTTACAGTTCCTCCATTATCTATATGTATGAACTGATTGGCTCCCACTAATAAACTACCGTTCAAAGGCTTCTGTAAAGGGATCAACCTGTCCATATCGTAAGGCAAATTGTCGATCTTCAAGACAGTGGTCGAGTTTTTGGTATTCAAATCTAAGGACAAGACTATATAACTCACGTTATCCTTTTTGAAAAAGAGATCCCCTGCCCATACTTGGTCCACCAGACACAAAAGGGCCACGGTTGGTTCTCTATAGTTGCATAAGAAATTTGCGTCTATTATGGTACCAATTCTTGAGTCCAAATTTTGCCCGTTGATTAAGAAAGACGAGTCATATATCTCATCAAATGTGGTGTTCAAATTAGCATCGTCTTGCTCTTCAGCGTACTCATCTTCCTCTCCCTTGAGCTTTTTAAACGGCAAAAAAGTCAATAAATTTTTGTATCTCATACATAAGCACGTATTTTTCGGTTCCACAATCAATTCACTGCTATTGAGTTTCTCAAATGTACTCTTCTGGATCACATTCTCATAGTAATGGAGAGACACCGTCTGTATAGTGTGTAGATTATGGTTCCATTTTACCAATGAAATCTTGGCGAATTTTGTAGCAACAAGTAAGTAGTCGAGATTAGGGTTCTCTATGGTTCGAATTGGCTTGACACTAGTGATGGTTCCAAACAACTTAAACTGTTCTACCAAGTTCAACAGGTACGAGTTTTTCAGCTCTATCACCTCAAACACCTGGAGAATCGAGGTTTTGGCCACTATCAAGTGTTTTCTTGTAGAAGAAATGAAGTTTGCCCCTACACAATACAGAACTCGCGTCGGCTCTATGAACTCCTGGTATGCTTCCATTAGATGCTGGGTGGTAGCTTTCGAATAGTTCGAAGATTTTGTGCGGAAAAAAAATAATGTCGTGCATGTCGGAAGAGGTATGAGAAAGAATTAACTACGCTAGGGTATTGGTAGTGTTTAAAGCACATGTCAATCAGATGTAACCTATGTATACACACTTATAATGGGGAAAAAATGAATTAGGAGAAGATATTAAAACGAGAATCAATGTGTATTTCTTAAACGCCCGACTTAATGGGTTGTCCTAGTAAGAGAGCTCTGAACGTCTGACACCCTTCATACACCGGCACCTACTAGTTAGCAACGGAACTGTGACAGGGAGGTAGAACAAAGAGATGAGGTCAAGGCGGTGTGATAAGTGAAAAAGTGGCTCGAGTTTACCCTAGGTTCGTGGGTGCGTATACTTACTGCTACAGCTCCGTCACGAGATAAATTGACTTCCTTCGACAATTCGCAAGCGCTCCAGCCCTTAGTGTGTGAGAGTTCGAAGGATAAAAAATCATGTCTTCAAAGGATCTGGACACACAGACTAAATTTTTAATTGGAGCTATCCGTGTGACAAGCTATACAGGAGTAAAGATGATAATTCTACAAGAAACATTTCTATGAGACATAAATTCTGAAAATTAATGAAGAATATACAAAATTCGTAAAAGCGTTGGGAGGAGAAGGAGAATTTCAAAATGCCTATATCAAGGCAATAACGAAAGAAATGATCATGGCAAAGAGCCCAGTTTTAACGATAGTGGCAGAGCCCTCATAGTAATAACTTGAAATAGCTGGCTCAGCGGGAATAGATGTGGATTGGATCACAAGACTTGGGGTTTGAGTTAAGATGTTGTTGGTGATAACATCGATAGTCTTGGCCTTGGAGGTGGTGGATGGAGCTGGAACCGATTGTATCTCACTGCTGGTTTCCTCATTCAATGGACAGTATGTAGTGTAAATAGTGTTGTCTAAGGTGACAGTAGTAACACCAGTAGTTTGAGTTACCTTTGAACATCTGTTTTCACTACAAGAAGTGATTGTCAACACAACAGTAGAAGCTTTGGTCTTAGTAACCGGGGTTCCTTGTGTGGAATCTTCAGTAGTGGATTCTTCTTCGCTAGTCAAAGGACAGTAAGTAGTATAGACAGTGTTGTCTTTGGTTACAGTGGTAACACCGGTTGTTTCAGTGACTTTAGAACACTTGTTTTCGCTGCAAGAGGTAACAGTTAAAACAACAGTAGAGATATCAGTCTCAGTGTCAGTAGCAGGGGTCTTTTCAGTAGTTTCAGTAGTTGATGATTCCGGAGCCACAGAGGCATCAGAAAATGGGCAGTATGTTGTGTAGACAGTCTCAACCCCATCAACAGTGGCAGTAGAGGTAGTCAAAACTTCAACTTCAGTAGATGTGAAACATACCTCATCACAGCTGGTAATGGTGACAGTTCTGGTTTCTTCAACAGAAGAAGTCGTGATGATTTCAGAAGCAGTAGTGGTTGAGAGTTTGTTTGTGTTGACCTCACCGGAGTAAGGAACCTCTGTAGTGACGACAGTCAAGATTCCATCTATGGTAGTGGTGTAAGTGGTGAAAAGTTCAAGATTGGTAGTGACATAACAGTTGCTGTAGGTGTCACATATAGTTTGGGCAACTTCATATAGGTCATCAGTAGTGAAAGTTTCATA
This sequence comes from Yamadazyma sp. yHMH685, assembly GCA_030571055.1. NCBI lineage: Eukaryota > Fungi > Ascomycota > Pichiomycetes > Serinales > Debaryomycetaceae > Yamadazyma > Yamadazyma sp. yHMH685. The sequence continues at coordinate 1,842,410 of JAJLXC010000001.1, forward strand.
TTCATAGATGGTGGATGGGTCTTCGACCTCTCCTGCAGACGATACTGATTCGATGGAAGAAGAATCAGACAAGGGTTCAGTCAGAGCCACTTTTCCTAAGTAGGTGGAATTGTTGTAGATGAAAGAAGATGGAGCCAAAGCTGCTGAATTGGTGGTGCACGAGTCACCGTCACAGGTAGTGGACAAGATAGTAGATGTCAAGCTTGGAAGCTCTGAAGAGGCAGCGAGGGCAACCGGAAGGAGAAATAATGGGGAGAATCTTTTCATAGTATGAATATTTTAGTGAATTAGATAGAGAATTTACAACGGGATCAGCAGACTTATATAGGGAGGGAGGTTGAGTCAATGGTTGAGCGCTGGTTTTGACGAATACGATCCTGGGGGTATTCACCAGCAGGAAACAATACTAAACCCTCCCAATTTGGCAGAGATGGTGCATCAAGACTTAGCCCTATTTCCTGATTGGGTTCGTCGAGCCAGAAACGAAGCTAAATGCCTTGAAAAGTACAGGCGGATCGATCACGCCAGTCTCGCTTTTGCAGCCAGCCAGCCATTCGCGTTAATAAGGATTTGAAATTTTAACCGAGCCAGCATAGGCGAGTGCGAATCTGTGCGACGATCGCTTCTCATTTTTGCTCGTTACACCGACACGACAACCTCGTGAACTTTACTGCAACAGTTGACCGCACCGGGTATTGCATTATCTCATCACTGATCTAACTAGTATGATTAATCTACGGGGGGTTTTAGCGTTGTTATTGATTGTGTCTAGCTTAAGTTTCTCTACAGCTGAAGTTGTTGCATTAACGGACAAGGCTATTGACGTACTTTCGAATAGTGAATATTCCTTACTCTACTTTTGGAAACCAAACTGCAAATACTGTGTAAAATTTGCACCCATATACGATCAAATCGCTACATATTACGATAATGACGAGCAGTTCCAACTTCTCAAGATTGATGCGAGCCAGAATCCTGAACTCAAGCAGAAGTTTCAGATCTCATCATATCCTAAGCTCGTGATGTACGAGTCATCCTCTGGTGGCGGAAAGTTTTTTTCGGGTCAAAGAAATCTTGTAGGGGTTGTGAATTTTATCAATGAAAATACGAATGTGATTAACAGGGAAATTGAATCAAACATTCAGAATATTGTAGACATTAGTCAATTGAGATACAAGAATGAATTGGTTGTGTTGGCATTAAGTTATATGCCTACGTTCGAAGATTACCAGTACCCGGCTCATTTCTTCCAGAGAATGTCGTATGACCACCCTTACAAGTTCAAAATCATATTTATTGACCTCGTGGATGCATCAAAGCTTCTTCTGGAGTACAAAGTGAGTAATTACCCATCAACTATATATTTTGAGAGTAGAGAAAAGTTCAAGATATTCCACACGTTGAGCTTCAGCCACGACCATAAGTTGAAACTCGGTGAGGAAGCATTGATAGCTTTTACGGATAATATTCAGAGTGATGTTGAGTTGTACGGCCGGTGGTTTGGAAGTAGAAATGAGTTGGCTGAGTATGTAGAAAACCAACAGTATGAGTTCGAGGATGGCACGCACTTCGGATTCAATTTCCATCATGGGAGCGGGAGTGACGATACGAATGACTATGAAGCAATGGTAGAGAGGTTAGAGCTATAGCTTTCCTACCAGGATATGTGGCCCGCTATCTGTCCGCTGTTTATAATATATATAGATTTAGCAGCCATGTTTTGACTAATGTCGCGCACACTATAATCAAATGTCGTGGCTATGTCAACCTCGCGACGTTGAAATTTACAACTACGTTGAAATCCACATCTCCCAACATGAACATCTTCAGATTCCTTGCAGACTTGTTCCATCTTGCCTCCTCAATAATCCTATTACTTTCAATTGAGCGTAATAGATCCATAAGAGGCTTATCAATTAAAACCCAAATCCTCTATGCCCTTGTTTTTGTTTCACGGTACCTTGATTTATTCACCAAGTATGTGTCCTTCTACAACACCTTAATGAAGCTTTTCTTTTTAGCTTCTTCCTTCTACACTGTTTTCATCATGGTCACAAAATACAAGCCCTCGATCCAAGAAGATATAGACAACTTCCCTGTCAGATACTTGATTGCGGGATCTTTCGTGACTGGGCTTATCTTTTCAAATAAGTATACGTTTGGGGAGATATTGTGGTCATTTTCTTTATGGTTGGAAAGCGTGGCTATATTACCGCAATTATTCATTTTACAAAAGACAGGAGAAGCGGAAAATATCACTAGCCACTACATTTTTGCTTTAGGGTTATACAGAGCGTTATATATTCCTAACTGGTTCTACCGTTACTTTGCGGAGAGCAGACTTGACATTACCAGTGTGTTATCAGGGTTGATTCAAACAGCTATATATTCGGACTTTTTTTACATCTACTACACCAAGGTGTTGCACGGTAAAAAGTTTAGTTTACCTGTGTAGATTGCAGAAAATAGATATTATAAACCTAGAGGGGTGGGAATTAGCGTGCTTTGGCAGATGCCATAGGTAAATTGATGGGTTGTAACGTTCAGTAATTCTTGGTGCCTTGAATTGTGACGCAGAGAACGCTCAGCATACAGCTATTGGTTTAACACGTTTAAAGGCCTTCTATGAGTGCCATTCTTTCTCTTCAATAAGTATACTGCTTTACAGTTGCCACCACCGATCTACCGGTAATGTTTAAACTCTACGTCGCTGTGGGACATCATAAGGCTACTATACTACTCATATTGAATGAGACATTATCATATTCTCTACACACTAATCTACCGTCCCCTTAATCTCTCTTCAACGGAAAGTACTCTACTCTTACTCCTTCCTTCGTTACAATGAAAATCTCCAATCCATCACCAACTTGAATGTGTCTCTCGGTGGCAGAGGAGAACGCATCCTTCACTAACTCCAACACTTCCTCCAACTCCAAGTACCTGATTGGCCTCTTCACTTTCCCGTCGCTATCTGGTTCATACTGGTTCTTGAAATTGACTTGGTTATCCAAGAATGGCATGATCAAACTGGCAGCAGATCCACCTGCTCTACATTGTTCTCTCTCGTACGATCCCACTGGATCAAAAGAATACACACATCCTTTGCCTTCGTCATCCAATCCTGCAAGTAACGTACTGACATAGTAGGGAAAGAAACGCTTACTATATAACAAATGACGGGTGTACCTAGCGGCACTTTGGATGGAAAATCTCTTGTTATTATGGTCGAATTTGTACCACTTCAACTGGCTGCGGAACTTGTCAATCAATGCCTTACCGTCAGCGGCAAACCCGTTGGCAGTCATAACAATGTCGTCGCCCACATTAAAGATCTTTGGCTCGTATCTGGAGTTGATCGAGTATCCCTCGACATGTCTGGTATCACCGGCGAGAACAGCAAAGTCTTTACCAGCAATGCCTAGAACAGTTCCTCCGTTATCGGAGTAAGGGTTGAACCTATGCTCAATGGGAGTGGAATGCGTTTCTGCAGAATATTCAGAGGCTATAGTATTCATTGCCACTAGACTTGAATTCGAATATTCCGCGCATACATTAGTCTTAGCGCGGTGGACTGGATAGGGAGGTCGTGCGAGAACGATTTGCAGCTATGGTTTGGGTGAAGGGGATGATAGCGATGGCTGCTAGACACCATTGACGTTTTCTTATACACCGCTGTGACTGCAATTATGATAGAGGATGGGAAGTTTGGATGGTCTGAAAATTGCTTATTTTGAAAACCTGTTCTGATAGATCAAAACGTGTTCTACATGTGGACTTGAACATTGTAGTTAGTTACATGTTGGGCTCCCCAAGAGTTACTGTAATTTCTTCTTTTACAGCTCTCTGATCTAATTACCATAACAAATCCGTCCTTTTACAGTATTTGAAACTTTGTTCTCTCGATTTATTTCCCTGAAGGAGACGCACTAAGCATCTAAGTAGCGAATGTTGCAACTTCATGTGATAGAGATCTACTTGGTACATAGAAGAGGTGCCTGGGAGGTACAGGTTGTCAAAAATATTCAAATTTCTGGAACAAAAAATCACACTACTGTAAGGAATTTGGCTGCAGGCTTGCACCGAATGTATTTTAGTATGTATTTCTATATAGTGAAAATCACCTAGGTCTCTAGAAGAGCAAGCAGGCAGCAGCAAGCCGCAAGTACTAAAAAATTTCTGGGTAAAGGATGCTGCTCATTCGAAGGGAGCTATCGGGTAAAGATTTGTAAGCAACCAGTTTGAAATCATGAAGATTTGCACCCAGACAGACGGTGCGCGGGGAAGCACGGTTATACGGCAAGCACTACGGTACCAAGCCCCACTGCTCGTCGCACCATCAATTAGTTTGTGCGCACTATAAATATACGCAACTTAGATCCATCGTCCTAATGTTCAGAAGCCAGGCTCAATTGACACACTTGATTAGCAGAAGAATGCTCACGTCTCACGCAGTGATGATTCGCCAGCACGGTGAACCTAAGGATGTGCTTTTCACTCAAAGTTACGAGATCGATGACGAGAATTTGACTCCCAATGCCGTCATCGTTAAGACCATTGCTGCTCCAGTCAACCCAAGTGATATCAACCAGATACAAGGTGTTTACCCCAGTCAGCCAGAAAAAACCACTCGTTATGGGACAGAATTCCCAACATTTGTTTGCGGAAATGAAGGTCTTTTTGAGGTGGTCAAAGTTGGCGCTAATGTTGAAGGCCTAGCTAAAGGTGACTGGACTTTGCCTATCAGAGTCTGTTCCGGAACGTGGCAAACGTATGCTGAATTCGAAGAGGAACAATTGTTCAAAATTCCAAACCCTAAACAGTCAATTGCTGCTGGTAAAAAACATGCCTTGACAGTATCGCAAGCTGCCACTTTACTAGTCAATCCATTGCTGGCATATTTGATGTTGACCCACTTCAAGCAGCTCAAGTCTGGCGATTGGTTCATTCAAAATGGTGGAAACTCAGCTGTTGGTAAGTTTGCTTCTCAAATGGGCCGTCTTTTGGGTATTAACTCCATTAGTGTGGTACGTAGTAGAGACAACATTGATGAGTTTAAAGACAGTTTGAAAAACCAATTTGGCGCCACTCAAGTGCTTACTGAAGATGAAAATAACTCTCGTGAGTCTTCATCCCTAGTAAAGGACTGGGTTAAGGAAACTGGCGGAAGTTTGCAATTGGGCTTGAACTGTGTGGGAGGTAAGTCTTCTACAGGTGTTGCAAGAAAATTGCAACAAAATGGGCTCATACTTACTTACGGTGGTATGTCGTTTCAGCCTGTTACATTGCCTACTTCCTTGCACATTTTCAAAAACGTGACCAGCGCTGGCTTCTGGTGTACCAGAATCGTAGAGGGCGACTTGGACTTGAAGCGTGAAGTTGTAGAAAAAATCATTCAATGGTATGAGAACGGCGAATTGATTGACTCACCAGCAACCGAAAATAGTTTTGATAGTGGTGACTTGTCTGAGTTTTTCATTAATTCTGTAGCCGAGTCAAAATCAGGTAAACAGTTAGTAGTTTTCAAATAAGTTTTGCAACAATCGATGTCGCGAATTCAATAACATGTCTCTTTTTCTTGTGAAATTCTATTAGAACAACTCTGTTTTTTCTTTTTCAATGCCTTAACCGGTGAAATATGAGCCAGTGGCTCTGATCCATCGGCCGGGCCGGCGAAGTGTACTGTAATCTATAATCATGTATTGTACGAACTGTAGGTCCTTCTCCTCAAAATAACTGTGGCCGCACGAACTTCTCTCCCTACCAATGCCCAACTTCCATCAGTCGGGAATAGCAAATCCTGGGCTACCCCATACCTTCAGGTCCCTCGCCACGAACCCTTGTTCGATGATTCCTCGGGATATACCGATGGAACGCGCGGGCTGTATCGAGTAAAAATTTCCGTTATCATTGTCCCGACACGACCAGAGAGTCCATATCTGACTCTCTCTCTATTTCATTTAAGGGCACCAGATCACGAATTTCCAAACTCTAGTATTGCATCGCGGACGTCCCGTATTACTTTCATCATGTCTCGTGCTTTGGCTTCTAAGAATGTCTTGATAGCTGATGAGCTCGTTGCAGCCACTATCATCTTCTCGATCGAATCAGGAAAAATCCTTCACATCGTGCCAAATGTCATACTGCCTGATGACGTGGTGCTCAGCCAGTACGACGTGTCGCCCGAAGCATACCGTGACGTGTCTCCCCTTGTCATTATGCCCGGCTTGGTCGACGCTCACGTCCACTTGAACGAACCCGGAAGAACTGAGTGGGAAGGCTTCGCTACCGGGACCAAGTCTGCGGCTAGTGGAGGTGTAACTACGGTAATTGATATGCCTTTAAACGCAATCCCCCCAACCACTACCGTGCAGAACTTTAATCTCAAAATCAATGCTGCAAAAGAACAGTGCTGGGTAGATGTGGGATTTTGGGGTGGTTTGGTGCCTGATAATATTCTGTTTTTGAGACCGTTAATTAATATGGGTGTCAGGGGTTTCAAATCATTTTTGATTGAAAGTGGTGTGGAAGAGTTTCCTGCTATCAAGCCCAAGCATATCATTAAGGCCATGAAGGAGGTAGAGGGGTTGAATACGGTTTTAATGTTCCACGCAGAAATGCAACCAAACATAGAAAGTGGACCTGCTATAATGGTTCATGAGACTGAAAATACAACCCCAAGATTGGTCCCCAATGAAAATAGACCCAGCTTCTATATGTCTGATGATGATGATGATGATGATGATGAAGATTCTGATCAATTGGAGGAGATCACTCCTCCTCTAGATCTGATTGAACCAATTTCAAAAGAAGTAGAAGATTTCGACTTGGGCATGTCTGCTTCCTTTATAAGCAGAGCTCCAAAGCCCGTGGTGGACATGTTATTTTGCAACAAATCCCATGATCACTCTGAGCACGAAAACTGCAGATTACCACACAATCACGCTGCTTCCATTGACCATGAAATTTTGACTGATGAACAAGCCAGGGCATTAGCTAAATCACCGTATTTGGCTGGTTCCGAACCTATTTCTGGGAAATTGCATCGGTTGGCCCATAAGTCAACTCCCATAGATGAAGATCCTAGATCACCATTGTTAATGGCTCAGAAGGAAAATAAGTTGTTGGAAAGTGTTGATGCTACTTCGTACGCTACTTTCTTAGCCTCGAGGCCAGATGCTTTCGAGACGACTGCCATTGCAGAGATTATCAACTGCTCTACCCTAATCCCTTCTGTTCCTTTACACATTGTTCATTTAGCAAGTCATGAAGCAATTCCGTTGATCAGAGCTGCAAAGGCCCAGAAATTGCCAATCACTGCAGAAACTTGTTTTCATTACTTGTCATTATATGCTGAAAATATACCTAGCTGTTCCACCCACTTCAAGTGCTGCCCTCCTATCAGAACTAACGATAACAGAAAATTATTGTGGAAGGCTTTACGTAACGACATTATAACTACGGTTGTTTCTGACCACTCTCCTTGTACTCCGGACTTAAAAGGATTAGAAAAGGGTGATTTTTTTGAAGCTTGGGGAGGAATTTCTTCTGTTGGATTTGGTTTACCTATCTTATATACTGAAGGACTTAAATTGAATCCCCCCATCACTATTCCAGAAATTTCTAAATGGTGTTCTTGGAATACTGCTAAACAAGTTGGATTGTCCCATGTCAAGGGTAAAATTGTTGTGGGATACGACGCTGATTTTCTTCTCTTCAACCCTGATATGACTTATGTCGTTGAAAACCAGAAGACGTTCTTCAAAAATAAACTTACTGCCTACCATGGAATGGAATTCAAGGGTAAAGTAATGGAGACAATTGTGAGAGGAAATTCGGTTTTTGCATTTGGGAAGGGCCACTCGAAGCTTCCTTTGGGTAGAATGATTTTGGAACCAAGGTTTAATTAGGTTGCGCAGTAAAAATATATGATATATTGATTACACGGGATCGTTAAAAGTATAGTGAATCAAGTCCAGAGAATATCATTCCTTTTTGGATTGCAAAATGCAAAAGTAAGAAGCACAGAGATGTGGTGTTTGAAGTGTATTTGGTAAAAATCCAAGCTAAGGAGGAGACTGAAGGTATTTTGAAAAAGAAAACTTAAAAAAGGAGTACTGAACTTTTAAAAGACCGTCATCCCCTGCAGACATTGACTTGGTGGTATTGAAAAACTTACCACTGTTATCCAATCATCTTCAAATTCTAGCCGGTGGTAGTAAAAAGTGCTGCCTGTAAATATTGACGTGTGCACATTTTTTGCAGCCATTCCCGATGGTCGTCTAAGACTCGAATGCTTGGATGTTTGTGTGCGCTTTGCCACAGGAGATAAAAATTACCAATGTGCAACCCCGTCCGATAAATAGTTGTTTGGTATACTGTCACTACACTTATGTCCCTGTTGTGTTCAACGTCGATGAACACATCGAGCAAAATCAATGAACAAGACGTACAGTGATTTGCCGCATTAACTGACTTCATTACACACAACCTTAGGGCAGTTATTAACAACTATACCGTCTGTCTTGACGATGGGGACATTGTGGTATATTTGGAAAATGGAGACAATGATTATGACGCAAGAACTACACAGATGGTCGACTTATTAAGTCCCGAACCAGTCAACCCTTATATTGTTGAGTACACATTCAGGCCTCTCGCCAACGGTACGTGCGACGAACTAGATTTAGGTGCACTATCATCCGTACTTGCGAAACGTGATCCGATTGTTGGTAACTCCCATGAGTATGTGTATAACAACTTATTCAATCAATTGCTGAAAAGGGTATATGGCGACGACGAAGCCAGCGTCTTTGAAACTCTGAGACTTAACAGGCGTGATGTCGTCGATGCTCTCTTGTATTATCACGGCAAGAGGAATTGTAACAAAGATGAGCAGTTCAGAGATTGTATATCATATAACACGAAGAGTGGACAGTGCAAGACTGTGAAACTAGGGTACTCCAAATCAACCTGGGTGCATAACGCAAGGTGTAAATTGGGCATGGTGTATCACCATTGACCGCATCATGCATGGAAGAAAGGACAGGATACATACGTAACCCACAAAAGGACTCCACATTTCATTTCCGACGGTGACGATATTTGCAATGACTCTACTGTGATACTTTCAAATGTCATACATTACCCTATAAATACAATCAAACACCAAGATCCAGGGCTTTCAGTCGTATCTTAGGCACAGCCTGATACATAAGCCGGGGTAAAATTCTACTGTTTACTAGCAACCTTTTTAAACAATTCCTTTTGTAAAGGAGATTGGTCAACCGCTTTCAATCTGTATTCTCTGAAACTTCTGAAAGAGTTACCTTGCATTGGCTTGAACTTCAAGTTCGAAGCATTGCTGGTAAGGTTAGTCTTGTTGGACTTGATTAAATTGACGGACTGTTTGTTGAAGAATCTTACAAATACTGTGCTCATAGGAGAGATTAATAAAATATTAAAACTCCAAAAGAGAGGAGAATGGGCCCTGTTTATATGGAGAGGGTGAAAATTTTTTCACAATCCCATAATCGCAAATGTGTAGATCAGACAATACAAGAAAGTTTCGCAAAATCAGCAGGTTTGGTGTGGCTATCGCCGGCGGAAGGAGTGCGGGCCGTGCTTATTAATTTATTGATCACCCCAATTTAATGTTAGAATGGGGGAGGGGATGGCTATAGCGGAGAACTTCCTAGAACGTCTTGATAGTGTGGAGGGGATAAGCCTTCCGCCCTGAAGACCAGAACTCAGTCGGAACCACCGATTGCAAAAACGGATTGCAAAAAAATATAAAGCATGCACCTACCATATATCAACCTCCAAATGATTCGATAAATTCTCACCTGATAAGGGTGGGGGAAATTAATTTCCGAGCACTACTGGCCGCCAAAAGTAATGTTGCTCCTGTAACTTTGCATGTATATTGTAGTGCACCTACCAATCGAAAAACTCTGAAAATGTGGATTTACATATTCCTGAAGTCAAGGATGCCGTTACCGGCGATGCAAGTGAAGTGACAAGAAATGAAGGAACCATATTCCAAGCGATTGACACTTTCAGGGCAATTTATGCTCCTATATATGGTTGCGGCTACTCGGCACCGGGCTTTAAAGTACGAAGTTTGTGACTGACAATACTGGGCTACTATGCCGGAGATATTTCCCCAGTCTCGCACCAACTCCGATGATGGTAGCTCGGTTCAGTCTGCCGCGATACCGCCACCAGGATGGCCTCTACGGTGGGGCCTTCCATGGCAGCGCAAGATTTTACCGCGAGCAACAGCTTGGACCCCATACATCCTTCTATCCATCCTAAAGATAAATGGGTAAATGACACTCAACGGCTCTCTACACGGGACTTTAATTCTCCGAAAAAACACACGAACTTAAAGTTTTTGATCAGAGATCATCATTGTAAACTCTATACGCCAAACGGCCGCTTTTCTTGGGACAAACTCAATTACCTCGGTAATTCAGATGACTCAAACAAATAATTCCCCAAATTGCGTAGTCAATCGTAGTGTATAGAAAAATTTTCGTGCATGAAAGAAATTGAATCATCCCAGCGAGATATAGAGCATCAAAATCATGTGTACACCTTTAAGTAAAAGTCGAATCGATTTCGGACTTACTCCATCCCCTATTAAAAACTCGTAGCTACACCCTCGTTCCAAAAACTCCCCGTAAAACTTCCAGAGCGATCTGGTCAAAATACGGCCTTAAAGCGAGCGTTCGGACTTTTCTCAGCCCGCGACTTCAGGATTATTTAAATTGTTCCCCTTCCCTTTAAATTTCCTTTTCAACGAATAATTGAGTAGACTTCTATGAGTACTTTAGCTCCGTCAGTTTCCGATGATCAGAAGATCAACCAAATGAGGAGAAACTCCTCCGTTATGGGCTCTTCGTTGTCAAAGATTTTGGTCGCTAACAGGGGTGAAATTCCTATCAGAATTTTTAGAACTGCCCACGAATTGAGTCTTCAAACCGTCGCTATCTACTCTCATTCTGACAAGTTGAGTTTGCACAGATTGAAGGCCGACGAATCGTATGCCATTGGAAAGCAAGGTGAATTTTCCCCGGTTCAGGCTTATTTGCAGATCGACGAGATCATCAACATTGCCCAACAGCACAATGTTAACATGATCCACCCAGGTTACGGTTTCTTATCGGAAAATAGTGAATTTGCTAGAAAAGTTGAGGAAGCCGGTATCGTTTGGATCGGTCCAAAGTGGCAAACCATTGATGCAGTCGGTGATAAGGTTAGTGCCCGAAGCTTGGCCATCAAGAACGACGTCCCTGTTGTCCCAGGTACTCCCGGCCCAATTGATTCAGCTGAAGATGCCAACAAGTTTGTTGAACAATATGGTTACCCGGTGATCATCAAAGCTGCCTTTGGTGGTGGGGGAAGGGGTATGAGAGTGGTCAGAAAAGGTGACAACTTGGAAGATGCTTTTAACAGAGCTGTTTCTGAAGCAAAAAGTTCTTTTGGAAATGGAACTTGTTTCATTGAAAGATTCTTGGACAAGCCTAAGCATATTGAAGTTCAATTGTTAGGTGACAACTACGGTAACGTCATTCATCTTTTCGAGAGAGACTGTTCCGTTCAAAGAAGACATCAAAAGGTTGTTGAAATTGCTCCAGCCAAGAACTTGCCTAGAGAAGTTAGAGACGCTATCTTGACCGATGCCGTGAAATTGGCCAAATCTGTCAACTATAGAAACGCCGGTACTGCCGAATTTTTGGTTGACGAACAAAACAGACATTACTTTATCGAAATCAACCCTAGAATTCAAGTAGAGCACACCATTACTGAAGAAATCACTGGGGTTGATATTGTAGCTGCTCAGATCCAGATTGCTGCCGGTGCTTCCTTGCAGCAATTGGGATTGTTGCAAGACAAAATCACTACCCGGGGATTTGCCATTCAGTGTAGAATCACCACCGAAGATCCATCCAAGAACTTCTCGCCTGACACTGGTAAAATTGAGGTCTATAGGTCTGCAGGTGGTAACGGTGTTAGGTTGGATGGTGGTAATGGGTTTGCTGGCTCGATCATTTCTCCACACTACGACTCTATGTTGGTCAAGTGTTCTTGTTCTGGCTCCACCTACGAGATTGCTAGAAGAAAGATGTTGAGAGCCTTGATTGAGTTCAGAATTAGAGGGGTCAAGACGAACATTCCTTTCTTGTTAGCCTTATTGACCAACGAGACGTTCATCAAGAGTGACTGCTGGACCACTTTCATCGATGACACCCCTTCCTTGTTCCAGATGATCACTTCGCAAAACAGAGCCTCCAAGTTGTTAAATTACTTGGGTGACTTGATCGTGAATGGATCTTCCATTGCTGGTCAAATCGGCTTACCTAAGTTGGATACTGAAGCTTTGATCCCAGACATTCATGATAGGTCCGGCGTCAAGATTGACTTGCATAACGCAATTCCTCCTACCAAGGGCTGGAGACAGGTGTTGTTGAAGGAAGGTCCTGATTCTTTTAGTAAGAAGGTCCGTAACTTTGACGGTACATTGATCATGGATACTACCTGGAGAGACGCTCATCAATCTCTTTTGGCCACCAGACTTAGAACCATCGACTTGTTGAACATTGCTCCAACAACTGCCCATGCATTAAGCGGTGCTTTTGCTTTGGAATGTTGGGGTGGCGCTACTTTTGATGTTGCCATGCGATTCTTATACGAAGACCCATGGCAAAGATTAAGAAAGTTGAGAAAGTTGGTTCCTAACATTCCATTCCAAATGTTGTTAAGGGGTGCTAACGGTGTTGCGTACAGTTCTCTACCCGACAATGCTATTGACCAATTTGTCAAACAGGCCAAGGAGAATGGTGTTGATATCTTCAGAGTTTTTGACGCTTTGAATGACTTGGACCAGTTGAAAGTTGGTATTGATGCTGTTAAAAAGGCTGGCGGTGTCATTGAAGCTACTGTATGCTACAGTGGTGACATGTTGGTTCCAGGTAAGAAATACAACTTGGACTACTACATTGACGTTGTGGACAAGATTGTTGATATGGGTACCCATTTCTTAGGTATCAAGGATATGGCTGGTACTTTGAAGCCAAAGGCTGCTACTCTTTTGGTCGGTGCTATCAGAGAAAAGTATCCTAACTTGCCTATCCATGTCCATACCCACGATTCTGCCGGTACCGGTGTTGCATCGATGGTCGCATGTGCTCACGCTGGGGCAGACGTTGTCGATGCTTGTTCCAACTCGATTTCTGGAATGACCTCTCAACCTTCTATCAACGCCATTTTGGCTTCTTTTGAAGGTGATATCAACAGCGGCTTAGACGTTTCTATGATCACTGAGTTGGATAACTACTGGTCTCAAATGAGATTGTTGTACTCCTGTTTCGAAGCAGACTTGAAGGGCCCAGACCCAGAAGTCTACCAGCACGAAATCCCAGGAGGTCAATTGACCAACTTGATTTTCCAGGCCTCTCAATTAGGTCTTGGGTCTAGGTGGTTGCAAACCAAACAGGCCTACACAATTGCTAACAAATTATTGGGAGATATAGTTAAGGTGACCCCAACCTCTAAGGTTGTCGGCGACTTGGCTCAGTTCATAGTCACCAACAACTTGACAGAGGAGGATATTAACAAGTTGGCTGGTGAGTTGGACTTCCCTGACTCTGTTTTGGACTTTATGGAAGGTCTCATGGGTACTCCCTACGGAGGTTTCCCAGAGCCATTGAGAACTAATATGTTGGGCAATAAGAGAATAAAGTTGGATGGTAGACCCGGTTTGCATTTGGCACCAATCGACTTCAACAAGGTCAGAGAAGAGTTATCTTCCAAGTATGGTGCTAACATCACTGAAACCGACATTGCCTCTTATATCATGTACCCTAAGGTGTTTGAAGGATTTAAGAAGCAGCTAGAAAAGTTCGGTGACTTGTCCGTCTTGCCAACGAGATACTTTTTGAAGCCATCTAGAATTGGCGAGTCCATCGAGGTTGAAATTGAGCAAGGTAAGACCTTGATCATCAAGTTGTTAGCTGTTGGTGAGATCAGTGAACAGACCGGTACCAGAGAAGTTTTCTTTGAGTTGAACGGTGAAATGAGAAGTGTTACTATCGAAGATAAGACTGTATCTGTCGAGACCAAGACTAGACCAAAGGCTTCTCAACCAAACGAAGTGGGTGCTCCGATGGCTGGTGTTGTCATTGAGGTCAGATGCAAGACTGATGCCGATGTCAAGAAGGGTGACCCGATTGCAGTATTGAGTGCCATGAAGATGGAGATGGTCATCAGTGCTCCGGTTTCTGGTAAGGTCGGTGAGATCTTGATCAAGGAGGGTGACAGTGTTGATGCCAACGACTTGATCACTAGTATTTTGAAATAGTTAGGGTAGTTGTTTTGTAAATTTAGTTCAATATTTAAGTCGAAAAGATGCTGTTTTAAACAAGTATAGCTTACATTCAGTAAAAAACTCAAAGAGAATTGTACGTTCAGCAATGAGCGATCAACTCAAAAATCGTGATAAGTGCATTATTTTCAGTAACTATTCATCATATACAAAAGACCATACCACACTATATACGTCTTCTCTTTGTGTCGTCTTGGTCCAACTTTGCAGCCAATCTTTGGTTTTCCTCCGTTAACACTGCCAACTGTCTCTTCAATTCAGCTTCTCTTCCAGATTTCTCTTCCAAATCTATATCGTCGCCGTTCCAATTGGAGTTATTGATAATCTCTTTAGTATAGCTTGTTTGGCTAAGGATCTGGACCCATTTGTGCAACAAGTCATTCGTGTTGCTTACGCTGTGGTTGACCTTGTGAAGGTCACCATTGGTGCTCTGGATGGTGGTTATCAACCCTCCAATGACCTTATTTATCTGCGCAAGCTGATCCAACTCTCTTTCTAGTGCTACCTGTTTACTCATAGTAACGCGGTTTTCCAATTAATCTGCGAATTTTCATCCCATTACTGGATTAATATGGATAACGAGACAAATGCTATCTCGGGCGATGAATTGCCCACCAGATGGGAGATCGAGCTTGAGTTTATCCAGTCACTCTCCAATATCCAGTACTTGAGTTATTTGGCTCAAAACAACTACTTGAATAACCCTGAATTCCTCAACTACCTCGCATATTTAAGCTACTGGAAACAGCCTAGTTATTCGAAATACTTAGTGTACCCGAATTGTCTTCATATATTAACCCTTTTGCAGAGCGAAGAGTTTAGAAAGAATATAGTCAATCCAGATTTCATGAATACGGTGATGAATGATATGGTGAAGGGGTGGAGGGACGAAGACGTGGGAAAAGAAAGCCTAGAGAGCGGGAAGGAATTGAATGGGGTGGCAGCAGAGACAGAAGAGGCCAACGGGCACAGTAATGGCAATGGTAATACAGAGAAGTTGAATGGTGATGGTAAATAGCATAATGTAAACTAGACAAGCTATAGTGAAGGAGGAGGAAGAGGAAGAGAAGGAGGAAGATACAATGATCAGTTTCAATCAAGCATTTATAAGAAATGCAATGATGGATTGTCAGAAGACTTCGTTATACGAAGGGCTGTAACACATCTGCAAAGCCTAAAAGCAGCTTCCAAGCCATCACTTTTACAGAATATGGAACTGGATCAAAATAGGCAAGCCTTGGCAAGTGCTGTGCCATAAGGTTGGAATCAAGTCACATGAAGTGGAACATTTGACGTCATAATATGGCATGTGTTCCGTCATCATACCAGTAACTTCAATCCTAGCACGATATTTCTTTCAATTCGCACCATTCTCTTTCTAATGAACTCGGACAAGTACGAAAGCCATCAGCGGCAGCTCACGGACCTTTCCCACAGTATCTATACCAGATACAAGATCCATACCGGTGAGCTTGTCTTCCTCGTATCATTTCTTGTTAACTTCGCTACTGGGAAATTGATCCATTTCACCTCGCAGCAAGAAGAAGTGTACAACTATTACAATGATAAAAATAACATTTTAAATCAGCTTTTCGTCAAGAAGGGTTGGCTTTGGACCACAATAGTGGTGTTGGGTTTCTACGCCTCCTTATTCTTCACCAATCATCCAATGGTCTCCCAGAATAAATTGAAGGTTGCTAAAAGCGCTGTTCTCAGCTACGCACTCGCCACTATTTGGTGGATTCTTTTCACGCAATGGTGCTTTGGCGTACCGATCATGGATAGATTTTTTTTGTGGACAGGTGGAAGATGTGCGGGTGTGGCAGAGGAAAGACTCGGGCCTTTAAGCCATTTCTTCTCAAAGTCTGAGATTGATCTTTACGAATCCTTCACCGTGAGCTCGAATGTATGCAGAAGAGCCGGAGGCTCGTGGACAGGGGGGCACGACCCCTCAGGCCACGTATTTCTTTTGACACATTCATCGTTGTACCTTTTCTTTGAAATTGTCCCATTTTGGAACGGCTGGCTGGTTTTGGTGCAGAACATCGCTAAGCTCCGCAAAGACGTGTCCAGAAGCGAGAGGAGAGTAGGCACAAGTTTATTGTTCATCAGAAAGAACCCTTGGATTATTGTGGTATGGCTTCTCTCATTGTGGTGGTTCATGCTCTTGATGACCAACATATACTTCCACTCGATATTAGAGAAGCTTGTGGGGCTTTTATTTGGCTACCTCATTACACTATACTACATTGTTCCTAGACACCTCTAGGTCGTAATTCGCGGTTATGAATATCTTGAACTGATTAGGTTTCCTAATTCGGTCATTCTTACGTGGAACATACCAACTGGCTGTATAAAGCATTTCTTCGACCGGCTAATGGTTATAGGTGAAGACGGAGATCAGGATCTCACACCACGATGCTGACTGAAGTTTTGGTGCAGCAAGTTGGGATTTTACATAGTCTAATTGTCGAGTCGATTTCAATTAGTGCAAATGCATATGTGACCATAACGGGTGCCCGAGAAATGGATACACGGAAGTTTATAGGAATACACGATCCGTACGTCTTTCAGTGTAAAGAGATGAAATGTACCTTGATCTTGTTTGATTTGTCTTGAGGATCGATTACTGTGATAGGTATTGATTGGACCTCTTGCTATTTGGTTTGGTTAGCGTAGAGAAAAGGGTAACTTCCTAGAACCAGTATTGCCTTATCCGCCTTCAGGATTACTGGTTGAATCCTGGTCTTTAGAGATTGAGTTTCTAGCACCACTCTATACCTACGTATATTACAAGATTTTTAAAAGTACAGTTGATAGGAAAAGCTGCGTTTGATCGCCCTATTTTCTTCACTTCTCAGTATTTTTTTACAAATGTACGGCAGTACATCCCATCTTGATACACCATAGTGGAAATAAAGTTTAAAATTCAAATATCGTGTCTAAAAAAGGGAGTGTGTCGCAAGTCGGTGTGAACACCTGCCATCTTTTACGCAAATACTCAATTCACCCGCTAATATGAGGCCAGTTGCTCTCGTGTGGAGGCCAAGAAGGGCCATTCTGTTTCATGTTCTCCTGTACATGCCTGTTTTGTACACACTCACAAGTCTACGCGTCACAGTAAACATACGCGCGTTTTCGCGTGCCTTCGTCTAGTTTTAAACCACTATTTACGTGTAATGAATGCGGAAGGGGGAGTTGTTTACAGAGATTCGCCTCATCTGCGGGATACGTAAATACCAGGCGAAAGGAGTAGAAGACTTAAAACCTGTTATTTGTTCTTCAAAACTATATATTTTCCCGCCCGCCTGCCTTCTATAATCCTCGAATTAATACCAGAATGGTACCATTTATTCTACTACTCTTCATTTCCTGGTTGCAAAATGCGGTGGTATACGCTGATGTTGAAGTAGGCTTCCCCTTCAATGAACAGTTGCCAAACATCGCCAGGGTGGGCGAATCTTATGAGTTCACCATATTTAACTCTACTTACGAGTCTTCTTCTGGTGAAACGGTACAGTATGAAGCTAACAGCTTACCAGAATGGCTTTCATTCGAGCCGGCATCGAGAACCTTTACCGGGACTCCAAGCAGTAGAGATGTGGGCACTTTCGACATTGAATTGACAGGTTCTGACAGTGCTAACTCCATCTCCAACACATACTCCATGATCGTCTCAAATGATACTGGCTTGGAATTAAGTGCTCCTAATGTCATGTTCGTGGAAATCAGCCAGTACGGGAAGACAAACGGTGTAGATGGTTTGGTGGTTAAGGAAGGCGACGAAATCAATATAAAATTCGACAAGGACGTTTTCGAGTCAAAGTCAAATAGCGAAAGACCTATTGTAGCGTACTACGGTAGATCTGAAGACAGATCTTCGTTACCCAACTGGATCAATTTTGACTCCGACCAATTATCTTTCAAAGGAACTGTTCCACACGTCAATGCAGTGAATGCCCCTTCCTTTGAGTATGGATTCAGTTTTATCGCCTCCGATTATTATGGATACGCTGGTGCTGAAGGGATTTTCAAAATCGTAATCGGAGGCCATCTGTTGAGCACAAACATTAATGAGACCATCAAGGTCAACGGCACGTACAACGACGACTTTGATGTCACTGTTCCTGTGCTCTCTCGCGTGTTCTTGGACGGTGATTTGATCGACCGAGAGAACATCTCTAGCGTGGAACCAGAAAACTTGCCTAGCTACGTTACCTTCAACAAAGATAACTTTACTTTGACTGGTAACTTTCCAGACGATTCAACTTTTGACAACTTCAGCATCGTTGTCAAGGACATTTACTCCAATGAAGTAGAACTTCCATACTCTTTTGACTCCATCGGGTCCGTATTCACCATCAGAAATTTACCCTCTGTCAATGCAACTAGAGGTGAATGGTTTGAATACCCTTTGCTTGACTCCTACTTCACGGATGTTAATGAAACTGATATCAAGGTAGATTTGAAATCTGACTGGGTGGAATATCATGAAGGAAATAAGACTTTCAACGGGATGACTCCGGATGACTTTGGCCAGATGTCAGTGAAGATTGATGCTTCCTCTGATTTTGACAGCGAAAGCAAGACCTTGCATATTAGAGGTGTTGATGCCAAACACAAGTCTAGCTCTTCCGCTTCTAGTTCCAGCTCTAGTTCTTCTAGCTCTTCCAGCTCCAGCGCCTCTTCTAGTGGCTCTGTGACTGCTTCTAACTCCAGCAAACACCACAAAGAGAATGCAGACTCTAAGAAGAAATTGGCTATAGGTCTAGGTGTTGGTATCCCCGCTTTGCTTCTTTTAGTTGCAGTCGCTATTTTGTTATGCTGTTGTGTCAAAAGAAGAAGAGACCGTGATGAAGAACAAAAGTCTGGTGATACTACCTTAGAGGAGGATGAAATTACAGGCCCAGGATTTGGCAAGATCGACCAAAATCCAAAAATATTGGCTGCTACAAACATTAAGAAATTAGAAAAAGATGATGTGCAAAGTGCATCCTCTTCCATCACGCACGTAGATGTGGACAGCGACGATTCTCACTACTTTGATGCTGATGATACTGGAGACAAACCCATGAAATCGTGGAGAGCCAACGATCAATCTGACATTGCCAAGGGTGTTGGGGCTGGCTTGACTAAACTGGGAAATGTCAGAAAGTCAGATGCATCTTTGAGTACTGTCAACACTGATAAATTATTTTCAGTTAGATTGGTTGAAGATCTGTCCATGCTTAGAGGTAGTCAACTGTCATCGTTAGGATCAGGCCAGTTTATCAGTAACAATTCATTAAGTGCATTGTTACGTGATGATTCAGGTAACTTCCAGAGATTGGATAGCGACGGTAATATTGTGGAGACGGGTGGCAGGTCGGAAACTTCATATTCCCCAAGGAAACAGGTCTCAAGATCTCCATCTGCTAACTTGGGCGTGTTGATGGAACAATCTTTTGAGAATTCAAAGGATTACGATATGTCAAGAGACAACTCTACCGACTACATGAGTACCGCTTCTAATCATATTCATACCGAAGACAGCAAGAACAGTTTGTACGATGATTTCCAGGCCACAAAAACAAAGGACGGAGATTACCAGTGGCGGGATTCAAGAAATTCTGCTGAGAATTATAAGTTTGTAAATAACGGCAAGACCTTGAACATGTCGTTATCTGAGAACACAATCGCTTCGAACATCTCGGTCTTGAGTAACCCCAGAATCTCTACTAATTCTTTAGGAAAACTGGCCAAGTTAGTTGAGTTTACAAGAAGAAGTAGTCTTAGAGAATCTGCTCAAAGCTTGCCTTACACCTACGAGGGAGAGAGTGTCCAGATCCACAACGACGATAGCGAATGATCTTTTCGTATTTTTTTAATGACTAATGAAAAAGTTAATAGTGTATTATATCGAATAATAATTAATTGAGCTAAGAATTATTGTAGTTCAGATGATTGTGAGTTGGACAGGCTCTCCACTATTTCATTTGATGATATTGTCATATCTGCTAGCAGTACCTTTATGGCTATTTCGACAATGTATGCATTGCCCAACAAAAGATTTTATATTACATTCACTATTTGATGGTGCTCCATCGTTTATTACTAATAAATTATCGATTATTGTGCCCTATAACTCTTCCTTGGCGCTTGGTAAGATTTCAACATAGTGAGCAGTATCGGCAGCTCTCCTTCTACCTTCAATGTATTCCATCATCTCAGAGTAAGTCTGAGGAACAACCGAAGAGTAGCCCGGAAGATTATCACTTTGGCCATTTTTGGCAACAAAGAAAGAATAGATGAACGATCCAGATTCCTTGGATTCAATACTGTCAAGGCTCTTAATATAGGTATCGATCTTAACTTGTATCAAGGTACCTGGTTCAGATAAAAATCCTTCTGGGTTGGCAGATAACCTATTTTTGGCAGGTAATTTGAAGTTGAACGGTGTGTCAGCATCAACGTCTATATGACCTTCGTGTATGTGTTCAGTGTAAACGACAGTTGCCTTCATAGTCAAGATAGATCCTACGGGAACGGGGGCTTTAAAAGTGGTAGAGTCCAAAGAAACAAATCTTGGACCACCAGAAGAAAACTCAGCTGAAGCACAGTAAGCCAATTCAAAAGATATTCTTAATAAGTATCCCCCAAAAATCATGTAAGAATGTCTGTTTCTGTATTGAGGTTGCATGAATAATGTCGAAAGCATCTGCGAATCTTTCATGAAAGTGACATTTCTTTGCTTAAAGGACTTTAACTCAAGGTCTTTAGAAGCCTTCCACATTTCATGCACCAACCTGTTTTCTTCAGTAGTTGGTTCAATCAGTTTAGAATTTTTAGCAGATAACTTTTTGAGGTTATTTCTGGATTCAGCTCTTCTATAATCGAGCCATTGAGACTCGGTTACCGGCAATAAACGGTTGATAGCGAAAGCTTTATGGGTAAGGGGATTTCTTGCCACAAAAGTGAAGTTGGCACTCAAAAAGACGTTATCTTGAGGCAATGTGTCTTCTGTGATATTCTTCGGTAACTCACCCTCGAAAGAGTATCCTCTCACAGTAATTTCCATAGAGGAACGACCTGTCCATGTAACTGACCCAGCGAGAATAAAGTTGAACTTGTAGATTTCATCCACCTTTTTCACCATATAAATTCTATCGACTGAGGCAGTCACATTGACGGGTTCAGCAGGGGAACAGTGTCTGTAAGCGATTCTTCCAGCTAAAGCGTCCAAGTCTTGGAACAACTGGCCAGCACGCAAGCGGCCCTGCGCATTTATGTAGGAGTCACATAACCACTTGTCATCTTTGAAAGGGAGTGTTAAATAAGTAAACGACTCGCTACGGGTCTTTTCACCCACCTCAGTAGTTTTAGGTGAAACGTAAGAATAACTATCCAAGATCTTTCCTTCTTTCAATTGCTTTTCACGTTCCGTCAAGGCTTCGATCCACGTAGCTTTGTTGGGGATTCTTTGAGTGTCGTCAAGGTCGGCCAACACAGTCGGGGCAGCATCGGCAGCGTCTGTAGGGTCGTTAGAACCGGCAGAGTCTGGTCTGTGGAAGTTGGTCTTGGACCGAGAGAATATGCCGATGGGAGAAGCATATGCTGTAAGTGCTCTATGGGCAAGAGCACGGCGAATAGGGAGAGCTATGCGAATCATGGCGTGAGTGGGTGCAAAATGGACTAGATTCACGATTTATGTACGATGCGCGCCCGGGGGAAACGGGTTGAGTCTGTAGATAAGGGACCGCCCAAGGCGACCGAGAAAGTGCAATTCACCGCGGTGGGTACTACGACCATTGACGAAAGTTACCGCGATCATTAGTGAAGGCAATAGCGAGTAACTAATGCCGTCTATTGTGAGTAGGAGAAGTTTCCAGGACCACTACGGTTCGGGAAGAGGAGGCAACGTTGAAGTGGGTGGCACCTGTTGGGTGTAAATTATATGGGTGCAGCCTCGGGACCCATGCCCAACAGGTATCGCAGCTGGACCCAACAGGCGCCGCCCCAATCTATCACTAACCCAAAATTCTAGGCCTATGCAGCGGGGAGCTACCCCGATCGCCCCCGGGTACCTGATCTACTGTCCAGTGCGTGTCGCGCTCATCCTCCCTCCATCGCTGGACTTATACCTCCTGGCGCGCAGTCGGTCTTCATCTGTCCGCTCGCGAAATAATCTCCTTATACTATCACTATGGTCTCCAACATTGCCAAAACCGCCAAGTTGGCCGCCCAGGCCAGCAAGGTTGTTACTCCAACCTCCCGTACTCTTCCACAGACTGGTGCCTATGCTGCATTGAGAACCGTCAGAGCTGCTTCGTCCGAGGCCGGACCTAAGACCATGACTGTCAGAGACGCTTTGAACTCCGGCTTAGCTGAGGAATTGGACAGAGACGACGACGTGTTCATTATGGGTGAAGAAGTCGCTCAGTACAATGGTGCCTACAAGGTTACCAGAGGATTGTTGGACAGGTTTGGTGAAAGAAGAATTATCGATACTCCAATTACCGAAATGGGTTTCACCGGTTTAGCAGTTGGTGCTTCTCTTGCCGGCTTAAAGCCAGTTTGTGAGTTTATGACCTTTAATTTCGCCATGCAATCTATCGATCATATCATTAACTCCGCCGCTAAGACCTTGTACATGAGTGGTGGTAAACAACCATGTAACATCACTTTCAGAGGTCCTAACGGTGCTGCTGCCGGTGTTGCCGCCCAACACTCTCAAGATTATTCCGCATGGTATGGATCTATTCCAGGTTTAAAGGTTGTTTCCCCATACTCCGCTGAAGACTATAGAGGTTTGATCAAGGCTGCCATCAGAGACCCTAATCCAGTTGTGTTTTTGGAAAATGAAATCTCTTATGGTGAATCTTTCGAGATGAGCGAAGAGTCTTTGTCTCCTGACTTTGTGTTGCCAATTGGTAAGGCCAAGATTGAAAGAGCCGGTACTGACATCACCTTGGTTTCACACACCCAAAACGTCAAGCACTGCTTAGAAGCTGCTGCACAATTGGAAAAAGACTATGGCGTAAAGGCTGAGGTCATCAACTTGAGATCTATCAAGCCTTTAGATGTTCCTACTTTGGTTGAGTCCGTCAAGAAGACCAACCACTTGGTCACTGTTGAAGCTGGTTTCCCTGCTTTTGGTGTTGGATCTGAGATTGTTGCTCAAATCATGGAATCTGAAGCTTTCGACTACTTGGACGCTCCAGTTGAGAGAGTCACCGGTTGTGAAGTTCCTACTCCATATGCCAAGGAGTTGGAAGACTTTGCTTTCCCGGATACTCCTACTGTGTTGAGAGCTGCTAGAAAGGTTTTGAGCTTGTAAACAAGGATGTAGACAAAGAATCTCAATCTGGAGAATGTAAATTAGTGGCAATTCCACTGTCCACAGCTTAAGAACAGCATTCGAGATATCCTGAAGAGTGTTTATAGAATTCATAATAAACAAAAGTTGTACAGTAAGAGGTTTAAATCAGACGTAATTGTCTTGTATCGGTACCAAGTCTAATACCTATATGATCTGGTTCAACGTGCAGTTAATTTGCTGCTTCAGGATCTGCAGATAAATGCCCGGATCAATCTAATGGCGCTTACATAATCTGTCTCTCTAAACAGGTGTCGCTTTCGCGTGAATTTCCTATACTCTAAGATGGCTAGTCAAGTCCACAAACGAACCCCCACGTCGGAAAATGACACCAATGGGCTCCTCCCATTGTCCGTCCAGGATGAGAAGGTCTTCTTCCCTAAAAAGAATGCTGAGAAACGGACGGGCTTGGCCAAAGTAGACAGACCTGCGTTCTTTATGCTCGTTCTATTATATCTTCTCCAAGGTGTTCCCGTGGGTCTTGCCTTTGGCTCAGTCCCTTTCATCCTCAAAACTAAGCTCACCTTCTCGAAAGTGGGGATCTTCTCTTTGGCTGCGTACCCATACTCAATGAAGCTTTTATGGTCTCCTATAGTGGACGCAGTATATTCCCCAAAGATTGGAAGAAGGAGGTCATGGATCATTCCTATTCAAACTGTGAGTGGCCTTACATTGATATACTTGGGAAGCATCATGAACAACTTGATAGAGAATCCGTTGGGACACTTACTGAGGATCACACTCTTCTTTTTTGTGTTGGTCTTTTTCTGTGCCACCCAAGACATTGCCGTAGATGGGTGGGCATTGACGTGCTTGTCGAGTGATAGCTTGAGCTATGCTTCCACTGCCCAAACAATTGGAATCAATGCTGGTTATTTTTCATCCTTTACCATTTTTTTGGCCCTTAGCTCTCCGGATTTTGCCAATAAGTACCTTAGATCTACCCCTACTGGCGAAGGTTTGTTTTCTATGGGAGGCTACCTCAAGTTCTGGGGCTGGATGTTCTTGTTCGTAACGTTGGTTTTGTGTTTTGTTCCTGAAGACCCAGCTCATTTGGCACAACAAAACCAAGCCAAATTGGCAAGTGAGAGGATGAGACTCGAGGGGTATATTAACAAATCCAACAGCACCGTTTTAGGGATTCTCAAGTCCTCGTCAGATGTATACCAATCTATGTATCAGGTGTTGAAGTTGCCCAACGTACAAACTTTTGTGGTCATTTTATTGATTGCTAAACTTGGGTTTCAAGTGAACGAAGCGGCAACTAATTTGAAATTGCTCGAAAAAGGTCTATCCAAAGAAGACTTATCTATTACTGTACTCATAGACTTCCCGTTCGAAATGGTATTTGGATATTACTCGGGTAGATGGTCCACTGGTGATAAGCCTTTGAGGCCATGGCTTTTTGGCTTCGCTGGTAGATTATTTGCAGCCTTCTTGGCCCAGTTGGTGGTCTATAATTTCCCATCAGACGGAAATGTCTCGCCTTCATACTTTCTCATTATTATCTTGCAGCATTTGTTGGGCTCTTTCATGTCCACCATTCAGTTTGTCTCCTTGTGTGCCTTCCACACGAAGATCGCAGATCCTTCTATCGGAGGTACATATATGACAACTTTGAACACATTATCTAACTATGGGGGAACATGGCCTAGATTGATCATTTTTTATTTGATAGATAAACTCACCGTAGCTACCTGCTCGTCGGGGTATTCCATTGTCTCCGAAGAGGCAAAACAAAATTGTTTGAGTTCTGGGGGAGTGGTTGAAATATTAAGAGATGGATACTACTATACTAACTTTCTTTGCATAACCATCGGGGTTTTCATATGGATTTGGGTAAAGAGAAAGGTGGACCACTTGCAGGCTCTCCCAAATAGTGCATGGAGAATTAGCAAAGAGAAGTAGTTATATTGTATTATATACTAATGAAGAGATAGACGATGCGTTCTTAAAATGCAAAACTCTGTTGAGCTTATTATGTATCAATCTTGGACGAGGTATTTAAATCGTGAACGAGATCAAGACTAAACTTATATGAGTGGTCTTGATTTAAGAGATCTAATTCAGACAATGCAATTAGTTTTTAAAACTCTCGTTATTTAGGGTGAACAGAGAATTCTCTATGGGGGTGTAAAAACCGTCATTTAAAAAATCTGACGGCAGAAACGGGGTCTTATCCTTATCCTGTGCCATCTTCTTACTGACAGAAGAATAGCTGTTGATGATTGACGGAATAAGATGTGTTTGAAGGCCTGAGTGGATAGAAGATGAGTTGGATCTCATTGACTTGGAAAAGGTATCTATAATTGACGAGGGCCTGCTCCGGCGAGTGTTCGTGTATGAGTGGTTATTTGTATACGAAGGACAATTTGTGAATGAGCCGCTTATGTAGTGGTGCGGTGGGGGAGACTCCATGATGTTTTCGTGATTAAAGAATTCCTCTTGCTCTTCTTGTTCCTCCTCATACATGAAGTTATTCACATACCAGTCCGGTTTTTGGAACCCGCCTTGAATATTGGTTTCACTTCTTTTAGTATGTGGTCTTCTGTTCCGTCTACTGTTCTCCCTAAAGTACCAACATTGGAACAAGATAATCATATCAAACACCACTGTCCCTCCACTTCCTGCTAAGAAGGGGAGCTGCCCCCAAAATTGATCAGTCCAATTTGTAGCATCGTTTCTCTTTAAAACAAACAAATCAGCCACAATTGAAATTGTATAAAGTATGTTACCCAACAAGGCAAACAAAAACAAAAAGGGCGAGATGCCTGAGGTGGATTTATTCTTGAAGTTGGTTTTGATCTGTGGAAGTCTTGCAGACAAATAGAAAACCGTACATGTCCAAGCCAGAATTTTACCAATTCTCTCTGTAAGTTGGGGAGGACTACTGGTATTGGTACCTAAAACAGGGTATCCTTTAGCTTTGCCAACCAATAATCCAGTAGATAAGACGTTCAATATACTGGACCTACGTTGCCTAGAAGAAGGATTTCCTAGCAAGTTGGTATTTTCATCACTGAACCTATTGATTCTCTCTAATGGTGATTGTTTGAGCATATTAGGACTTTGTAATAGGTTATGGGGAGTCTTATGGTATGGAAAGATTTTAGTATAGTAGTAAAACTGGAAACTTAAAATTACGTCGATGAAACAGTAGTAACTAGCAATGAGGGTCTGGAAAGGTAATGCCCTGGTTAAAAGGCATCCTACAAGATTAGTCAAATCACCCGCTATCCAGCTAGATAAGAATAGAACATTGACTCCTTCCACAGATTGGTTTAAATGATTCTCTATGATTTGAGGAAGTTGCGCAAATAACCAAAGGGTAAAGGATATATATCCAGATATCTTACTTATACTCTCTAATACAGTGTTATCCATGTTGTGAAATCAGCGTGGAGCTGTACTCAAGTAGTTTGAAACAACTGATAACAAATTGTTCTTTTTTTTCGATAAGGCATCGAAACTTCTGCGATCTAAAATGTCTGGGGTCAGAGATGGAGAGCGATTGAGGTGTAGCCGTACAGATAATGATGATGGTAATACCTGTGAGAATATGTACATGACGTGTACATCTCATATGAGATATAGTTTCATTATATTTGCAAGTCTACGCTGATAAGGCTTGACAGAATGACTAAGCACAACGCAGGGTAATATTTTAGTTAATTTTCTGGCCTTTACACTACACGGGTCCAGTTTGCGGTGAGATTTAATGGTTTGATAAAGAAGGGAAAAACACAGTCCTATTGGCCCTGCATATCCTGATCGTCTCCCGTTTATTATACTACAATTCATTAACCATCTCTATAATGTACCAATTATCTATCTCAACAAGAAGGTGTATCGTGTCCAAACACCAACTAAATTCAAAAAATGCAACTCTCAACAAGAGAAACGATTTTCACCTTAATTTTTGATCATAACGCAATAAAAGTAAAAACAAAATAGAACAACTCACTGTTCCTTGTATGAAGTGTCAGAGCCCTCAACGTGTTCAACATTGCCCTTCTCGTCATCCAATGGTCCCAAAATCGGAATGGTGGGCTCCCATTTGTTAGATTTCCATGCGGGAACATGTTCATCCCAACATTGACCGATTTCTTCCAATCTCTTACCTTTGGTTTCTGGGAAGAAGAACAATACATGGAGGAACATAGCTCCACAGAACAGACCATACACAAAATATGTTTTCCATGTAATGTTTTTGAAAGCAGAAGGGGTAAACATAGCTAAGGCAAAGTTGAAGCACCAATTAGCACAAGTAGACAAAGCAGCACCTCTTTGTCTACAAGCACTGTCACCCCAAACTTCGGCACAGTATACCCAGATACAGGTACCCCATGAGGAGCCAAAGGCAACAACGAACAAGTAACAACATGCGATAACACCTTTTGCAGCTCCAGACTCGCTTTTAGGAATCTGCAACTTTAAAGTAGTGTCACCGTCGATATTGTCAACATGCTTCGCATAGGTGGCCAAAAGACCACCAACAGTAAAGTGTAATGCCATCATTGCAATGGCACCGACCATCAAAATTGGTCTTCTTCCAAACTTATCTAAGTACCACAGACAGGGAATAGTTGCAGCCACAAAAAGGACGTATTGGATAGAGGAAGAACTTAACAAAGTGTTTCCGTCGTAACCCGCCATCTGGAAAATGTACACGATGTAGTACATCATGACATTCATACCAGTCAATTGTTGCCATGTTTGGGCAAAAATGGCAGTGATAGTTCTAGGAAGGTATTTCTTTGTGAACAAATCCGCATAAGTGAAAGCCTTAGCATCTCTGTCAAGCAAGATTTGTTCTTTAATCTCAGAGATTTCGATCAACACATCCTCGTCCTCTCTGTTACCTTTAGCCTGAACATTTGCGACAATTGCTTCAGCGTCTTCCCAGTACCCCTGTTTGGCCAACCATCTCGGAGACTCGGGAATCATGAAACAACCCAAAATCAACAATGCCCCCGGGATGATCTCCAAAGCCCAAGCAAGTCTAAAGGAAGTGGTACCATCAATCTGTGAACATCCAAACGAGATGAAAAACATGACCATAATACCTACAGTAACAGCGACTTGAAATAATCCCCCTACAACACCTCTGATTCTTCTAGGAGCCAATTCGGAAACCAAGACTGGAGCAGCAGCCGTACCGAAACCAACTCCAAAACCGGAAACAACTCTTCCTCCAATCAACTGACCTACACCTTGTGAAGATGACTGAATAATAGCACCAATAACCCAAAAGGCACCACAAACAAGCAAGGAAGACCGTCTACCAAAAGGCTCAGAAACGAATGACGAAGCAAGTGATCCGAATATTGAACCTAAGGCCATGGCTGCAGTGATGATACCCTGCAACGTAGAGTTTGGTGCATTGAAATAATCTCTGTACTGACTAGTTCCAATAAATGCCGACATCGAGGAGATATCGAACCCAAAAAGCATACCACTCATACAAGTGACGCACGAGATAATATAGATGTTGTGAGTGTTCGGGAATTTGTCCAAAAAGTTCCTAAAAGTAAGGGCCAAGCCCTGAAGTTTCTGCTCGTAGCCCATAGTTTAGTTGGCTACTAAGTGGGCGATCTGGGGGTTTTATACTACGAATAAATACAGGGCGAAAGAGGGGCCGGTGTGTGGGGTCTCTTTTCCGGATTTTTGAGCGACAGCCTTCACGAATAGCATTATTGGTTGTGTGCTCTGTTTAAATGGTTGTGTGCTCTTGGCATATGCCCCAGCTTTGGCGACAAAGTGGGGGCGACGCTCACATAGTGCAGTTGGTAGATTAAGGAGAGTACGGAAATGGTTGGTAAGATAGTGCGGAGGATGTATGGCTATTTTGAATCAGTCCTAGGTCCCCCATTCATTGCCGCATTTTTCTTCCTCATAAGCCATCCCTTGTGGGCAGATTTTGGTCGTTTCTTGCAAATGGTGTATCGCCGCATTTCTCATGAAATCTCAAAGCTGCCTGTTAATTCCGACTAAATATTCCGAGAGCGGCCCCTATGATTAACTACAATTACTTGTACATGATTCTAAGCAAAGTACTATGTACTGCACAGCAACTCTGATAGTCGTTTGCTCAAGTTTTGTGATACTTTTTTTTATGGAAACCTCGTTCACTTGGTTATTATTGCCGATCAGATCGCTCTGCGGGGCATATATCTTTGGTAAAATACGGTGTTGCAGAGAAGATACAGCAATCATGGAGAATATCAATCAATGCTCAGTTTTTTTTCCGTTTCGCTCTATATCTCCATGTCTAGCAACACAAAACATTGACCTTGTAACATTGACTCTATTCCACCTGTTCTGGTGCTTATCTCTCCCTTGGTGCTTCTAAAACGGAGGGGGACTTCTTCTCATACGTTGAATACAGTTGAAATCACGCGTACCAAACCATTATTTAGTATTATTGACACTTCTTTCAAATTTGTGTCACATTGAACATTTTTATTCTACATTAAACAAAGCATTTCGTGTTAATACGTATTATCTTATCATCTAGATATCACTATAAATTATATCATCAGACAGTTTCCTTCTTTTCACTGCTGTTCGTTTCAGACTTCATCAAGTCACTTTCATTTTCCTTATGCTCGTATTTCATCTTATTAGCCAACTCGAGGTCAGACAAAATAGGAATAGTAGGTTCCCAAGCAGCAGACTTCCAGGCTGGAACCTTTTCATCCCACATTTGGCCAATCTCTTCCAATCTCTTACCTTTGGTTTCTGGGAAGAAGAACAATACATGGAGGAACATAGCTCCACAGAAGGAAGCATAAACACAATAGGTTTTCCATGTAATGTTCTGGAAAGCGTGGGGAGTAAACATACCAATAGCAAAGTTGAAAATCCAGTTACCAGCAGTAGACAAAGCAGCACCTCTTTGTCTGGAAGCAGAGTCACCCCAAAGTTCGGCACAGTACAACCAGATAGTAACACCCCAAGATGGAGCAAACGAACACACAAATAAGTAGCAACAAGCAATAACACCTTTAGCAGCGCCACCATATTTTTCTGGGATCAGGATGGTCACAGTAGCGCCTGGTGCCAATTGGTCAGCTGGAATATCTTCAGAGTAGGTAGCCAAAAGTCCAGCAACAGCAAATTGGAAAGCCATCATCATGGCAGCACCAACCAACAAAACTGGCCTTCTACCAACCTTGTCCAACAAGTACAAGGCTGGTATCGTGATAACGGTGTTTAAAACATATTGAATGGAAGAAGAAACCAAGATGGTGTTACCTTTGATACCAGCCATTTGGAAAATATAGACAATGTAGTACATCATAACGTTCATACCAGTCAACTGTTGCCAGATCTGAGCAGAAATTCCAACTATCGTTCTTGGCAAATACTTCTTGGTGAACAAATCAGCATAAGTGAAGGCTCTGACATGCTCCTCAACCAAGATTTGTTCCTTGATTTCAGAGATCTCAATTAAAACATCTGGATCTTGTCTGTTACCGTGAGCTTGTACCTTGGCAACGATCTCTTCGGCGTCATCCCAGTAGCCTTGCTTAGCCAACCATCTTGGGGATTCTGGAAGAAAGAAAATACCAACTATCAATACAATACCTGGAACCATCTGAATACCCCAAGCGGTTCTGAAAGAACCAGTTCCTTTTATGTGAGAACACCCAAAAGAGATGTAGAACATGATCATGATACCCAAGGTGACGGAGAATTGGAAAAGACCACCAATTAATCCTCTGATTTTTCTTGGAGCCAATTCGGAACCATAAACAGGGGCTACAGCCGTACCGAAACCTATACCAAGACCGGAAATGATTCTTCCAGCAATTAATTGCCCTACATTTTGAGAAGAACATTGGATAGCAGCACCAATAGTCCAGAGCGTACCACAAAGCAAAAGGGAGGATCTTCTTCCGAAAGGTTCAGAGATAAAAGAAGAACCGAGGGAACCGAAGAAGGAACCCAAAGACATAGAAGCAGTTATGAAACCTTGCATGTCGGCGTTAGGACTGTTGAAAAAATCAGCATATTGTTGGGTACCAATAAAGGCCGACATCGAGGCAATATCAAAACCAAACATCAAGGCCGAGATACATGAAATAGCAGCAATGACATAAATGTTGGAGAAGTTTGGAAACTTGTCCAAGAACCTCCTAAACTTTAAAGCAGTAGGGATCAATTTATCTTCATAACCCATTATTGAAACAATTTAAATTTAATATCTTATGAGGGTAAATTTTTATGGGGAAAGCATGCCCTTTATACTTTTTTTTCCGGTACATTTGTTACGCCAAAGTATGTTAAATTCCCCAAAAGTTTCTCCATTATTTTTTTTTCCCCAGTCCTGCATGTTATCCCGGGTTTTCTTTTTTTTCTTGTGGGGATTATGTGGGACGCTGGCTTAAAAGGGAAGCATCATGCTACGTCCATGCTGGGGTTACGAGAGCCTAAGCTAACTGAAAAAAACGAGCCAGCCTTCTTGGTTAAGCACTCAAATCACACCTTTACAGCTGGCTCCTCCCACCAAAAGCATTGGTCCAAACATCTCTCTTGTTCGTCCCTTCGTCTAGTTCATGGAAAAACTACACCGGAAAAAAAACCCGCAAATATATTTTTTTTCCTAAAACGCCGTTGCATGTCATGCAGGAATGCCATTTTCAGGAATACCACGTCGTAGAAAAATGAAATTTCGTGGGTAGCAGCCAATGTCATCGGTGGAGAGGTGGGGTTATTCTAGAGTCATGCATGTAGAATGGGGTAAGAATGGGGAACGGAGAAAAATATTTTGAACTGTATTAGTTTGCCTAGATACTTCCTCTCTTCGTTTTATCCTTTTGATGAGGCAAGTACACTAGAAACATCCCCCTATAGATATATAATTCGCTAATTAGTTCGAGTTCGATCCAAAGTTATCTGGTAAAAAAACTGATACTTTAAAACCTTAGCCACGCCTCGTAAACCCCAAATCTCGCCACTACCCCCATCTGTCTTACCAACGCTCCCATTTGAATGGTGTGTCCTTGCTAAAAGATCAGAGGGGTGAATCAAACGTATTCAAGAATTATAAGCAGCAAACTATTACTGACCTGTTACTACGGATCTTGCCCGACATATAATCAGTCATCGAACTTACAAACCAGTAATCGCCTGCGCAAGATACGAGATACTGCCAGTAGCCGCAACAATAGACATTGAATGATATTGTTTGTGTTAGACCATTCTGGGCCCATTTTTTTTTTCACGACTAATCATTATTCTGAGGAGAAATGTAATGTAACGTGACACTTTCCTGGAGAAACTCCCCGCCGCCCGGATTTTCCCTCACGTATTTGGTCGCCATATACAGGCCACCGGAATTTCCTGACATGTGCAGAAAGTCGTGTAGAGTCGTATTATAGGCCATGTCGTACCACGGCAAGAATAGAGTAAAATCGAGCGCGCGCTACGGTTAAGTGCGCAAATCCTTGCCAATCTCAGAAAAAGTAAGAGGCTAGATTTGAGATGTCTTTTTCCTTCCACGACAATATTCGTGTACTGCAACAAGAAAAACTCGCCACTTTGTTCAACTTCCTCTGGTGCGCCAGTAGTATAAAAAATGAATTCTGATTTGGGTTGTTCCAGACATCAGCCAATTTTTTGCTGATGTTGATGTTACTTAGGAAGGCCCAGAATACTTAAAAATAAGGACAGGTATTATTTGTCAAAAATTATGATCAATAATCTCTCAAAGCTGTGATTGAATGGTGTAAGAGAAACCTCGCCGGTAAATGTTCGGGAGTTGATGGAATTAGATTTCCGATCATCGCGTTAAGAACGCCCGCCACCTGAGGCAAGCCGCTCACCCTAAATTAAAATCTCTTCTCATAGATCTTGCAAGGAGACCGAGGGCCACCGCGGGAGATTGCCGCTCTACGACCGTGCGAGTATCACTAATTCTCAAGTTTGGACGCCCGTGGTTGCTCGCCCGCGGTGGTGGCTCACACCACATTTGTTCGCCGAATATCTCCGAGCCTGAATCACTTGGACCCGAAAAGCGAAGCCGGATTTTGGATCTACATAGTTGAAGTACATGTATCTACGGGGACCTAATTCCTCTGTACTCCATCTGCTTCCGTCATAGATCTCTAAATCCGTATATGAGCGCCACCCCTTGTCTCTTCATTTTGACTATAAAGGATGGAGACCCTCAATATCATAAATATCGACCCACCCGGACCTCGTTAAAGCCCGGAATAAATAGAATCATTCAACGGAAATATCGAATCATCGAATGATAATGTTTTTCTTTTTCTAGCTACAGCCTTTTGATGATATAAACCTTCGTCATCCCCTAGTTTGTCTCTATCAAGCATTTACTAACAATTACACTATGACGCTCGACATTCTTCCCATTATCGATGAATTCCTGTCACCTTACTATACACCCAACTTCAGCCTAAGCCACAAAAAAACCTTAGATGGCATCGTCATCAACAATTTCCAGTTTGTCAGAAAAGTTGGTGCCGGCACTTATGGACTCATATACTTGGTGAGAGAGTTGAACTCGAACAAGCAGTACGCTGCCAAAATCGTTTTGAAAGATCAAATGAATTTGCATCAAAAAGATATTGATGCCTACAAGAGTTACATTCAAGAGAAGATCTTTTACGAGTTTATTAGTAACTATAGCCATCTCCAGTTGGAGGATTTAGACTTAGACTTGGTCAAAGAAAATGGCAGTAAGATTTCCTACTTGAAGGAAATATCCATTCACTTGAAATGCCATGACCACCCCAACGTCGTTACTATCCATAAAGTATTCAGCTTCAGTATTGGTTTAATAACAGTGATGGATTACTACGAACAAGGAGATTTGTTCAAGAACATCGTGGACAACAAATTGTTTTCTCCCGATAACCAAATCATGATGAAAAACTGCATTCTTCAGATCATAAACGTCATCAACTACTTGAGCTCTATCAACGTGTACCACTGTGACTTGAAACCAGAAAATATCCTTGTAAAGGCTAATAGAAACTATAGAAGACAACCAAATTCTAAAATCGTGGACTATAATGAAATCCAAATTGGTTTAATCGACTTTGGTCTCTCCATGGAGGATAATTTGATATGTTGTAACAGCTGTAGAGGCTCGTCTTTCTATATGTCACCTGAAAGACTCGTCAACTATACCAAGAATGAGTATATAAAGTCGGTGATCGACTTATCCATTTACGAGTTAAGACCACATCCATCCAAAGAAAGCATGCTTTATTTCCCTACTTTGAAGGGCGATATTTGGTCGATTGGAGTACTATTAATCAATGTGACCTGCGCAAGGAATCCTTGGCCTAACAGCTCCATTGTGCCAAATAATAACGACGTATTTCAAAGTTACGCGTACGGAGAGAAAGAAATTTTGAAGAAAATTTTGCCGATATCACAAGAGTTCAATCTCTTATTGAACAAGATCTTTAGATTGAACCCGGTGGAAAGAATTGACTTGGTCGAACTCTACACGGACGTAATTGTAGTCGATTTTTTCCATGATAGCATTTTAACTCCACCTGAAAGCCCACTGTGAGGTGGCATGACACCCTTCCTAATAATGTATATTAACGAAGCCATGAATACTGATGTGTGATTCACATTAATGAATAAACGACTAATAATTAATAATTCGCAACCAATAAATTAAAATTAGAATGAAATTGAAGGTAACCGGGCTTTTCTTATCAAATAAGGCGTGTACATTACATAGTCCCCCAACAAAACGGGCAGCAGCAGTAACTACCTCATGCATAAACTGTAAATCTCTTTTATGAGCCCACCGTGGTAATGCGCATTAATCTTTTACCTTAAATATGTGATTTCAAATAATCTGCAAACCTAGAAGCTCATCATGCATAACCAGCATTATTAGTCGCTCGCAATATTTACATGTTTGATATGACGGTCCTCCAAGTTGCAAAAGAATTCCAAACATGCAAGATGATGATTCAACCCAAGATTACACATCGATGCTTCCATTCCCGAATTCTCCTATTAGTTATAAGTAGCCATACTCCATTTCCCAAAGTCAGTACTTCAAAAATATCTGTCCGAGTTTCAAGAATAGGAGCGTCCCATCCTTCTATTATCAGGCCGTTAACCAGCACTACTCTCAAGATGGGCAGAGAAAACATCCTCAAATACCAGTTGGAGCACGATCATGAGACCGATTTACCTAGAGCTTCTCCTGAAAAGTTAGATAACAAAATTAAAAACGGACATTTTCCGTTTACTTTATCAAAAGACAGTACTATTCAAGATTACTTGATAAACAACCGTTTTTTTGTCGATTCTATCAGGCACAACCATTCCCCACAGATATTTGAACTCAATGGCAAGGGTCAACAGCCTCACACATTGTGGATCGGCTGCTCTGACTCTCGGGCTGGTGAGAGTTGTCTTTCTGCTTTGCCAGGAGAGATTTTCACTCATCGCAATATCGCCAATATTATCAACTCCAATGACATCAGTAGCCAAGGTGTCATTCAGTTTGCAATTGAAGTGTTGAAAGTGAAGAAGATCATTGTGTGTGGACACACAGATTGTGGAGGAATTTGGGCATCGATGTCGAATAAAAAAATCGGAGGTGTATTAGACCTCTGGCTCAATCCAATCAGGCACATTAGGGCCCACAATGTTCAATCGTTGAACCAGATAAAGGATCCAAAGGAGAAGGCTTCCAAGCTAAGTGAGCTAAATGTGATTTCGAGTGTTTTGGCTTTGAAAAGACACCCTTCTGCGTCCATGGCTTTGAAGAATGGCGAGATCGAGGTGTGGGGAATGATGTATGACGTTGCCTCTGGGTATTTGAGGGAGGTAGAGGTACCACAGGATGAGTTTGAGGATTTGTTCCATGTGCATGATAATGAAAGTGACCTTGTACATTAAACGGAGGGATGCTTACAATTAGCTATCTATTTATATATTTATAGAGAAATATTATGACCCAGAATACTACACATTGACAGTAGTATCTACTGAAAGTGTACCAATTCGAGTAATGATAATTGTCTTTTTCAATTCAGTGGACTCAATTGTTTTACAGCTCTTAATAACTTAGATGCCAAGCCTCATGGCAATCTTACTTCGACCACTACGATCTACAACCATGGCCGCAGTTCACCCATTTATACATTTCTATTGTGACAATGGAATCAGGTCTGAGCCCAGTCCAATTCATAAGCTAAGCCCTCCTCATGGGTGTATTTTTTAACCAACTCAATGACCTCCTCTGGCGTATTGGCCACATTCAACAACTCTCTTTGTTTCAGAGCGATGAATCCAGCTTCAATACTCTCATCAATAAACTTCAAAAAGGTGTCCCAAAATCCATTGATATTCAACAACACAATAGGCTTCTTGTGGATACCTAATTGGTACCATGTGGTGACTTCCAACAACTCCTCGAATGTTCCGTATCCTCCAGGCATGGCAACAAAAGCATCAGATTCTTCGCCCATCATTCTTTTTCTGGTGTGCATGTCCTTGACCAAGGTTGTTTTTCCATACAAATTCGTATCTGGCAAGTCCGAGCCTTTGCTGATTTCAGTATTCTTGCTTTGCGATGGCAGTTTCTCGTCACGTTCTTTAATGATCAAAGCTTCAGGTATAATACCGTGGACATATCCTCCATTACTAGCGCATCCCTTGGCAAGCAGACCCATGACACCTGTAGTT
This sequence comes from Yamadazyma sp. yHMH685, assembly GCA_030571055.1. Taxonomy (NCBI): domain Eukaryota; kingdom Fungi; phylum Ascomycota; class Pichiomycetes; order Serinales; family Debaryomycetaceae; genus Yamadazyma; species Yamadazyma sp. yHMH685. Next base: position 1,879,849 of record JAJLXC010000001.1, read on the forward strand.
CCTCCGCCATAGACCAACCCCCACTTCTTGTCAGCCAACAACTTTCCGAAACTTTGGGCAATTTCAGAGTACTTGGGGTCCTTTCCAGAGGATGAGCCGCAAAACACACATAACTTTTTATCAATAGACATTCTGATTTATTTAATTGATAGATGTGGAATTTTGAGTCTAATTTATACTATTTGAAAAATGTAGAAAACCCACAGCGCGATCGTTCCGGCGGAACTTCCGATTATCTATAGTATACATATTTTGAGAAGACTTAATGAAGATAACGGTTCATCCTATGGAATAGAGGTTGCTATGTTCTCCTCGGTAGTCAGTATGGTTTGAGAACGAGTGTCATGAGACAAAATGCTGTGACAACAACTGGGAAGTTTGCAACCATGCTGCATAATATTGCTAGAGTTGATTGAAGAGTTATGAATATTCAAATTTGTTGCTTGGAGACAACTGATATATGATCAATCCATCAAATTAAGCATTATTCACTAACACATACTGGACTTCATCTATCACGTATCGTATCTTTTTATAATTAAAAGTAGACATAAATTAGTTTAAAGCTCATCCCATGTCAGACATACATACATAGATCGGCGCATGTATATGTCGATTTCAAATGGCCCCCCCACAAGATCCATGAATTATCCTGGTTCACCATATGCCAGTCAATCACCATGTCTCGGTCTCCCCGAACTTTTCGCAATTACAACTGTCGTCCCCTTTTGGGCAATTCCCATGCAGGGACGAGCAGTGTGATGGCATAACCGTAACTCTCATTATTGTCATCTGATGACTTCAGTCAGGACAAATATACAAACATCTGTTAATACATCCCAGTCATATATTTCATACATACACTTCCAACACTTCTTTAAGATTAAACAAAATAACTTTTGACTAACACCCCCTCCAAATCTTGCATCTGCGACTCATTAAACACCTTGCTGTCAATATGCCAGGTGTCCTGCCTGGTCTTTTTGAACTTACCCAAAGACTCTTTGGCCGTCCTTCCAATTAATCCAGGAATTCCAGAACACTTGTTCGCCAATATTGTTAACAACTCTGGTACCCATTTAGGTGGAGGCGATAAGAACGAAAAGGCATGGATCAAGGCACCTATACCCAATATGGCACCATGGAGAATAACGATATCTTCAGCAGGAATGTTTTTAAATCCGGTCTTTCTATGCTTCCTTCTGATCTTATCCAAACGCAGTTTATATTCCTCAGTGAACTTGTGAACCAAGTCTTCGATCTCATCAGGAGGGGAGATGTGGATCAAACCGGCTAATGTAGATGCAGCAGATTCACTAACAGTAACCTGTTTGTGATAAAGAAGCCTGTTGGTGAGGTTGATGATGATTTCTCTCTGCTGTTTACTCATTTTCATCAAGTTTTTAAAGTAAAACGTTTCAGTGAATTCCCCTAAAACACTGAACTGAATAACATTCAAGCCTTGATCCTGTGAATAGTCCTGCAACATTGAAACGATGTCGGACACTGATTCCTGGCTTAATGAGATCTGAGATACAACCTTTAATACTGCAATAGGATTGATGTTCCCCAATTGGCATACCTCCTTCATATGAATTAACTTCATTAAGAATGGTACAATGTGTGACACGATGAACTTTTGATACATGTTTGAAACATTTGTGCCTAATGCTTGGTTGAGCCAGGTGACCACCGTCATTGAAGCATAGATATAGCTGGACTTCAAAATTTCTTGCGCTGATAAATCAAGCACCTGCAATCTCCAGTTCTCTATCTTGTCGAATATCAACGGTATAGATGCCTCCAATTTATTTTCAATAGGGCTCTTAATCTGATGGGAATTACACATATCGGTGAACTCCTTGAAATCCTTAATGGAGTCTGGGTAGTAGCAATATGTCAAAATTCCCAAAATAGATCCGATTTGTTCTCGTACAGCCTGATAATGGAAGTCTATGTTGTCAATACACATCTGAAGAATTCCCTCCGGGTCGTTATACTTCCAGGTAACAGCAGCTAGTATAGACCTGATGTAGCTCAACCTCGTTGCATCCTTAATCGCGAAGTCAGACTCTCTATCCACCTTGAATTTGGTGATCAAGTCAATAACTAATGGAAATCTTCTACTATCAACATGTGCAGGTACCCACCATGAAAATACCATCCATATTCCACTTGTATCAGGAGATAAATCACTTTCAAAAATGTTCTTCAAGAAGGACACGATAAATGCATCTCTTTTCTCTATCAATTCTGGTCTCAAGAACTTGGAACTCACTAAAATACCAGCAAATATTTCACAAACAACAATATGAGAAGATTTATCGTCTCTCTCATAGATATCTTCCACTACACTTAGGAGGTCATCAAATGTGAGATTAGGCGTGATGTTGTTGGAAATAAGTAAAACCAACGTCGATGTGAAATATACATCTGTAGCTTGGTATGCAGAATTAGCCTCGTTATCTGTTACCCAAAGCTTCGCAATCTCACGGAACCATTCCTTTGTTACACAGTTACCAAACGATGCAATAGCATTACTATCGGTCTCATCAAGTTGCATCTCATACCTGGGACCACTAGCAACAACCTTCATTTGATCACCCCAGAATAGCCAGCCTTCATTGGCTTTGCTGTCAATAAAATAGTCACTATCGAAAGTATCCATTTCCTTCTTCCATTGACTGTAATAAGATCCATTTGTAGAAGTGTCGATTACCTTTGTATCTCTATTGACATAGCCAAGATCGTACAAGTTCTCCTTTTCATACCCAGCTAATTGCCTTATGTATATCTTGTTTATGATTCTGGTGATACCTTTCAACGCCAACCTTGAGACTGTAGGGTGGTCAGAACTTGCTACCTTAGCCAATAATCTAAACGTCTCCGGATTAGTTGGGATCTCTACATCCAATTGAAAATCAATCAACAATGATAAATTCAAGGATGAGAGTTTCCAGTAGCTAGAACCTTGTTCGCTGATTAAGACACTATGTTCCAACTTCTTGAGTTTCTCGAGATACATCAATCTCTTCTTCTCCTTGGCAAGCTTGACAGCCCGAATCTCCAAATCAATGTAAGCATCGGGTGGTCTGATAGCATCAATATATTCCTGATCAATCAAACATACACTACTTGGAGGTGTGATGTTGTTGTACACACCCTTGAACAAAGTGTACGCCAATTCGGAGACTTTCAAGTCGTCAATCAATAAACAAGCATGTAACAAGCCAACAAACTTTTGCAAGTTGAAATAATCGTTTTGTACCTTACTTTTGATACGTCTCAAGTTGAAAAGACCCAAACAGCTTTCAATCTTCTTATTATCTTTCTCCTCTATAGCTTTAGAAAGGTACTTTAACGAGAGCTTGATTATGACATTATAGGAACCATTAAGTCTCTTCATAGCGTCGATCAATGATCCTTGCGCCGGGTTGGACACCGCAGAATAGTTGGATACTGCTAGTTTAGCAAGATCCTCCAACAAAAGTTTGTCTAATTCTGTTTGAGTTCTGGATGTTGCATGCAATGCTACTCTTAGCAGGTGATATGCCTCCAATCTAGCCCCTATAGCGACTCTTGTGAATGGTTTACGTACTCGGTTGATCTCCTGGCTGGAACTAATGAAGTTGTAGTCAATCTTAGCATGGCTGTGATCAAGAATTCTCTCCCTTCCCACATCAGATATCCACATGTTCAAAACATAGAGGAAGTGTTTGAAAAGCTTCGTATTGTCATGAAAATGTGTGATTAAAAATTTGCAAATGATATGCAAACTCCTTCCAATAGAGTAACGGTACCTGTGTAGCCTTATATAGAGATCACTCGACCTTCTCGTATCCATATCATCACCAAAAAAGTACTTGGAAGTGTACAACTTTCTTTCTCTGAATGTAATACCAGGGTTCATCTGAGAGATAGCAACACCTTCAATTCCTGGGGACCCTCTGGCGCTGTTATCTTTGAAATCTGGTGATAAAGATTCTGCTCTTCCGAGCTCAAAAAGATGCTTCTTTGAGTACTCCAAACTTTCATGCGCTATCTTATCTGCATTTATTGGCTTATCCTCATCCTTTCCTTCACTGTCAACTTCATAGTCTCGTTCTGCTTCTTGCTCTATATTGTACTCTATCACATCGTCATGGCTCATGTCATCAACAATCTTTTGAAGGTTTTCATGCAAGTTCTCTAATCTTAGTTCGTCGGTACTTTTACTATTTTCATCCTGAACAGACCTGATTTGTTTCAATAATGATAGTCTCTGCTGGATTGTTTCATGCTGGTGCTGATTGAGCTTGGGAATATCTTCTTCAAAGGAAGGATCAAATAAATATGAGATACCACTTAAGGCATAACTCAAGTAGAGGAAGCTGTTTCTGAGCTCATCAGATAAATCCAAGTATGATGATCCGTCCTTCTTCTCATTCTTTGACTGTGCTTGCATGAGTGACAGAATGTTGCCGAGGATCTTAGAAGTGAGGTCACCGAACAAATCCACCACCAATTTGACTTCGTTCTCATTGGGTAAAAACCAATCGAAAGTTGTGTTATCCTCTGAAAATCTGAAATCGTCAAATTGGAAAGCACCCCAGCACTTTTCGGTGATTCCATGTTCCTTAATGTACTTTGGAGGAATCAATCTAATCTCCTTGATTTTGATCTTGGTGATTGATTGGAGAAACTGGTTCACAATATATGAAGCAGCAAATACGGTGGGTCCTTTGATGTTCTCCATCAAGAAATGAATCAAATCATTGATGTCGTCAGCAACACCCACAACAGCAGAGCTTGCGTTACCAATACACTCATTCAAGATGATCAAAAACCAAAATAGCGCTTGGTCTCTTGGAACTATGTCTACGCCAGTCCTGGTTGTACCCGATCCATTTTCTTCGATTTCCTCTCTGATTCTGGAAATAAGAAGATCGCAGTAATGAGGGAATACCGATGGATCACGCTTAATCAAGCTACCGCACATTTCTGCAAAAACATCAGATACTGTGTGAAGAGTATTGTCGAAAATAAAGTCAAAGATCAAGCCTCTCACCTGCTTAAGTATTTCATCGGAAAGAGATTCGAAAATGATGTACAAATATTTTGGCAACGATTCTGCAATAGTCTTCTCGATGCTTCCACTCTTGTTAGGGTCTGGAATATTTTCCAATAACGTAAAGATCTTTTGGATAAAACTTTTCATCAAAATCCCGAAAGCAGCGCTGGAAGACTTCAAAGCTTCAGATTCCAACTCATCACTTACGTTAAATTCCTCCACCATTAAATCTTCATCTCTTTGTTGAAAATTGTTGTACACTTTTCTTTGAAGATATTCCATGTGGTCTTGTGTGAACTGAAAGGCCAAGACTGAATCGCCTTCGCCACCTGTCAAGTCGCTAAAGGGAACAAAATTGGCAGCTGTTTCGAAAAGACTCAAAGTGACAAGAGATTTGTCTAAATCGTTAGAATCAATACCTGGAACCGCCATCAGCAACAATCTGACCAAATGGACCCGATACACCTTGGTGGAAGCAAAGTATCTGGATAATTCAGTAAGGCAACGGAGCGCTACACACACTCTATGGGTAGATATGACACCTTCAAGGGACTCATAGAGGTCCAACAATACAGTCTCTAAAACCAACTCTGAATCCAAGTATGCCAAAAGATTTATTGAACTCAAATAGTTGTCTACTGCGGACAGCTTTTTGGACTGCAAACCAATCCTTACGATGGGAAGAACTATCTCCACGAATCTTTTGGTAATAGCGCTGTCCAACATGACCTCCTGAGGAAGGTTGTTAAAGACTCCACCCTTTTGGGTCTCCTGATTATATCTCTTGTGGAATTGGTAGACAAGGCTGTATATGAGTTTGGATATAGGCTTGGTCCAGCTGCCTGTGTTTGTAGGATGAACATAACTTTCAATGGCGTTCAACAATATTGCGAGGTTATCCAATATAGAGCCTTTCTCCAAAGCTCCAGCTCCCTTTATGGAGTATACAAGTGTAGATGAGTATCCATGGAAAAAATTGGAAGAGCTCGAACCAAATTTGTTCGACAGAATACTAAGGTTGTTCAATAAGTTATTAAGTAGAAGTTGGATTTGTCCTTTGGTGAAAATTCCGTATGTGCCAAAATGGTTTTTGTCGCTGGGATCGTCTAGCGAGAAGTGGGCGGTTCGTTTCTGACTGAGCTCCGTCAACGCAGACACGGCAAGTGTTCCGATTCTAGAGGTGACTTGGGACTCAACTTCTTGGCTTTTGTTAAACTTGGTCCACAAGTAAAAAAATGATGCAATGTAGTGACGAATATCATGGATGCTGTCTATACCATCGTTAGTGTATACCAATGGCAATAAGAACATCGAACAGATAACCACCGAAGGATTGGATACTGACATTTTCAGTCCGAGTTTCTCGTATAATACGGGTAATACATTAGGATCAAAAAAAGTAGATGACCTCTCCGCTAACCGAAGTAACTGCTTGTCATCCTTCTTTTCAAAAATTTCAACCGAGTTATCAGCGCTGCTAAACTGGTTATCGAGCTCCTGGTATAAGTCCTTCCAGTCGAGGCTCAACCCATGTTTCTTGAGTAACTGGACATCTTTCGTCAATAATTCGAACGTCTTCACATAGATCTTCAAGTTGATATATTGACCTCTACAGAGGCAAAGAGCATAATAGACTTTTGCTAATGCGATCCTCAAGGAAATGGGCATATCGTACTTCATCTTCAACCATACCAACAACTCGTTTGTCCAGATCCGAACACCCACGACAGCTGCTGACTTGGGTGATTTTTTGTGCTGCAGCACCGATTCATTCCGATCCTTTTCATCCTCCAATTCTTCATCCTCGTCCTCATCTTCTTCCTCTTCGCTGTCTGAGCCAACGTACCCGTCAATTGCAAAATAAGTGTGGGTATCATCGTCAGGAGGGAGATCGCTTTCTCCATTTATCTCGAACAAGTTTGTTTCCAAGGCAATGTCAAGATCGGAAAACCCGCTGACATTACGAAGAGCCGCCAAGTCTTTGGCTGTGACCGAAAGGGACCCTTGGATGTCTAATGTCTTGATGGCAATATACAAATGAGATACAATATGGCTTAAGAACTTGGCTTGATCTTTTGGGAGTTCAGTTTCATACGGTAACATTTTTGGTAAGTTCAAGGTACGGGGATGTGCTCTTGCAAAAAACCTAGACGTAGGGTCCAACTGGGCCTTTAACACTTCTTCAGGATCATCAGGGTAGTCTAAGTTATAGTGGGACTCGCGTGATACCTCAATGCTATTATAGGACGGTCTTCTATCGGACACACGGCGGGAAGTATCGGGTGTTAACGATCTAAATCCATCATCGATTGGCTGGTGACTGCCTGGGTTATCAACAGAAAATGGTCTAGTGTCCCCAGACTGGGGGAACTGGTTTCTTCTTATGGGTACAGGCGCCGGCATATGCTGGCCTGTGTCATTGCTGTTATCAACCATAGTATTTTTCTATTCAAAAATATAGAATTAGAAAGTTGGGGTAAATGAAATTATATAGAGGCAAATATATGTGCTATTTTCGCCATTGCCACTTGCGAATCTCAAAGTTCCGGGAAATAGATGCAACATGGAAAAGAGAATGTCGGAAGATCATTTTGGAAGATCAGTCCGTACTACTTCGTTAGAGTAGATAGAAATTTTGAAAAGCTTATTGGTGGTTATTGGTGTTCACTACTGTGCCATTTTTTGTACAAATGTCTTACTATCCTGTATTTGTTTGATAGAATAGAGCAGAGATGTTTGGTTCTGGTGGAAATACTAGATAATACTCCCGATATTCGTAATACAAACTTTTCTTAACCCTCTATAGCCTCTAAAGGCACCAAAGTATCCAATGCACTAACAATTTTGCCACCATTGCCCTTTGTAGTTCTGCTAGTTACACTTACGCTACGTAATTGTCGTGTCTTTGCGGAAAAAATTCTCATCGAAGATCTTCAATTTTTTTTCAGCAGGAAGGTGCATTTTAAAGCTAGCTACTATTTACAATGTCTGCTGTTTCTGCTTCAAAGGCTAAGAGAGAACAAAAACGTTTGGAAAGAGAAGCAAAAAAAGCTTCTGAGGGTAAATCTACCAAGAAAACCAAGAAACAAGCGGCTAAAGACGCCGAAGAAAAGGATGACGATGATACTGCTACTCAAATCGCTAAATTGAAATTGCAGACAGACGATGACGGAATTTCTGACAGAGTCACCACCGGTGTTTTGGCCTCCTTGGAGACTTCTAGAGATATCAAGGTCTCCTCGTTATCCTTATTGTTCCATGGTAAGGTGTTAATTCAAGACTCTACTTTGGAATTGAACTACGGTAGAAGATACGGTTTGTTGGGTGAAAACGGTTGCGGTAAATCAACCTTGTTAAAGTCTATTGCTGCCAGAGAATTCCCGGTTCCTCGCCACATTGATATCTACTTGTTAAATGAGCCAGCTGAACCATCAGAGTTTTCTGCTTTGGAATACGTTGTGAGAGAAGCTGAAGGTGAATTAAAGAGATTGGAAGACTTGGTTGAAGACACCATTGTCAAGAATGGTCCTGAAGATCCAACTTTGGACGGTTTGTACGAAAAGATTGATGAAATGGATCCATCCACTTTCGAATCTAGAGCTGCCATTATCTTGACTGGTTTGGGTTTCAATAAGATCACCATTAACAAAAAGACCAAGGATATGTCTGGTGGGTGGAAAATGAGAGTTGCTTTGGCCAAAGCCTTGTTTGTCAAGCCTACCCTTTTGCTTTTGGATGACCCAACTGCCCACTTGGATTTGGCTGCTTGTGTCTGGTTGGAAGAATACTTAAAGAGATGGGACAAAACCTTGATCTTGGTTTCACACTCCCAGGACTTTTTGAACAGTGTTTGTACCAACATGATTGATATGAGAATGAAGAAGTTGATGGCATACGGTGGTAATTATGATTCCTACCTTAAGACCAGAACGGAATTGGAAACTAACCAGATGAAACAATATAACAAACAACAAGAAGAAATCGCTCATATCAAGAAATTCATTGCTTCGGCAGGTACTTATGCCAACTTGGTCAAACAAGCAAAGTCCAGACAAAAGATTTTGGATAAGATGGAAGCCGATGGTTTAATTGAAGAAGTTGTTCCAGATAAGGTGTTTTCCTTCAGATTCCCAGACGTGGAAAAATTGCCTCCTCCAGTCTTGGCTTTTGATGATATGTCTTTCTCCTATAGTGGTAAACCAGAGGACAACTTGTACGAACATTTGGATATCGGTATTGATATGGATTCCAGAGTTGCTTTGGTTGGTCCCAATGGTATCGGTAAATCCACCTTGTTAAAGTTGTTTCAGGGAAAGTTAGAGCCACAAAAAGGTAGAGTCATCCAACACACACACATCAAGTTAGGTGTCTACTCCCAGCACTCTGCTGACCAATTGGACTTGACCAAGAATCCATTGGAATTTGTTCGTGACAAGTTCTCGGATGTGTCTCAAGATTTCCAATATTGGAGACAACAATTGGGTCGTTACGGTTTAACTGGTGAAGGTCAAACCTCTCAAATGGCTACATTGTCTGAAGGTCAAAGATCCAGAGTTGTTTTCGCCTTGTTGGCTTTAGAAGCTCCAAACTTGATTCTTTTAGATGAACCTACTAACGGTTTAGATTTGGCGACTATTGATTCCTTAGCTGATGCCATCAATGCTTTCAATGGTGGTGTTGTCATTGTTTCGCACGATTTCAGATTGTTGGACAAAGTTGCCAAGGACATTTTCGTTATTGAAAACAAGACTGCTACTAAATGGGAAGGCTCCATCTTGGACTACAAGAAGAAGTTGGCGGGAGAGGTTGTTCTCTAGATTTTCTAGTTTGTAAGCTTTTCTCTTGTGTATTCTAAATTCATCATTTTATATTTATAGCTCATTAATGTACACCTTTAAAAAGATGTAGCTGCAAGCATAATATTAGTTTAGTATGAAATCTTAAAAATGTAGGCATTTACAATAATAAAAATATTGGACGAGTCCGGAGTCGAACCGGAGACCTTTCCCATGCTAAGGGAACGCGCTACCAACTACGCCACACGCCCAGAAAGTGAATGGTCCCTAGCAGGATCGAACTGCTGATCTTGGCGTTATTAGCACCACGCCTTAACCAACTGGGCCAAGGGACCAATTTACAATGTGAACATGATGGTTGATGTACTTCAAACTTTTAGTGTGTTATCCTTTCGGGTTCGGCTTTTAAAGGTCCATGCTAAATTAGACAGTGCGATTTACACATTTCTACCTCTGCACGTAAACAAGTTACTCATATAAAAAGGGATTAATTCTGCTAGGTACAAAACTTAATACCTAAAGGCAAACGTTAATAAAATCCTTATGAAAATCTTCATACTTCAGTCCTAAATTCCTTTTCTGACCGCCTCGTGGACTTTTTTATTATTGTAAAGAGATTTTTGAGTTCGAAGATTTGATTAAATTCGTCAGCCATTGAAGTTGCAAAATTCACAAAATTGGATCTTAAAAAAATATGCACAGTCATAATTACAAATAGTCATTAACTTTGGATGATTCCTTTATTGAATACTCAGTATATAAAATCGGAAGCACAGCTGAGTAGTTAACAAGCACCTCTGTATGATTTCTTATTCCCGGCCAACTCTTCACGATGGACTTTCTTTTGAACTTCTTTGAGTTCTTCAACACCATTGGAAGCAATGGATAACAACAAGTCGTAAACCAATTTCTTGTCAGCCTCTTCAGTATTTTTGATTTCGACCAAGTCTTTAACAGACTCGCAAGATGAAATCAACAATTCGACGGAAGTAAGAATATCCTGCATAAGTTTCTCCAACAAGTTTAAACTGAGAGATTGTCTGACCACAACTCTCAAGATCTCCTTGTCCAGTTCATCAGGTGGGAGATGGTAGTTTGGAATAATATAGCCCTTATTTCTTAACAATAAAGAGAAAATGCTTTGTGGAATTTCAGGGTGTTTTTTTCTGAAATCCTTAGTAAACCTGAATGCTACCACAGGCAAACCAGGTTGGTATTTTTCATGGAAATTACCGTCGTCAATCTTGTCGGTTGTATAGATACCAGGAGTCACAGGCTTGTGTATGACAGATAAAACTTCAAAGTACTTTGACTCTTCCAAAAACAAAGACAACATTCTAGCGTTGTTCATACAGTTGTCAAACACTTTAGTGTAGCCTTCTCTACCCAAAGTCAAAAAGTTATAGTACTGATGAATGACCGGAAACCCAGCTCTTGAAAAGTTCAAGTTGAAGGTCTCTTCAACACCACCCAAATAATCCAATTTGAACCTCAATTCCTCTGGTAAATGGACAATATCTCTCCAAAGAACCCAACCTAAACCAGCAGTGGTTAAACCAAACTTGTGGCCAGAAGTGTTTATAGAGACAACTCTATCAACTTGGAAATCCCATTTTAAGTGTGGAAAAACAAATGGGGAAACAAAACCCCCACTAGCAGCATCCACGTGAATCTTGATATCAAAGCCTTTTTCCTTCTGGATCTCATCCAATAACTTACTGACTTCGACAACCGATTCAAAAGATCCAGTGAAGGTAGAGCCTAAAATCACAAAGATTCCAATGGTGTTTTCGTCGACATTTTCCTTGATTTTTGTCAAGTCAAGCAAGTGTCCGCTCTCTTCAGTAACGTGAATCAATCTGTCCTCAACATCAAAGTACCTGGCAAACTTTTCCAAAGCAACTTGAGCAACAGTTGCCATCAAAATGTTCGGCTTTTCAATTGATTTTCCGTCCTGTCTGCGTTGAGCTTGCCACCGTTTCTTCATGGCCAAACCTGCTAACATGATAGCTTCGGAAGACCCGGTAGTGGCAGTACCAATAGAGAGAGGGACGCTTTTATCCAAGTGTTCATCAAACTTGGTAGGAGCATGCCATAAATTACCAAGCATGCTGATACATCTGTTTTGGAATTCGATCAAACTCGGGTATTCATCGTTATCTGCCAAATTTTTAACCAAATTGTCATTAATCAAAATCTTAGCAGACTCCGAGAGCTCGGTGTTAACAAACGAGGCCAAGTTCAAGGTTGGGTTACCATCTAAAGACAACTCTTCAGTCAAGTATTTGTAGATCAAGTGAGAGTCACTTGAGTGGGATGGAATATGATAATGAGGAAACAAAGCATTGGAATCGTAAGCAGAAACAAACTCCTCACGGGAGTTAAGTGGGGTCTTGTGGACTTTTCCAACCACTGTTCTAGCGATCTCGTAGGAATTAACACTCTTTGATAAAGTCATTAGCAAAAATAAGAATCCTGGGCAAATTAACCTTCAAAACTAACAAATAAAAGCCGAATTGAAGTCAAATATAGGGGGAGGGAAGAGGAATTCAGGAATCGTGCTCAGTATTTATACAGCAATTTTGACAGGTTCTAATCGATATACACACGCTCATAATTAAATATAATATAGCCGACCGGCTTCACCAGCGAAAAGCGGAGTGCGGTATAACTACTATAATACACGATTTACAGTGCGCAGCAATTCATGGCAGTGTTAATTTAAACTTATATACAATTAACTAATAATTTACCTAAAAAGCCCCTTCCCCTTTTTTTTCTTACCATTTTCCTTATTTGGGTTCGATACTCCTCCCAATGGGACGGGAGCAGCTTCGGGCACCTGGATACTAATGCCATTAGGTTGAGGGTCTGAAGACTTTGAAGAGCTACTCGAGCTTTCATGGGATGGAGGCGGCTTTAAAAACTGTCCTTGTTCGGATTTCACCTTTTGATCAAGTAGATTGCCGGTGCTCATAGACTTATTGTGTTTAGATTCCGGTTCCACTCTAGTGTTTTGGTTGTAATGGCCTCCATTCAACATAGGGATTCCACCAGTAGATTTGCGAGATCCCTTGTTACCGGGCATAGGCATACCTCCTCTACCACCCATGTCAATTACCGATGGGTTGTCCCCAACAGGAGGAAACGCCGATCTACGGTTGGTGGTTCTTGGTCTCTGTTGGTATGACATTTGGTTCATCGACATGGCGTTGGGAATCATGTTATTTTGCATCATTTGATTTTGCATCATTTGGTTAGGCATCATTTGGTTAGGAATCATTTGATTAGGCATCATCTGATTAGGCATCATCTGATTAGGTATCATTTGGTTCATTCCGTTCTGCATCATTTGAATCTGCATGGGATTCAGCCCCATGCCGTTATCGTAGTAGTTGTTGGACTGTAATGAGTTGAGTCTACCCCTGGAAGAGCCATTACCTCCATAACGTTGATTCATAGGCATGTTATTCATGTTCATGTTCATACTTTGTGGCGGGTAGTTCATTCCCTGAGGATACTGGCTTTGAGGTTGGCTGGGCATTCCTTGGTTAGAATGAAGGTTACGCACTTGGTTACTTGGTTGTACACTGACTCCGTTGAGTTGGCCGTGAGAGCCATTTCTACGTGGCAGATCAATCTGGGTTTGAGTATGAGACCCATTAAAATTTGGAACTTGCTGCCCTGAAAATTCGGATCTATCGTCGACCCCATTAGACAAAACCGGTTGAGTATGCAATTGCTCGGGAGACTGGTGCTGGTATGACGGTTGACCATAGGTTGGTTGCTTGGAAGGATCCGTTCCATTATGGTCGTAGTCACCATTCAAAGCAGCACCGTACATAGCAATATCAGTAAGATCAGCCAAATTGTTAGTGGTAGATTCTCTCATTGAGTCTCTAAACTTATTTTGTGGTGCCCTTGTGCTTGCAGTGATATCATTACTTGAAACACCATTTGGCTGTATTTCCTTGCTGACTTCTTTTACTTTAGTACCTTCAAGAGCCTCCAATTGTTTCTTGTTCTCTCTTTCAATGGTCAAGGCTTCAATATCTTTAGTCAAGTTATTGTAAATCTCTTGGTTTTGATTGAATTTATGTTGCTGCTTGTCCAAGTTCAAACTTAACGTAGTAACCATAGACTTCTTTGAATCGATATCAGAACTTAACTGGTTTTTCAAGATCTCCCTTTCTTTGATTGATGAGTTCAAGCTGTTATATCTGATTTCCAATTCCCCCACATCCTTAGTTAAAAGGTTGAGTTGATTCATTTTTTCGTCGAGTTCTTGTTCTAGTTTCACTTTTTCGTTGTACTTTTCTGTCAAGCCTTTTCCATTCAGATTAAGCTGTGGATTTCCAAGTCTTTGGAAAAAGATAGATGCTTGACCTGGGTCATTGATCTTTATCAATTGACACATCATGGAGTATAAGTTCTCAAGGTACGGGGTCCTCACTCCATTGTCATCACCCAAAAGAATAGGCTGCAAAAGAAGTAAGTCTATTTCGAGATTATACTGCTGGAAGTAGTTGTAGAACAATTTCGGGCTATTGATGTACTCAACTTCCACCTCATTATAACTAACTTCAGGGTACAATGAGCACCAGTAGTCCAATAAGTTAGACTCATTCTCGTAGCCCTTGACTAATTTACAATCCATTTTTTTAATAATCTTCAACAACTCATTCATGATACCAGTGACCAAAGGCTTACACAAAATTTGGGTGGCCAAACTCGATGGGTAATCGATCTCGAATACCACCAACAACGGGTTGAAAACAATACGAGACAATGCCAACTTCCACTGGTAAGTCATGAACTCCTTTGGTAGTACAGACTTTAAAAGTGACAACCTGTTCCCGCTATCCTCGGTAACCATTTGGAATAACCTGAATGTCTTTATAAAACTCTCGTGGTTATTCAAGTTATACGGGTATTCGACCGAGGAACCGAGATAGATTCTGTTGTCATTTTTCCTAATTTTATGGAGAAACTTGTTACCTCTAGAAGGTAGTTGTCTGATATCAGTTTCGTTCATGATCGAGGCAATGACCAAATTTGGCCAATTATCGGTAACGGTCAAGCGCAAGAATGGTTCCAAGTTGATATATCCTGTACTTTCGATCAAAATGACTGAATCAGAGTGCACATGCTTGGCCAACTCATTAGAAATCAATTGAAAATCTTGCAAGGAATTGCAACTGAGAATAACAATATCGTACTTATCGGAAGAACTGATTTGAGTTATGTCATTCACAAGCACATAAGGAACAAACTTTGAAGAGTTTAACAGGTTGCTGGATATTTCGAGGGGGAGTTTTACATTCAAAAGCGAGTTGACCATGGAGACATTACAAGCCTTGGTCTCCAGCAAACGCCAGGCATAGAACGCTAGATTTGGGTTGGAGCCAACTAGAAATTGGTGTTAGTAACAATTTTCGGTCCAAATGCTAAAAGCTGCATTGTACATTTGTGGAAGGCCAGATCAAGCAAACCAAAAATACTTCGTTTAATAAACAGGAAACATACTAGTTAAAACTTGGACGCTGTTGGACATTATGGATGAGACGTTACGGATGCGCTGTTTATCTTCATACACGAGTCAGCGAGTGAAAATCCAGTACGTGGAATACAAATATGAAACAGGTGGTAAAAAGTTGGTATTCTTTCTCAAAATATCCTGGAATTTTTGTGAGACTGAAATGAAAACTACAGTAAAAAGAACAGAAAATTTCAAAGGAGGCGTGCGTTTATGCGCAGTCGAGGGTGATTAGGTGTAAAGAAAGAAAATTAAAAATAGAAAGAAGCTCAAGCCCGAGAAATGAGCAACCGTGATAGATTGATAGCTTATGTCTAACCTTAGATGCGACGGTTCAGCGGACTTGTGGACGTAGGTGAGGGATTTTGTAGTCAATTGAAAATCTGCTATAATTTGCAGCCGGTCGGGAGGGGGTAGTCAGACACTTCTCACGACGGTGTCGTGCTTGAAATCCCGACACGGTATTTGTGATCGTCGGTATCGCACTGCAAGTACGTACGGTTAGGCCGTACTCTTTCTTATTGCTGCCTTTCTGTAGCAATAATTTATGTAGGCGGAGGATCAGTCTTGTTTGCGACGCTTGTGAGGGGGGCTTAGGCTATGGGCCCGAGGCTGAGGGCAATGCGCGATGCTGGCAACAGCCTACAGAAAGAAGAGTATTATCCTATTGGTCGCTTTTACACTAGAGTGGGCATTTATTGCTTATAACTTCATTAAAATAAGTAAGTTAAAACACGTAAAATGACTAAATGCGTTGTCAGTTCTTTTAATCTATATAAATTCCATTACTCTATCTCTTGACTGCGAAAAAACGAAAGCAAAACGCGTACTTCTCATGAGGGGCCAGCTCATATTGATAGAAGGATTGGACCGGTCCGGCAAATCTACCCAAGTTGCACTTCTTCGTGAGTCTCTTGAAACAGGGCTCCGCTCCGCAAAAGTGCTAAAGTTCCCTGATAGATCTACGAATATTGGGAGGATTATCAATGAGTACTTGACTAACGAACTGTTCACATTACCCGACCAGTCTATTCACTTACTATTTTCTGCCAATAGATGGGAGTTACTGCAGCAGATTATTGATGACCTCAACAGTGGAGTATCGATAATCCTCGATCGTTATATCTACTCGGGTATTGCTTATTCTCTAGCGAAGCTGACTTTGAGCAATGTAGAGAACGAGATGTCCTCCGTCGAGTGGCTTTATGGTCCAGATAAGGGTTTACCCAAGCCAGATTTAACGATTTTCTTGACGTTGGATTTGAATGAAATCGATAAAAGAGCAAATTTTGGGGCAGAACGGTATGAAAGGAGACAATTCCAAGAGATTGTAAAGACCAACTTCCTCCAACTATTAAACACGGAAAAAGACAGTTCCATCCGCCTTCTAGATGTGAATGGTAAGCTGATTGAACAGGTATCGGCGGATATCTGGGCTGAGGTTGAAAGTGAAAATTTCAATGAGCTCACTGATTCTGCAATCCAATTTTTTAAGTAGCTTAGATCATCATCCAGGCATAAGCTTTATTCATAAGATGTGCTAGTACGATTCATGCATATACATAATATATGTATTTATTACCAATGTATCAATATAATCCATTCGGATTATCAAAATCATATACTGCCGTAAATACCATGTGCCATACCCGCACGCATTATTCACACACCACCTATATTATCCCCCTATGTACGTCTCATTCCAAGTTGTCCTGAGTTGAAAGACGTGTTAGCACCCTATTCTTCAGAATCTCATGAATCTCGCCCCCCAAGTAAATTTCATCCAATATAGCGTACAATTTGTAAAAATTAAACACCAAGTCCAATTCACAAACATTGTCAAAATAAACGTCTAGAATTTCTACGAAGAAATGTAACAGCTCCAAATAAGCCAATTCACTGTCTGTCAAGCCAATCGACATGACAAAATATAGTCCTGCGTATCGCCTATACACCAACTTTCTGTCTTGGTACTCAATGAAATTTGACTGATGTTTCAGATCCCGAGAGGACACTAGTCGGTGGATTTCGCTTATGCTTTTGGACTGCTTTTCTCTACTATAAGTGTTATCGTACCATCTGCTGAGTCTTGTTTTCCCCTGTCTGTTCAAGATTAGCACATAATGAATGGACATGATCTGGAATGTACGAAAATAAATTTCCTCGCGACGTTACATCATGAGCAGCTACACCTACCATGATGCCTTAGACGAGGACGATGAGGATATAAGATATAAACAGTTCTCTATAAGGGAGGGGAACATCTTCTTGATAGAAGTAAACGATGATATGCACAAACCTTTGCATGAATTGAATGGGAAATCTCACATCTATGAAATACTTTCAAGTATTAATCAATTGATGCAAGAACTAATTATTATTGCCCCAAATACAGGAATTGGAATCTTTTTTTACAATTGTAGAAACACGGCTAAGAGCATGCCTTCAGGTTCCAAGATCGACCGTTTGTTCAAATTGAGTGAATTGAATTTATCTGACATGCAGAAATTGAACTTTTTGGTAGAGGACGAAAAACTGGGGTTCAGCTACATCCATGACAAATACCCTGTTGCTGAGAAGGAGGACAGTTTCGATTTGAATGGGGTTTTAAATGTGGTCTTAAATGAATTCAAAACCCTGAAGGCCAAGCTGTTCAATCGTAAAAAGCTCTTATGGTTCACGAATGATGATAATCCATATAACCTTAAAGGGGAGGATCCAGATTTAATGGTGAAACTTAGAGAAACAGCTTCCAGTTTTTTCCATGAAAAGATTCCAATCGTTCCAATGTTCCTAAAAGGGAGTCAATCCGATTTCAAGTTGGGGTTCTATGAAGAAATGTTCTTGAATACCGATTTCTTGACCTTTCAGGATAAGTTTGGTGTGGCTTCTGAAGAAAAAGCCATCGTGTCGGACCAGATCAGGATGAATATAATGCGGCTTAAACAGGTGAATCGAATTCAAATCGGTTGCAATATTATTTTGAGTGACGGTGAAGTCGGTGGAAAACTTGGTTGTTCTGTCAGAGGCTACACTCTTTACAATCATGAAAAGCCACGTAAGTCGAGTCACATTTTCACCAGGGGTGAAACAGCTGCGATCGTCCAGCTAGAATCTAAGCTTGTTATCAAAGCAACGGAGGAACTGATTACAATACCAGAGGATGAAAAATTAAGCTTTGTAGAAAGGAGGGAAAAAGTCGGTATAATGAGAGGATTCGAATTTAAGTACAAGGTCGGCGGAGAGACGCATCTGGATGTGTTTTACTTGAATAACAAGCAGATTGACTATCTTAAACAATATACCTTTGATCACAATCCTGGCACCCCTATCAAAGAAGAGCCAGAAGAAAAGGATGAAGATGGGTTCGGTGATAACGAGGGTAATACAAATGCTCCATTCATATCCATATCACATCCTCCGTACCTCAAGTTACTAGGATTCAGACACATATCCAAGTTTCAACCATACTATAACATGCAACCTCCAATTTTCATCACTTACGATCCCTCAAATGGATCGAGCTTACTGGTCGGCTTTAAAAACCTGGATGTCACTTTCAGAAATCTTTACAAATCGTGTGTCAAGCTACAGCGATTCGCCTTAGTATTTGGCTGTATCAGGAAGAATGCCTTTCCGGCATTGTATGCCATGTACCCTACTAACATATTGAAATCCACGAAGCACGATCCTTTCCCTGATGGTTTCTTGTTGATCAAGATGCCGTGGCTCGATGATATAAGAAGCATTCCTGCTTACATTATAAAAAATCCCCTGATTCAATTTGAGAAAGATCAAAACTTTGCCCCAGAAGGTTTGGTAAATAAGTACAAGTTGTTGATTGATAGTTTCTTGTTGAAGAGCTACGAACCCGCTGATTATCCTAATCCAAGTTTGAACTATTTTTATGAATACCTAAGAAGGGATTTGCTACAAGAAGAGCAAACTGCCATGAATCCTGAGACATTTGATAAGAGCATAGAGCAGTTGAACGAGATTTCTCAGAAATTGAAGAAGGGTAACCTCCATGAAATCGCCCAAAGTATTATGAATGAGGTAGGTAATGCGAGCGTGAAATATGTGGATGGAGAGCCAGAGGAGCCAGAAAAGAAAAAACAGAAGCCAACTGTGGAAATCAATGAACAGGACATATTAGTTGCGTGGAAATCGAATAGCTTAAACAAATTCAGCATGGCACAGTTGAGAGCTTTTGTTGCAAAGTATAAAAATCAGATCAAAACTGCAACCAAGAAGCAAGACTTAATTGATAATATTGTTGTATTCTTAGAATCCAGAAGGGCATGAGACCTGTCCCAGTAATATCTGAGATATTTGAGGATTTTGATGGTCTATTTGAATATGAGTAAACTTACCACATGATTTGAATGAATGAAAACTACACAGTATGATATTACATTGACACGTAGGTCCCTTCTCATAAGCATTAATGTACACATACAGTACGAACACAGGGCGCATGGTAATGTACATAGACTAATGAGGAGGGGACGCTTTTTGGTTAACTTGGCTCTTTCTAAGCGTAAAAATAAGTAGTTTTCTGATTTGAAAAAGATACGATTCCTCCTACAGCACCAGGAAATGAGACAAAGAAGTATGCAATATATAAGCCTTCCCAACAGAATCGGTTGTTCGTATCGACCTGAAGTGAACTTTCGCATCAGTTTTTAGCTCCACTAGCTCAGTTGGCAGAGCGTCAGTCTCATAGTTGTTAAATTGTGTCATCTGAAGGTCGACAGTTCGAACCTGCCGTGGAGCAAGACTCTTGAATTATTTTTTTAGTTACAATCTATCTCATAGCTCATATTTTCTATGGTTTTCAACTACACCCGTTATTGTACCACCCTTGTGTACAGATCTGATTAATCATTCTACAGCAAAGAACTCTTATCGAGTGAGAAAATTTTTCCAAATCCTCTTAAGCGCATACAAAAATAAAAATCCCATAAATACTTGACTTGAAGCTCATGAAGAAGTAGCAAAAGTTTTTGAACTTCGTTGGATATTCTTTATAACATGGGACAGATTTCATCTCAGGGGAACAACGCAATAATCTACCTCTCGTATGCCTTTCTTTTGGCTACAGGGTTATATATAGCATTCAGGTACTCCAAGTCTGACACCTTTTTATCATCTAATGGTACCCAAAGGACATTACCATTGATCTTCAACTTTGTGGCTTCAGGTATGTGACGGAACTCAAACAAGAACAATTTCTACTAATCAGAAACAAAACTTAGTTTCTTTGACAATAAGACAACGGGTGCAAAATTGCTATTTTGCTGAGAGTATACCGTTGAACTCGATCAAGCTAGTACTTGCGTGAGGATGTTCTTATTGCCATATACAGTACTAACCAATAAGCAATGGGATGTGGTATTATGAATACGTACTCTCAGATTGCAAATATAGCTGGTTTACACGGTTTACTCGTATATACTATATGTGGGGCATTACCAATAGCATCATTTGGTCTTTTTGGACCTATAATAAGAAAGAAGTGTCCTGATGGCTTTATTTTGAGTGAATGGGTGAGACAGAGATACGGGGTTGTGGCAGCTTTGTACCTTTCTTTTTTCACTGGATTGACCATGTTTTTGTACATGGTAGCTGAATTATCTGCTGTGAGAAGTGCTATAGAAACTTTGACTGGTTTGAATGCTTTAGGTGCCGTTATTGTGGAATGTGTAGTGACGACTATTTATACTTCCATTGGTGGTTTCAAGGTCAGTTTCATCACTGATAATTTTCAAGGGGCTCTAGTGATAGTGCTTATTGTTATTTGTGCATGTGGTATGGGGTCGAACATTAAAATTGACACCTCAAAAGTAGGGCCATCCCATTTACTTGATGCAAATAAATTGGGCTGGCAATTGATCTATATTTTGCTTGTGGCCATTGGTACCAACGCCTTCTTCTTGAACGCTTTTTGGTTAAGAACATTTGCCAGTAAGTCAGATAGAGGATTGGTTATCAGTACATCTATTTCAGCTGGTATTGTTTTCATCATTTGTACCTTGACTGGTATTCCTGGATTCTTGGCCGTATGGTCAGGAGATTTAGAAGTGGGAGATGAGAATGGGGCAATGGCCTTCTTTATTCTACTTGCCAAAATGCCCAACTGGGTGATTGCATTCGTGTTAATCTTCACCATTACTATTTCCACGTGCACGTTCGATTCCTTACAATCAGCATTTGTTTCGTCCATTTCAAATGATATCTTCAGAAATAAGTTGAAGCTTATCTATGTTAGAGCCATGGTGGTGATTATTATTGTGCCTATCGTAGTATTAGCAGTCAAGGTTGCCGATAACATTTTGCAGATTTACTTGATTGCCGATTTGATTTCTAGTTCAATTATCCCAGTCATTTTCCTAGGATTAAGTGATAGATATTTCTGGTTCTTAACTGGTCTCGATATCATGGCTGGTGGTCTTGGGGCTCTACTCGGCGTGTTCATCTTTGGTACTGTTTACTACGGAACCGCCAAAGAAGGTGCAAAGTTGTTATTAATCTGGAATGGCTTATACGACCCATCTGATTGGGGTGCATTTGGTGCCTTCGTAATTGCTCCATTTGGGGGTATTCTAATTGCATTTGCTTCAGTTGCAATCAGATGCGCCTTCCTTTGGACTCACAGTAAAGTTACTAAGACTCCATTCACGGCGTTGAACAGGCCTGAACCAGAGTCCGAAGAAGACTATGTTTCTGAATACGGATCGGTCACTAATAAATCAGACGACGGTACCTAAATTTATATAATATTTAGAACTAATATAGGACTGAAGTTACTTGGTATCGCACGACTTTAAAATTTTTCAAATTCGCGTAGTCGATTCAAAAATGATTGAAAAATTTGGAACCATCAATATACGAAAGATGTTCAGCAGTATAATGACGAGGTTACCGCGAGTGGGCATCTTCAGCTTCACCAGTATACGCCAAAGTAGTTCTTTCTTAGGTAGCTTGGCTCCTAATGAAGGGTCTGTGGTGAGCTACAAGAGGTTGGGTAGAGGTCAAGCATCAGGAAAAGGTAAAACGGCTGGAAGAGGTCAAAAGGGCCAAAAAGCAAGAAGTAAAGTGCCAAGATGGTTTGAAGGTGGTCAAACCCCATTTTACAAAAGATTCCCCATTATAGGTTTCAAGAGACCTCATAAAAGAATTTACAAACAATTGAACTTGGAAAGAATCCAAGAATTTTGGAACAACAAGAGAATCCCATTGCAAGAAGGCGAATTGTTGACTATACAGAAAATGAGAGAATGTGGATTAATCACTGGATCAATCAAGGATGGGGTTAAGATTTTGGGTAACGGTAAAGAGGCATATGATGTACCAATTAGCATTGAAGCTTCAAGAGCTTCTATAGGGGCCATAAGATCTATCGAAAACACAGGTAACAAATTCACGGCCAAATATTTCACAAAAATGAACTTGAGGGCCCATATCAACCCAAACAGCTTTATTTTGAAGAAGGGGTACTTGCCTTTACCCGCTAGACCGACACACAGAAGAGATATTGAATTCTACTCGAGCCCCGAAAAGAGAGGGTATCTATTGGATGACACCTCTTTGTTGTTGGACCACAGAGGTGAGTCCCGTATTGTCAGAAAGAATGTGCGCAAAAACCATATCAACCAACAGTTGGAAGTCGCCTCGGACGCTAAGGTGAAGGACTTTCCCCCCAGTAATATAGTTAAGTTATCGGACTTGTAATCTTGTACATAATACACAATAGTAAGAGTAGTTATTCAAAATCGGTTATACCTTGGATTGCAGTTAGAATTCTTTAAGGAAGTAACAGGCTAATGTAGATGAACATGAACATCGATAAATTCATTCTAAAAATGGATTATTTGGGTTTTCTACATCGATGTATATCTGTAGTAATTTCTCCACTATATCTTGGATATCGTTCAACTTAACAGCCTTTGTGCCAAACTTTCTTAATGCAAAAAGACTGGATTTATAAGTCATCAGATAAATTTCTTTAATCCTGATCTTTTCATTCTTGCTACTGGCTGAACTAACCGATAATCCCCGAAGTCGTAGACCTGAGAGAATCACCTTTGATACCATGCTATTTGTCTGTTCTTGGTTATTGGTGGTGGTTAACAGCAGAATCGATAATGGCATAGGAGTGCTTGACTTCGATGTTTTCTTCCTCTCTAGCACCTTATCGATGGCTTCTATGCTATTATGTCTTGTTCTCAAGTCAATTATGTAATTCTCGTTATCAGCAAAGTCATTGTTATGCAATTCATTGTACTCATTAAGCTTCCCTAACACACTAAAATCAAGCACTAGCCCTTTTACTTTCAACTCATGAATAAAAAGAATGACGTACACGTTTTCATTGGACTCATTTCGGAAAAGCATCCCTACTTGCAGGTTTTGTACAGCATAACGAAGGAGGCTTTCTTTGATGTATTCTTCGCTGCGATCCAGATTTGTATAGACGTCTATCATGCTAGATTGTAGGAGATAAACAGGAGTTAGACGGTAGTTCACGTAACTGATTTTCGTGAAGCTATCACATGAGGATATGGGGAGCAGGTGCCTACACCAGAGCTGTATATCCTCAGCTGTGAGGTCAGAATCTCTTAGCGTTATTGCCAAGTTCATGTTAACGCGAGATTTCTACTGAGAGATTGAGAGACATAAAGTAGCGCCAGGTCAGGCCAAAACGTGAATTGATGGGTTCGTGAAGGGACTACAATTGAGTAATCAATCTGGAAGTAAATGTTCTCTGTTAATTGTCTTTTAGCCGTGTGTATATTATCGGGCGGCGCATTGTCATCGAGTAAGTGTTCCCCGTCACCTGGCAATCACGCCTCTCGCGAAGATGAGCACTTTTTAAAAATTAATCAAGGCAATGAGTGTGAATGCTGTTCTGAGAGTTTACTCGGTAGCACGGGTGTACGCTGATGTTAACAAAAAGAAACCTCAGGAGTACTGGGACTACGAAAACCACAAAATTGGCTGGGGGGATATCAAAAACTATGAGATCATCAGTAAAATCGGAAGAGGAAAATACAGTGAAGTATTTGAAGGTGTAAATGTTTTGAATGACGAACCATGTGTAATCAAAGTATTGAAACCAGTCAAGATGAAAAAAATCTTTAGAGAAGTAAAGATATTGAAGAACCTCACCGGTGGCCCTAACGTGATTGGCTTGTTGGATATCGTGAGAGATGAACTGAGTAAGATCCCAGCCTTGGTGTTTGAGCGAATCGAAAATGTTGACTTCAGAGTGTTGTATCCAAAGTTTGGCGTCAAGGATATTCAGTACTATATGACCCAGCTTTTGATTGCTTTGGATTACTGTCATTCTATGGGGATCATTCACAGAGATGTTAAGCCTCAGAACATCATGATCGACCCACTAAAGAAAAGATTAAGATTGATTGATTGGGGGTTGGCAGAATTCTACCATCAAGGTATGGAATTCAATGTGCGAGTTGCCCTGAGGTATCACAAGGGGCCTGAGTTGTTAATTAATTTGCAGCAATATGATTACTCGCTAGACTTGTGGTCTGTGGGATGTATCTTTGCGGGAATAATCTTCCGCAAGGACCCGTTTTTCAGAGGCGACTCAAACAATGACCAACTTGTGCAGATTGCAAAGGTCTTGGGCACCAAATCATTGTTGGAGTATGTAAATAAATATGGTATCAAGTTGAGCTCAGATTATGATAATATTTTGGGCAATTACTCCAGAAAGCCATGGTCCAACTTCATCAACAAAAATAACGAACATTTAATTGGCGATGAAGTACTTGATCTCACCGAGAAGTTGTTGACGTACGATCACCAGTTGAGGCCTACTGCTCAAGAAGCCATGGAGCACACTTTTTTCAAAATCTAGTGTATTATAGAAAGTTATGAGATATGATAGTTATCTTAATATAGTAATCAGGGTAAGTAGTAGAACTGTTTTGTGGTGGTATATTTAAAGTTGTGGTATTTAGTAAAAACCACTGAACGCTTATGAGAGACTAGAAAAGTTTACCTTAAAGTATTTTATTAAAATTAGATGATGGAAAGGCTTTGCGGAGAGATTTTGTGACATTTGAGTATCGCTCCAAGGATATATACGAAGTTCAACTACTATACTCTTTCACTCCATGAGATCTATGTTCACTATCGAGGATTTGCCCTCCGCCAATTCAACTAGGTGAATGGTGTGAATATGTTTTGTTAGACTCCTTTCCAAATGATGCTGATGGCACGGTGGGCTTGAATTCTGGGATGTGTTTTATTACTGATTAATTCACAGCACTCGCTAACTATTCCTCGGCATTTTGTACAATTTCAACATAGTGGGACTTGTTAGCAGCCTTTCCATCGTGTTCACCATCTTATCCCAGAGAAAGGTGACGGATAACCGAATAGTAGCCCGGAGTATGGTCACTTCTTGCTATGAAGAAAAGACAGGAGTTTTATAAAGGTCGACTGCACAACTGTGCTGGCTAACAAGAAGAGCTGTATCACCCACAGCAAGTAGGAGACCTTGATTGAAGCAGTATCATTACCTAACAGGGAAATGTTCCCATGTCTCACTTGCATATGCAGGAGCTAGGTGGTGATTTTCCCTTTGACTCGATGCGGATATCTTACCGACTCGTATGGATTCGCTGCTTAGTAAGATTCTTCCATTTTCTTTTCCTGGGTAAGCGATAATTTGCATACCTCTATAGATTAGGAAATCTTCAGCAGATGTATAAATATCGTCCTAATACTCTATTTTGCCATTAAGATTCATTCACTACGATCCATAAACTTACATACTACAAATGCTTGAATTGAAGGTAAAGCCTGCCATTGGATCCAATGCTCCATACCCACTTGCGAGTAATCTACCATTTGAGTATGCACTTCCGGATGGGGTAGTTGGGGCGGCTGTTGAATTAAATGAACAGACCCCGGCTTTATTCAAGCCCCTCAAGGTTGGTAACATGACCCTCCCAAACAGGATCGGAGTCTCCCCGATGTGTCAGTATACTGCTGATAATGCTGAAGTCACCGACTACCACAAGATCTACTATGGTAGTTTCACCACCAGAGGCCCCGGGCTCGTGATGGTTGAAGTACAGCAGTTTCTGAAAATGCTGGAACTTCTATAGTAGATTTGGGGATCTGGAAAGACAAGCAGGCCCAGAAATTCAAGCCCATCGTGGACTATGCCCATGCCAACACCTCTAACATTGGCATTCAATTGTGCCATGGTGGTAGAAGGTCAATGCAATCGGCATTATTCGATTACTTGGAGAATTGGGACCCGAGAGGTAAGAAGGAAGATGTGGTGGCCCCTTCGGGAGTTGCTTACAGACCAAATGGACGATTGCCTACTCCAAGAGCATTGAGCATCGAAGAAATTGAAAAACTTGTGGAGCAGTATGGTCAAGCTGCTAAAAGAGCTCATGAAATCTCCGGTTTTGACTTTGTTGAGATCCATGCAGCTCATGGTTTCTTGGTTAATGAGTTCTTATCTGCTCACTCGAACAAGAGAACTGACAAGTATGGGGGATCGTTTGAGAACAGAATCAGGTTTTTGTTAGAAATTATTGACTCGGTCAGAGCAAACGTTCCGAAGGACTATCCAGTGCTCATGAGAATCAGTGCCTCTGAGATGCATGATTCTAACCCCGATGCCTGGACCATTGATGATTCGGTAAAGCTCGCCCCACTTGTCTTCGAAAGGGGTATTGATTTTCTTGATGTGTCTGCTGGTGGAAACGACAGTAACGCTGATAGACCAGCCAAGACCTTCGGAATGTATACCGAATACGCTATCAAGATCAAAGAAGCCGTTGGTGACAACGGCCTCGTTGGATGCGTAGGCGGGTTGCACGACCCCAAGAAAGTGAATCAGTTAATTGAGAAGGGGGCTTTTGACTTTGCCTTTGTTGGTGAGCCGTTCTTGTTCAACCCTGGTTTGGTGTTTGACTGGGCTAAGCAGCTCGAACTACAGATCCACCACATTCCGTCGCACTGGGCCCAGAAACCAAAGTATGAAGAAATGGTTGCGTACATCCAGTCGACTCTCAAGATTGCCGAATAGCCTTTATAGATAGATATAAATTTACGATAACCACAAATTTGTAACTTTGGTCAAAATTTGACTCTTGTTTGGCTTTCCGTCTTTGGTGCCACTATTCCCCACCGCAAGTTCCTCTTCAGTTCCGTTACCAGCAGGGTTCTCTTTGAAGAACCCTTTGGGGTCGTCATCGTTGTTCCCTGCGACTTGCAGTCGTCCAGTTCTCATATTCGAGCTTAAGTGTAGTGAAAGACAGAAGCGCGTCACGGGCGTATATTATAAGTAAAATACACGTCAAAACATAAGAAATCTTAAGGCCAGACTCGCATCAAAATACCGGACCCTTGCGTACTACACACTCTAACCCTACTAAAGTTGCATTGGGGCTGCGCGAGTCGCCAAAAATGGATAAGTATATAAATACGCGCATTTGAAACAAAACCGTGTTTCAGCAAAATAGACGATTGTAGCTTTTAATAAATATTAAAGAAGTTTATCCCTTGGTATGCGCCTTTAAGGATGTCCACTATAGATCGCCACAACCACAAAGGTACACCCGAATGGGTGAACCAACAGCATAAGACAATGCTCAGATGGATCAACTCGAAGATAGGATCCCAGCTCACAGACTTGACTCGAGATGTGTGTGATGGATTAGTGTTGATTCAGTTGATAAACCAAATCATTACGGAGATGGATTTGGAGAGAACAGACTTGAAGTTGTATCTCTTGAGACCCTTGTATGCTAAACCGAAACTTCCCATACAAAAGATGGAAAATGTTAATGACTTCCTTGAATTTATACGAATTGTGTTAAAGATTAACACAACAGGTATAACTAGTGACAGCATAATAGAGGGAAACCTTAAGTTGATCTTGGGGTTGACATGGTCTCTATTCATATTTTCTACTTCAAGCTCCATCGGCCTTTTGAACGACGGGAACTCTCTTTCACAGATCAAAAAAATTGTGTTGGATTGGGTCAATTCAATGTATAGATTTAGGACCTTGTCAAATTTCGACCGGGACTGGTCGTTAGAGGTAAATGCCCCCGATTCAATTTTTCACTCTATATTGAAGCACTATCTACCTTCTACGAAGGTACTGAGGTTGTCTGAGTCGAAGCTTCAAAATATGAAGAATATCCTTCAGTTTGCTGAAGGTATCGGGATTCCTAAATTGGCGGACGTGGAAGACTTCATGTCACTAGTTCCGGATGGGAAATGCGTTTTATTCTATACTATAGAGTGGTATAAGTATTTCGAACTTGGTGACTTTGAGCAACTTTCAGACGAGGAGCACGAACACGATCAGAAGCAGAAAGAAGTACAGGCACAGTCACGGCCACAATCACAATTACAAAGCCAGTCACAGACCGAGGAGGATTCTGGAGAAGGAGTCTTTGAGGAGACGTACGACGATGTGATAGTACGAATGGTTGATATTATCAAGAGCAAGTTAGAGTACGAAACAAAGTCTCTAAGGTTCTCCAACAAGACTATATCAATTAATAGGAGGTTTGAAAAAGCGATAGACAGTTTGGATAACGAGCTTTTCGAAATTCTAAGGCAATGGGACAGAGAGGTCACCAGCATTTTTGATGGAAATGATTACAAGCAGTACGAAACAAATAATAATTTCAAACAATTGACAAATCTATTGCATGAGAAAATGGAGTTTATACTAGACAACTTAAAGCAATACGAGGAAACGAGTCACATGTTGTCGAAACTAACTTACGATGACTTCAAGAAGCTCGAATACTTGAATAAAGACATCAAATCTAACCTTTTATCATTTAACGAAGACTTCAGGTTTGATACCGTGAAAAGTTTATGTTTTGATATGCTTGAAGCCAAGTTTTCGAAGTTGGTCAATATTCACAAGCGAAACGATCTCAAGGTGGAAGAATTTAACAAAAGGATTTTGCATAACGAAACCATTTGCAAAATCAACGACTATTTGTTCAAAATTGAAGACCATTTGGTTAAAAACAAAGTCAATTTAGATGATATCTTAGATGACCTTGACAGGGTGATCCAATTTATACACAAGATAGACTACTATTTGAGAAACTTGAACTACGCAGTTTCTCCTTCGAATCTTAAATTCATACAAAGATTTGATTCCAGAGCAGATATTGATATCACCCAAAAATATTCACACTTCAAGAACAGGCTTCTTCGGTATGATTCCAGATTAATTACAAATGAACACGAGTTTAACATGATACTTGAAGGACTCACGTCTTCAAGTTGCCACATATTGCATACGGCAAACTTCATCAAGTTGGTGCCAGTCAAGCTTGTGAACTTGAGTTTTAACGACAGTGACTTCAGTCTAATGTTAGAGTCAGACGATGATGATAGCGAAATTGATAATTCTAAACCAATCTTTGAGCAGCAAAGACGGAAGATAGGAAACAAGCTTGGCAATGATAAGATATATGACATTGTAGAGTTTTTCTATAAGTTCGAGAATGGTTTAAAGTTTTGAAATTAATAGCTACAAGTTTATTGAATGAGTACACGAAATTTGATCATTTTCTCACCTTTAGTTTTACAAAGTAGTTTTACCTGATCGCATCTCGTTAATAATAATGAACATTGAAGAACCGTTGACTTCAAGTGTCCGTCCTGCTACAGATGCTTTATTGACCATTCGTATCGTCAAATCTTTCCCATACAGAAATGTTAAGAACTTCATCATCCACTCGATCAATTTAAAAGAAACCACACCACAGCAATTATTCGAACAGATGAAACAGGTTATCTCAACCACCGGTGGTCTCAGGCCATATAGAAACCTTGAGTACGATACCTTGAAGTTGTACAGTAAAGCTCATGGAACGAAGTCAATGAACTTGGTGATAAACTTCGATAATGACGAGGAGTTCATCATTTTTTCACCTAATATCAAAAGCGAAAAATCCTTGTGGGACTTAGGAATAGAAAACGAAACTGAGATCACTTTGTTCAAGTTGAGTGATTATTTAGCCTTCAAGAAAAATCCAGAGGAGAAATGGTAAGGGTTTCCTACCATTGGATGAATGGTACGATTTAATTATTGCATTAATATACATAAAAGTAGTAACAAGGATCCCATCTAAGTTTTTGATACAAGATTATTTGAAGTCAAATGTGAGCTTGTCTTCATTGTATCAATTAATTGAGAGTTGTTCTAATCTTTGTTGATAGTTAGAAGCCTCATAATATCCATGACTAATTTTTTAAACTAAATCGCCTGGCTAGCTCAATCGGCTAGAGCGTGTGACTTTTAATCACAAGGTTGCGGGTTCGAGTCCCGCGTCGGGCTCAATTTTTAATTTCATTGCTCAAGATTATTTCAGCTTTGATTTTTTAGTACAGGATCAGTGTCAGTGATCAGTGTGATACATGTCGTAGATATCTAACCCATTGTTGATTCTATTACTGCGATCTGCACAAAAATAATAGTTTGCAATTATAGTATATCTTTTAAACTATTTAAGGTGATTAGGTACTTTCAAGAGGAGGATTTGAAGGTCCAGAGACATTCTTACAAAAATTGAACTATGGATACACCTACACACCATTGTCATCAATCTCCACATCCTAAAAAGCCCCCCTAAGTAGCTTTGATTTGTTTCGGCCGTCTAAGCTGCCAGTCCGCAGCAAAAACAAATCAATGAAAAACGAATAATAGCTCGAGAAAAAGGAAAACTCACACCATACAAACGTGTACCCACCAAAATTTACCTCGAGTTGTCATTTTCATCCAATCAATGAAAACCTTTTGTTCATTAGAAAGGCTCAATTTTTTTTCAAAAGTGAAAGATTTATTGTTGAATTCAAAGCTTTTTCTTTACAAGAAATCTTTACAATAATTTGGTCTCTAAATCAAAAGGTCCTACTTTGCATATCCTGTCAATTGTAACACTCACATCGTTTACGTTGAAGGCCTCAAGAGAATATTTTTCCAATAAATTGCATATTTCAAACCTCTCTTGAACTTTCAGAACACACAATTGACTGACCTATATATTGAAAGAATAGACCCTCGAAAGATTAAGATCATACTTTCAACTAAAAATGTTTAGATCTGCTTCCAATACTTTATTCCAGAAGGCCATCTTTGGCTCTGTTGGTGTTACTGGTTTAACTGCCTCATATTTATTGTACAAAGATTCCATGACTGCTAGCGCCATGACTGCTGCCGAGCACGGTTTACATCCCCCAGCCTACGACTGGCCTCACAACGGAATGTTTTCCACTTTTGATCATGCATCTATCAGAAGAGGTTACCAGGTGTACAAGGAAGTTTGTGCTGCCTGCCACTCTTTGGACAGAATCGCATGGAGAAACTTGGTTGGTGTATCTCACAACACTAGTGAAGCCAAGGCTTTTGCCGAAGAATTAGAATACGATGATGAGCCAGATGATGAAGGTAACCCAAGAAAGAGACCAGGTAAGTTGGCCGATTACATTCCTGCTCCTTATGCCAACGAACAAGCTGCTAGAGCTGCAAACCAAGGTGCATTACCCCCAGATTTGTCCTTGATAGTCAAGGCTAGACATGGTGGTGCTGACTACATTTTCTCCTTGTTGACTGGTTACCCAGATGAAGCACCTGCAGGTGTTGTCTTACCCCCGGGTTCTAACTACAACCCTTACTTCCCAGGTGGGGCTATTGCTATGGGTAGAGTTTTGTTTGATGATTTGGTTGAGTTCGAAGATGGCACCCCAGCCACCACTTCCCAAATGGCTAAGGACGTTAGTACTTTCTTAAATTGGGCTGCTGAACCAGAACACGACGACAGAAAGAGGATGGGTTTGAAGGCTATTATAGTTCTTTCTTCTTTGTACTTCTTATCCCTCTGGGTCAAGAAGTTCAAGTGGCAACCAATTAAGAACAGAAAGATCAAATTCACTCTCCCTAAAAAGTAGTAAGTAATATAGATAGTGTTTAATTTATAAGAGTACGCAGCTGTTGTAGATGGGATGTTTGAGGTAAACGTATAAGTTTAACTATGCGAAACAATTTACAAAGGAGGAAGGCTAAAACACTAGAAACACATAAAACTGGTTCAAGCTTTGAATGGAAATCCAATAAAAGTTGTGAAGAGTGCAGAACATTTGAGGAGTTGTATGTGAAAAGATTAGTTGAATGCTGGTCAGTCTTTTGAGTCTGGAGAAACGGCCAAATTCATAGTAATTGGTCCAACTCGAATGAAATACTTCGCTTCTGCGAATTACACGCCTGCAAGTGCTTAAGAGATTGATCGATATTTGTGAAATGTCTTGTAGGCATTTCGATATCCATGAAAATCCACTCCGAGTGACACAATGCTGTAATTATGGCTGTCTCAAAGCATATATCAGATCAGATATTAGTTTAGGCACAAGACAGCTTTAGAAAACTCACGTACTCTTTTTGGGAAAGGTCTCACTCCGGAAGATTCATCCGGCGAACGAGAAAAAAATAGTACTGCATTTGAAGCCCTTGGACGCGAAAATCGCCGAAATTCTTCAAAAAACATGAGTATATAAAAGCATCCCAAATCTCAGGTTTTTTTTTTCTGCTAGCTATCTTTCGACTAATTTACGAGCCTTTTAGAAATTCCTGCAACTGCACACCAGAATATTAGACTACCATACACTTGTATATAAGGCTACGATACGCTCACGCTCATACACGATTATTAAAAAAACTGTCCGAAACTAAGACTACCTGATGTCTAAAGCAACTGTGTATGAATCAAACTTGGAGGCTTCAAGCGAAGTCTCTTCCTCCCAGAACCTCGTCAAGGACGATACGTCTGTGGTCACTGATAGCTCTAAAACGAAGCCGAGTCGTTTGGTCGTTCTATTGACCCTTGCTTCTTCGTTTTCTGGGTTCATGTTTGGTTACGATACGGGATATATTTCCGGTGCCTTGGTCAGTATCAACACTGATTTGTCTAATAAAATCTTAACTGGAGGTGAAAAAGAATTCATAACTAGTGCCACCTCGTTGGGGGCCCTAATAGGTGCAATTGTTGGTGGAATTTTGGCCAATCTTCTTGGTAGAAGGATCGTATTGTTGGGCTCCAATGTTATCTTCATTATTGGAACTATCATTCAGCTAGCTTCTAAATCTGTTTGGACCATGATTATCGGAAGATTCGTCCTAGGTTGGGGTGTAGGTATTGCATCGTTAATCTCCCCATTGATGATCTCCGAGTTAGCGCCTTCGCGTTACAGAGGGAGATTAATTGTCACTAATAGTGCCCTTATTACCTTTGGTCAGTTAGTGGCATACTTTATCAACTGGGCCTTGACCTCGATGGACCATGGATGGAGAGTATCTGTTGGGTTGTGTATGGTTCCTGCTGTTGCCCAATTCTGTTTTTTCTGGTTCTTACCAGATACCCCAAGGTACTACGTGATCAACAACGACACAGAAAGTGCCGCAAATGTGTTGAAAAGGGTCTATAAGGATGCAGATGATACATTCATCCAAGCAGAAATTGCTGAAATGGTTGCCTCTAACTCCAGTGTACCAGGTGATGGTCCTATGTCTAGAGTTTGGAACTCTATCAAGTTGATACATTCTACCCCAGCCAATTTCAGGGCCTTGATTTTGGCTTGTGGCTTACAAGGTATTCAACAATTCACTGGTTTCAATTCATTGATGTATTTCAGTGCAACTATATTCGAAACCTGTGGATTCCATAATCCTACAGCTGTATCTATTATTATTGCTGCAACCAACTTTGTTTTCTCCAGTACATCTTTCTTGATAATAGA
Organism: Yamadazyma sp. yHMH685; assembly: GCA_030571055.1. Lineage (NCBI taxonomy): Eukaryota > Fungi > Ascomycota > Pichiomycetes > Serinales > Debaryomycetaceae > Yamadazyma > Yamadazyma sp. yHMH685. Next base: position 1,914,056 of record JAJLXC010000001.1, read on the forward strand.
TAAGGTCGGTAGAAGAAGAATCTTGTGCTTCGCCATTCCATGTATGACTGCAGCCTTGGTTTTATGTGCTATTGGGTTCCACTTTATGGGAATTAAGTTTGGAGGCTCTCAGGTTGTGGTTGAATCTCTGGGAATCACAGGCTGGGGTATTGTGATTATTCTTTCGATGGTTTGGTTTGTGGCCAGTTACGCTATTGGTATCGGTACTTCTGCCTGGACTGGTGTTGAGTTGTTTTCTGATGTTAACGTTAGAGCTGTGGGTGGTATGTTCGCTGCTGCTACTAACTGGGCTGGTTCTTTGACTATAGCATCTACATTTTTGACTATGCTAGAAAGAATCACTCCTACCGGTACGTTCTCACTTTTCGCCGGTTTATGTGTAATATCCTTCATTTTCGTCATTTTCTTATATCCAGAAGTCAGTGGTTTAGAATTGGAAGAAACCAGTACATTATTAGCCGATGGGTTCAACGTCAAAAAGGCTGCAAAGCTTTCTAAAGAGCGTAAAAAGATTTCTAAATTCTCAGCGATAAACAGCCAGTCGGAACAAGCATAAGCATGTTTTTTGGAATTGATTTCTAAAAGACTCTGATCCTAACTCTACTTTTCATATATACTCTAATATTAATGAGCAACGGTTAATCGTTTTGTAGCTTTTACTATATTGTTTTGCAGCATCTCTGAGATAAAAAGTGCGAATGCGAAACCTTTCTTGAATTCATCATCTAATCATCAATCTAACACCAACATGTCACAAGGCGAGGGAACTCCTAGGCCTCGGTCCAAGTTTCAACCAGTCAACAGGTTTAGGGATATGAATAAGTTGAAGAACTTTGAAGTTCTAAAAAAGTTGGGCCAGGGAACATTTGGTGTAGTGCAAAAGGCTAGATACTTGAAGACTGGAAAAATAGTTGCCCTTAAACAGTTGTTAAATCATTCGGCGAAAGAAGGTTTCCCTATAACTGCCATGAGGGAAATCACGATTATGAAGAAACTAGATCATGTGAATGTTTTGAAAATTATAGATATGATATACGAGGAGCCGAAAGTATCATCGAACTCACACGACGCCATTCGTGAAAGAGGCTGCTTTCATACGGTAAGCAGCTTCATGTCTTCAGATTTGGTGGGAATTTTACTGAACCCCAACATAACTCTTGCACTACTGGAAATGAAGTGCATCATGATGCAGTTACTCGAAGGAATACAGTACATCCACGAACAGAAGTATCTTCATAGAGACATTAAGGCTGCTAATATTCTAATTGATGATAGAGGAATAGTTAAAATAGCAGACTTTGGTTTGGCAAGGATGTATCACGGGAAGTTGCCAACTCTAGGCAACGGCCCGGGGGGAGGTGAAAGATCATATACTAGTCTCGTAGTGACAAGATGGTATAGACCTCCCGAGATATTACTTGGAGAAAGAAAATATACCACTGCCGTTGATATGTGGGGGGTGGGATGTGTTTTTGGTGAGCTTTTCACGAAAAAACCTATAATGAGTGGCAACACCGATTCCCATCAGTGTAACTTGATATTCCAGCTTATGGGCCCTCCTAATAAAGATTGGCCTGAAGTAATGGAGCTACCCAATAAAGCTGATTTGAATATGGGGCTTACCTGTAAAAGGACCTTTGAAGACAAATTTGGACCTTTGATAGACGATGCCCCTGGATTAAACTTACTCGATTGCCTATTGACTTTGAACCCGTACAAGAGATATAATGCGGTAGATGCATTACAACACGAGTTTTTCAAGCTGAAACCATTGCCAGCTTTACCCAAAGAGTTGAAGTTCGAGGAGTGTCATGAAATAGACAAAGAAAAGTTTAAAAAGATGGAGAGAAAACCAAACTTGCATGTAGAATCATTCAAGAGAGCTAGGCTACACGAGGTGTACCCACAGAATAAGAGACCTGCTCATGATTCGGGGTTGTCACGGTTATCGGAAAGATCTTCGACGGCATCAGCTTCATACCTAGATGATAATAAAGAAGTCCAAAAACAAAGTACGGGGATAGGAATGAGAACTTTGGAATCGTCTCTGGTGAAAAAATCCGGTGTTGTTGCGGGAAATCAAGAAGATAAAGTACTTAAGCCTGTCAACAAAGCGATGCCTAAGGCAACGCCTCAAGATTCAAGGCCATCTTCAATAAGCAGTATATTCATGCCAAAGCGTAAAATTCCAAGACCGGTGGATTTGAATAAAAATGGTCCACGTGAGTCTGCGGTCCCATCTCCAAGGTTTGGTGAGTTTTCAAGCCGTAATGATCGTACGGATTTTGAAAGCGACTTAACAGACTTTGAAGAAGACGTATCTGACCAGAAATTGCAGGTACTAGACTTAGATCGGTACATGGTCCGAAAGTCCGGGACCAGCCACAGCAAACCTGAGTAGTAGCTTATTAATTAATAGAGACGCCGTGCAGGCAATTGTGACTTTACCCAGTTAAGGGCGCCTCAGGATTATGAGCGACAAAAGTTCAAACGTAGACTTCTCAAATATGAAGGAAATACGAGTGTTTTTCTCGATGCCGACAGCGGAGACACAACTTCCGAGGGTGCGGATCACGATTGATAAAAAAGATAATTCTGTATATGCGGCAACGGAAACATACTTGGCGAAACTGAATTTTATTAAAAGTCAACGCTTCAGCCATAATCATTCACTCGAAAGTTTCCTCTAACGATGGCTTTACTTAGAGACTATTTCTCGTTTCAAGTGTTCCTCATCGTCTTAAGAGAAACATTAGAGCTGGCCATCATTGTCTCTGTTCTTTTGGCGTTTTTACATCAAGCATTCAGTACTTCTTCCAGTAAAGAGCATGATTATTCCAGCGTGGACACAGAAATTAATGAAAATACCACAGAGCCTTTGATCAGGTCTAGCTCGGAAATAGAAGCTGCAGGAGATGAAGTGCCTGTAGATCAAAAGTCTACTTATGTTTATTTACGCCTTCAAATATGGATTGGGGGACTTTTAGGGCTAGTTTGTTGTTTGGTTATTGGGGCTATCATTTTAAGCGTATTTTACACCATCGGAAACGATCTTTGGTCTATTACAGAGCACTACTGGGAAGGAACTTTTTCCATTATTGCCAGTATAATAATCTCCGTGATGGGTGTGAAAATCCTCAGAGTAAACAAAATGCAAGAAAAATGGAAAGCTAAATTGACCACCATCGTGAAGCTGTCCAACTTTATTAACAAAGCAGTGGGTCACCATTCAAAATCGTCCAGCATGTTCGACTCGTTTGAAAATTTCAGTGAAAAATATTCAATGTTCATTCTTCCTTTCATCACTACCTTGAGAGAAGGGATGGAGGCAATCGTTTTCATTGGCGGTATTGGAATAAATGAGAATACTCTGATTCAGTCCATTGTCATTTCAACAGTTACAGCCTTGACTATTGGTATATCTGTGGGTATACTCTTATACAGAACCGGTAACTCTTTATCCTTGCAGTGGTTCTTGCTAGTATCCACAGGATTCCTCTACTTGATTGCAGCTGGACTTTTCTCCAAGGGTGTCTGGAATTTTGAGTTGCAAAGATTCATTGATTTGTGTGATGGGTTCGATGTTAGTGAAACAGGCCATGGTCCTGGATCGTACGATATTACGCAAAGTGTTTGGCACGTGAATTGTTGCAATGGAGAGCTACAGGATGATGGTGCATTCTGGATGATCATGACAGCTGTATTTGGCTGGACTAATAGTGCCACTTATGGCAGTATTATAAGTTATATTGTATATTGGCTGATGATTATTGGTGCATTTGGAGCATTGCTTTACGAAGAAAAACATGGTTTCTTACCCTTGATTCCTATCAAACTACAAAAGAGAAGAATAAAAAAACGGTTATTGGCACAGACATCGCTTGATAGATCTGAGATACTCCCAAGAGAGAGTGTTGATTCGACTACCCCATTGACATAACCAGGCCTTTACGAAATATGTGGATGATCGTAACCTGCAATTAACTGACGCAAAGGGAAATTTGAAATTTATGTATTTAGCAGCGTAATCTACGACTCATGATTGGTCTCAATGGGGAGTTCCTACGGGAAAAGTCTTGTTTATTCCGCCCGAAAAAAATTTTTAACTGGTTATGCAGCTCGGGAAGTAATTACCTTTTATCTGATTGGATCTACGCCTTACTCCTATTGTTACGGAACGGCAGTCCACAAAATTCCAGTAGGTATCTAGACCACAATACACGAGAATATGCTAAACCCTTTTTCAAATTCTTTTTATTTTCTTGACTTCTAGGTGTACAGCTAGTAGGTTTGAATTTCTTGGCTTGCCAAGAAGTGTCAAATATGTCAAGCTTGACATATTTGAAGCGACCTAGGGTACTTTCACACGCGTTTTCTCCGTAAGCGCCTGTGGGCTCAGCTCTTGTATGAAGGTCTTACTCAAAGCGGCACAAAGTAGAAAGCATGCGTGGATGTAGGTACAGGTAAAATTTTTTGTCCTTTCGTAACACACATTGAAGCCGGAGTGGGTGGTTTTCTATTTAATATGGGCTTATTCCTTGTTTATTCTCGACAAGCTTTTCCGTTATGAACATCTATTTGGCTTTTGTCTTTTTATTTATCAAAGCAGTGATTGGTGGAGGTGCACCCTACCTGAAAGAAAAACTCAGCGAGTGGACTGCTTATGCATGTGGTGATTATGTTGATGCAATTGTAAATTTCTGCGACCCTCTTGGCCTTGATGCCTATAGCTGCTACTGTCTGAATGAGTATTCTAGAGCCACTTTTGCGGGGTGCCTTGAATCCATCGGAAGGAATAACGAAAATACCATCAAAGGTATCATTAAGAGCTGTGCAAGCTACGGTGTTTTGGACCTTACCGTAAAGGACTTCCAAGACTCTTATGAAGAGTACAAATCGAGTGCAGTGAGTCTTGTGGAATACCAAAGCTCTCTGGACTACAATGCAACGGCCTTGGTAACGGTTCCTATTATAGTCAACGATACGCTTGCATACGACTGGAAAGTTTCCTACGATTTATTCTTCCACGCCTATGCTGACTCCCCATGGTATGGCTTAGGGTGTTTTCTTTATTGGCCCTTCATTATGATTTTTGCAGCCATTGTACATTGGGGAAGATGGTTGGCACCAGAATTCATGAAAAGAAGAACCGGTAAAGTGACCAATTGGGTCAGATCTAGAATTATCTTACCTGCCGTTCACAGAAGGAAATCTTCCGCCAAGCCGTTTTTGAAGTTTTTGGACTTTATTGTACCATCAAGATTGGAGACAGTAGTTCTTGTCATCTACACCTTTATCCTGATTGCATTTTCTGGTGCCGGTATTAAGACGTATGACCGTGATACAGTATTCCTGTCCAAAGAGGAGGCACTCAGTAGATATGTCGCTGTTAGACAAGGTATTCTTGCGACTTATTCTTCTCCTCTATTGATTTTATTTTCAGGACGCAACAACTTCTTGCAGTGGATCACTGGATGGAACTTTGCTACCTTTATTACTTATCACAGATGGGTAGGAAGAATGGTTATCATTTGGGTCATTAATCATTCTATCGCTTATTCTATCACTTTCAAGGCTTATTATGCTTCAACAATGAAAGATAACTACGTTGTTTGGGGGTTTGTGGCAACAATTGCTGGCAGTTTCATTTTAGTACAAGGGTTGCTTTATTTTAGAAGAAGGAATTATGAACTTTTCTTGGCCGGACATATTATTTTAGCGGCTTTATTTGTCGTAGGGTCCTGGTATCATGTTTATACATTGGGGTACGTATTCTGGTACTACGCCATGGTTGCTGTTTGGGCATTCGATAGGTTGATAAGGTTTATCAGATTGGCTCTTTTCGGATTCCCTTTTGCAAATGTTCAGTTGTTAAGTAACGAAACGCTCAAAGTAAGAATCCCCAGGCCTTCTTACTGGAAGCCAATTCCCGGAGGACATGCCTTCATACATTTTATTAGACCTTCTTGTTTCTGGCAATCACACCCTTTCACTTTTACCGAAGCAGTTGAGACCGAAGGGGAAATTGTATTGTTCTGCAAGGTCAAGGGAGGTGTAACTCATGGTTTGTACCAGTACTTGATGACCCAGCCTGGCAAGTCTGCAAAGATAAGAGTAGGTGTTGAAGGCCCTTACGGTAGACCTACACCAGCAAGACAATCTGACACTGCAGTTTTTGTTGCAAGTGGTAATGGTATTCCGGGTATTTACAGTGAGGCCTATGATATTGCAAGGCGGGGCACCAAAACTGCAGTGAAATTGATTTGGATTGTGAGAAACCTCCAATCTCTCGAATGGTTTGAGAATGAATTGAAGTACCTATCTGATGTTAACATCCAAACAGTAGTGTATTTAACAAGGTCTTCAGCTGATGCTTCTGAGTCTAGTGACGGAGAGAAAAAGACACCTGAGGAGGCTAGCGACAAAGAAAAGACCTATGGTGAACAGGATAGTCTTCCGCATGTCGAATTTAGACATGAAAGACCAAATCTCGAAGCTTTAGTGAAGAATGAAATCGAGGAATCCAATGGTTCAATTTCGTTTGTGGCATGTGGAGCACCAGCTCAAGTTGATGAGTTGAGGTATTTCGTCAGTCGTAATCTTCATCCAACTAAGAAAGTTGATTTTTATGAACAACTTCAAATCTGGACGTAGAAGTTGGTCTTACTTCTGAATATTTATTTGTTTGCATAAAAAGAGACGTCTAAGGTAGACAAATCCGCTCACTAGCGCATACTATTAATATATAACATACATCGATATACGACATGGTTATGGGAATGATATAATAGCCGAGTGGCTTTTATCATTCAGAATGTGGGGGTGCAGTAGGCCAGCATTCTTGGTTTCGTACTTTGACGTATTGTTTATGTTTTCTTTGAAATTTGCCAAAAGACAATATCATCTTAATTGACTTTGCAGATCAGCATACTGTACCTAGTTCCTACTGTAACCAATTGAAGAGGCCTAAGTCGATGATTAACAGCTTGTTTGTCTGGGCAACTCCTAAATTTGACCAGTAAACATGTCATTCTACTAAGTTTAGCTGCTGCATTTATACTGTCCGATTATTGGTTCAAGCTTTTGGGCATTGTCGGGTTCCTAGATTTTCATGCATCCTGCATATTACGAGAATAAAGATCAGCCAGTATATCCGCACCTGCAAAATATTTTATGTCAAAGTTATCTGATTGGATCTTTGTGCAGAAAACGCCTTTAACTCTAAAATACTAACCAATAGGCGAAAATGAAAAGTCAAAGAACAAGGAGCATATGATTTGGCCTACCTCTGTATTCCCAACACTTCCTTCTTACCAGAAGACAGATGGTGAAGCAACAATTGCTGGATGACCTAATCCCACTTGATGAAAACGTCAGTATCACTTGAAGTATTATTTTTACGTGTGTTTGGCTATGCATTAAAATTTGATGTGGCTTATTTCTGCAGCAGTTGGAGGCTTTACCATCAGTTTTTTGTGGCCGCCTTGTGGGATCGATCTGGGTATTGCATTATTATGAAGGGTTCCTGCATCGCTATTCAGATCCTTCACACCCAGGAGCTTTACGAAAAGTTAGATAGGAAATACTGCCACGGGATTTGCTACATTGGCTTCGAACCTGAAAAACTAAAAAAAAAAAAAAATCCAATAGCTTGTTCAGTAAGAAGTGCAAGGAAATTAAACATTGTTTGACAATGTGATTAATATAAAACCGACAGATCCCAGGCTCGTTTCTACTTTTCAAAAAGATTAAACTTGTGGCTAACTATTTACACTTAAAATCTGGCTACAGTGAAGAATGAGTTTGATTTGGATCTTTATATGGTATTTGATCGAGTCAGTGGCTGGCGGTGGTGCAGCTTACGAGAGTTATGGAGAAGAGAAATTCGGTACATATTCATGTACTGGCTACTTGGGGGCGACTGCTACCTGGTGTGATCCTGAATCTCTCGACTATTACTCCTGCTACTGCCTGAACAAAAATATGAGAGCTAGCTTTATGGGTTGTATCGATATTCTTGGACAAAACAATGATCACATATTGAATCTCATCAGTAACTCTTGCGTAGAAGAAGAGGGGGCAAACGTGACCCTTCAAGACTTTAAAAAATCTTACGAATATTATAAGATAAATGCTAAGAATATATCCGACATAGAAGACTTCAACATTACTGTACCTATAGATTTTCCCATAGTGGTGGATGGAACTGTTTGCCGTGACTGGAGAATTTCGTACGATAACTTTTTGGGAACTTACCAGAACTCCACCTGGTACGGACTCGGATGTTTTGCCTTCTGGCCCTTAGTAATGCTTTTTGCAAGCATATCTTATTGGCTCAAATACGTCGCTCCGGCTTTCATGAAGAAAAGAACAGGCAAAATCACAAATTGGATAAGGGCAAATATTACATTACCGGCTGTTAGAAGAAGAAAAACAGATTCCAAACCTTTCTTAAAGTTTTTGGATCTTCTTGTACCATCCAGATTGGAAACGGTTATTCTCAGCGCTTACTTGGCTCTTGTGATAGCTTGTTCTGGTGCAAACCTTAAATTTTACAAACACGACACAATTTTTGAAAGCAAAATGCTAGGGCTCAGCAGATACATTGCAGTGAGACAGGGAATTCTTGCCTCATACTCTGCTCCTTTGTTGATTTTGTTTGCCGGTCGTAATAACTTTTTGCAATGGATCACGGGCTGGAACTTTTCTACATTTGTCATGTACCACAGGTGGGTAGGTAGAGTTGTTGTCATTTGGGTAACGGTCCATGGCATTTGTTACTCCATTGCATTCCTGAGCAATTATCTTCTCTACATGAAGGCTGAATATGTCATTTGGGGAATGGTCGGAACAATAGCTGGCTGTTTAATCACCGTGCAAGGATTGCTTATATTTAGAAGAAGGTCTTACGAATTATTCTTGATCTTTCATATTCTTTTAGCTGCTGCTTTCGTGTATGGGGCGTGGTACCATGTTTACGATCTAGGATACGTATACTGGTATTATGCCATGGTTGCCGTGTGGGCTTTTGACAGAGCAGTGAGGTTCTGTAGATTGCTCCTTTTTGGTTTTCCTGTGTCTGATGTTCAACTTGTTGCTGACGAAACTATCAAGGTGATTATTCCTAAACCTTCTTATTGGAAATCCATTCCAGGAGGACACGCATTCATTCATTTTCTCAGGCCATCCTGTTTTTGGCAATCTCATCCATTTACTTTTACCGAATCGGTGGAGAATAAAGATCAAATTGTCATATATTGCAAGGTGAAAGGAGGTGTTACTCATGGTTTATATAAGTACTTGGTAAACTTACCAGGTAAATCTGCCAAAATGAGAATTGGGGTGGAAGGTCCATACGGTGAATCAACCCCTGCTAGGAAATCGGACACTGCCGTCTTTGTTGCTGGTGGTAATGGTATTCCAGGAATCTACAGTGAAGCATATGACATTGTCAGAAGAGACACTAAAATTATTGTTAAGTTGGTGTGGATCATCAGAGACTATCAATCTCTAGAGTGGTTCTATGATGAGCTTCAATTCCTTAAAAACACCAAGATGCAAACCATTGTTTATGTCACAAGACCTTCGCTTCAAACTCCCGACTCAAGTGACGTGGAAAAGAAAAAAGATGACTCTAGTGAAGGAGATAGAAGTTCCATTATTCAGGAAGAATTGTCACATATTGAGTTTAGACATGGGAGACCAAACATGGAAGATTTTATTAGAGATGAAATAGAAGAAAGTCTAGGCTCTATATCTTTTGTTACTTGTGGACACCCGGCTCAAGTTGACGATATGAGATACATTGTGAGCCGTAATCTTCAACCTGATAAGAGGGTAGACTTCTATGAGCAATTACAGGTCTGGTCATAGACCTGGTATTTCAGCACCATTAATATATTTTACAGCTTTTTGTATTTATTAAATTCAATTTGATTTTTCAATCTTCCCTAACTCATTGATTCTTTTCATCATGCAACTGTTCGAACATTTCGTCCACAGATCCACCCAAGTAAACTCTAAGAGTTTTTCTGGTTGCAGGTAGTAATTTGCATTTCACTAAAACATCTTTCTGTTCAGTAGAAGCTATTCTGTCATATGCCTGAAATCTATGGCATCCACCAAAAGCAAAGTAATAGTCTTTTCCTTGTTCTCTCACTCTGAATACATCTATTGGTGGTAATTCACCCGCATCAACGTCTTCTATCTGGCAAGTAGCAGATGCCATTGGAATACCGTTCAAAGTGGACACCATAGAGTCAATTTTTTGGTGGTCCAATACAGGAGGGATGGGTCTTCTTATGCAACTGAGAGGTACCTCGCTTACGGTGAGTTGACCTGTTTGAATAGACATTTTTTGTTCTTTGTTGAACACAATATTTCGCAACTAGAGGCTTTTAATATACTTGCGGATCTTAAATCTGGCCCGCACAAATTATTAAGCGATTAGGTTGTAATTAATAATACCAGCCAAGTAAGAGGAATATACATAAAAATCATCTTGGATTAATAATCCAGTAGCTTTACTTTTACACGAAACTCTGGATATTCACTTGTTACGTTTATAGGCGAAATCGACTCTGCCTATTGGTACCGCCACATTCAACACACTGGCATGTATTCTCCCGCGAAGCAAGGCATTGAGGCAAGTTGAGATCCGAGGCCTGCGTGCCCCACTCAAAAAAACCTCCTGATAATCCTGCTCCATGTCGGAGAATGCATCTTTAGAGGTCCCACGACAGCATCAGAACAATTCTAGCATGTGTATAAGGAATGCATACCCACTTGACGTTGCGCCACATCTCTCTGCTGGAATAAGCCTCTTTTGATCCGGCAATCGGACCGCATCCGATAGTAAGAGAATTTATTTTATCTGAAAAATCAGTGGAAACCCGAGCTTAAACAAGCTTTTATCGAATCCATCAGTCGTACTTTTATGCTATTGGCTGAGGTTTATTTGATTCTTTTTTTGCCGTTCAAAGTATGCACCCGCAACCCGCCTTTTACCCTGCATATATCCATAGTTTCATGATAAGGTACTGATTATCACCACCTTCTGTAATCAATAAATAAGTATCTCATGCTTTAAAAGTAGGCTTTTACGAACTTTTTGTTACCCTCGAAATTCAATTCTCATTTTCCAAAAGAAAATGCTCAAAAATACTCTTGCAAACTTGACAACCAATAAAATTTCTTATCCCTTCGGAAAAGGGAAAATACTTCTTTAGAGCTCGGGGTGTACGTTCAACTCCAACTTCACAGCAATATTGTATAAAGACTCGATCGCCGGTCCTTTGTTAATTCTCATTCTTATTTTATTATTTGAAAAATAATTGTTCCGTTCTGACATCTTATACAACAAGAATCCTGATATCATATGTACTATTATTGCATTTATATCACTATAGGATTCTTGGTGTTGCTCACTCCATTCCTAGTGCCTATAAAACTTCAAAATCCAGGCCTTAGAAAGATAAGATCATTTTTACTAGTAGGTTTAATTGCATCTACATTTGTCACCTTCACTCCAGACAACGCAATTAATGGCGCTCCTGTTCACAAATATGGAAAAGGAAGGATTGCATATTACAGTTGCACTCATGTGTTGATGTTGACAAGGGCGACGTTCTGCGACCCAGAAGCAGAAAATTACTGGTCTTGTCCATGCCAGAATCTGTACGCAAGAGCATCTATGGCATATTGTTATGAATACGGTCACAACGATGTGAAGTACGACTTCATAGACATTTGTAATACAGAACACAACATGAGCCTATCGAGAGATGACTTTGACCAGTCATTGGAAAACTATTCCAAGTACTCTAAGAGCGTACTGAACATAGACGGATCCAATCATAAACCAGTAGATTTCCCAGTCAAATTAAATGAGTCAGTAATAACCCTCTTGGACGGCTCATACCAACAGTTTTTGGGAAATTATGACAAATCTGTGTACTACGGAGGAATATTAGTACTCTACTGGTTAGTCTTCTTTGCCCTACTTTCTATTGTAAACTGGGCCAAAGTAATATTCCCAGGCGCCAACAAGGCAATGGTAGATCCCTTGACTAACTGGTTTAGATCAAATATCTCTGTTCCCGCAACCATGGGATTGAGAAAAACCAATGAAAAGCCGTTTTTAAAAGTCTTGGACCTCTTGGTACCAACAAGACTCGAAACTATCTCGTTACTAGGATTTTTCGGTTTGGCAGCATACTTTGAGGTTAAAGATATTTATGTCCCACCCGGGGATTTACTCTTTCCGATAGCGTCTCAGGCGTACTTGAGATTTTATGCTGTTAGAGCTAGTATTTTGACTAGTTCAATGATGCCATTGTTGATACTTTTTGGCGGAAGGAACAACTTCTTGCAATGGTCCACTAGATGGGACTACTCATCCTACATTACGCTACATAGATGGATTTCCAGGGTGTTACTTATATTGATCATCATCCACACTCTATTCTACTGCATGTATACCTCAGACCTCCGAAGGATGTTAGGCGAAAACTATATTCACTGGGGGATCTTAGGAGTAGTTTCAGGAGTTGCCATTTTGATCCAAGGGTTATTGGTATTGAGAAGAAAGTACTATGAAGTATTTCTCTTGTTGCATATCATCTTGGCATTTGGATTCATCTTTGGTGCTTATATCCACGTCTACGATTTGTACTGTTTATGGTTCTACCATTTCACGTTTGCAGTTTGGATCCTTGATAGGGTTGTCAGAATCGGTCGGTTGGTTGATTTTGGATTTCCGAAAGCAAGAGTTCTGTTATTGGCTGATGAGGCTTTGAAAGTAGTAATCCCTAAACCGGCCCATTGGGAGGCTGTTCCTGGTGGACACGTTTTCATTCATTTTTTAAGGCCTTCCTGCTTTTGGCAGTCCCACCCTTTCACATACACAACTTCCATCGCAAACAAGAATGAGATCATCATTTTTATTAAGGTGAAGGAGGGTGTCACGGAGAGTCTCTACCAATATCTCAGAACTCACCCCGTTAAATCCACCGAGATCCGAGTTGCAATCGAGGGCACTTATGGAGAATCGTCCCCCGCCAGTAGATATAATTCCTCTGTTTTCGTTGCAGGTGGAAATGGTATTCCGGGGATCTATGCCGAAGCGTACGAGTTATCGAAAAAGTTTATTAACCAGCAAATCAAGTTGATTTGGGTCGTGAGAGAGTACAGATCATTATACTGGTTCTATGAAGAGCTTCTATCGTTGAGAAACACAAAGGTGCAAACGACAATCTACGTTACGAAGCCAGATTCGTATGCAAACATTGATGAGTTTGATATCAGGGTGCCTGAAGGAGCGCCTTCAATCAGCGAAACTACCAACCTCAAGAGTACGGCCTCCCCTATTACATACGAATCCTCAGGTAACTTAAGTCCTGAACAAATCATAAGAAACATCAAACGGGAATTGTCATTTGTCACTTTCAAAGAAGGAAGACCATCTATGAATCGCATTGTGAGAGAGTCAATAAAAGAATCGGTTGGATCTTCGGCATTCATCACCTGCGGCCACCCAGTCATGGTTGATGATTTAAGGGCAGCTGTTGTTGCAAATATTGACAACGAAGCGCATAAACGTATAGATTATTATGAACAACTCCAAGTTTGGGCTTAAACTAATTATTATTTAATATTTATTGAATAGATATGATACACTATATTTTCGCAGCTGTATTTTGAATGTGCTTCACATCTCAGAACATCTCATCGCGCGATCTCTTTTTTTTTTCTCCTACAGATTAGAGGCCAATATGATTAGAACCATTAAGCCTAAAAATGCTCGTTCCAAGAGAGCTTTGGCCAAGAAAGAGGCCAAGTTTGTGGAGAACACTAAGTCTGCATTGTTTGTTCCGGGCTCCACTGGTAACAAGTTCTTGCATGATGCCATGTGCGATATAATGGCTTTCAAGAAACCTCATGCTAAAAGATTCTCTAAAAAGAACGAAACTAGACCTTTTGAAGACCCTGCTAGTTTGGAATTTTTCAGCGAAAAGAATGATGCTGCGTTGATGGTTTTCTCCAGTAACAACAAAAAGAGACCCAACACTTTAATTTTTTCAAGATTTTTCAACCACAAGGTTTACGACATGATTGAATTGTCTATCCAAGACAACCACAAGTTGTTACAGGATTTCAAAAAATTGACTTTCACAGTTGGATTGAAGCCTATGTTTGTTTTCAACGGGCCAGCTTTCGATACCGTTCCAACCTTCCAGCATATCAAGTCTTTGTTCATGGACTTCTTTAGAGGAGAGGAAACCGATTTGCAAGACGTGGGAGGTTTGCAATATGTTATTGCTATCTCCACTGGAGAAATCGAAGACCCAAACTCTGCCAAGTTACCATTGGTCAACTTTAGGGTTTACAAATTGAGGAGTTATAGATCTGGACAAAAGCTTCCAAGAATAGAGCTTGAAGAGATCGGACCAAGGTTTGATTTCAAAATTGGTAGAAGGACATCTCCAGCTCCAGAATTGGAGAAGGAAGCTCTCAGAAGACCAAAGGAATTGCAAGCCAGGGAGAAGAAGAATGTCACGACCGATTTTATGGGTGATAAGGTTGCACAAATTCATGTTGGTAACCAAGACTTGGGTAAGTTGCAAACTAGAAAGATGAAGGGTTTGAAATCTAAATACGATCAGCTTAGTGACAATGAAGATGGACAAGAGTACGATGATGAGGAAGAAATTGAATACGACGATGAGGACGCAGAGGAAATCAACGGTCTGATCTCAGATGAAGAAGATGACGAACCTTCAAATAAGAGACAGAGAGTTTAGGATGTTTATTTTGTTACGTTTCAGTTAGTTAGAGCATATTCCCTGTATATTAATTAATGTTATATCATATTCAGTAATCTAGAAGTCGTGCGTGGGTTGGTCAAATTTTCACTGATGCGAATTTGAATTTAACTTGGTGTTTTGACAACTTATAAATGGTTCTGGAACAACAATCGCTTTTCAGACCCAGGAAGCTTCATAAGCCCAACGTCTCCAAGACGGAGATCAAGGAGCTGTCCAATTCTTACAAGTTTTCACAAATATTTGAATTGACAAAAAATGATCAATATTGTATATCAAGACTTCCAGCTTTACCAAATATCTTGAATAGAAATAACCAGAATAAAACCGTCAATGGGTACACGGACAGTAAGACGGGCTATTCTGTTGTGGTCTCTGGATCAGGGATTTTTGTTTGGTGTTACAATTCCACTGATACCTCACCTTTGACGGTTGAATTCCCAATTGAGGGACCATCAACGGTACTTCCGTTAGCTATATTAACTAATCCTTCGAATGGGTCCACAAAGGATCCTGGAGTCGTTATAATAAATGCGTCTTCGGGCTCACTCAAGTTTTATGAAAGCGTTCAACACTCTCCAGCTTTGGGGTTAATAGGCAATAAAAACCTTGAAATCTCTATTCACATAGACTCCGAAAAGGGTGAATTCATTACTTTTGCTGAAAATGTCGAACCTGCGGGTATAGTGGTTGTAACGTCGTGGAAAAGAGTAGTATTGGTGAACATTAGAAACTTCAAAGGTAAGCCATCATTATCTACTATTACGATCATGAAACCAGCTTTCAACTTCTTAACAAGATTTTTGAATGTTAATGATGTCAATGATGATATTGTGAGTATCAGACCTGGAAAATTGAGCTCCCAAGCTGCTCAACAGGAAATTGTAATACAGGAACAATCCGGATTGATTCACATAGTCACAGTTCAGTTGTCTTCAGCTGTGGGTGTTCCATACATTGATACTTCCAAATCTTTTACCCACAACTTGAATATTTATGTTGAAAATAGCATCGACGGATTCAATAAACTTTCAAGTCACAATATCCAATATCTTGATGCATGGAAAGTTAACACCATCGAAGTGAGTAATACCTATTTGATCTTGTGCTTGATTAGTGACCAATTCAGCCACGAAAAGAGCACGAACAACTTGGTTCTTGTGACTGCCAAGATAGAGAAAAGTGGAGTCTTGGTGTATGGTTCTCACAGGTCTAACAGATTTGATAGCCATATTGGTGAATTTAAGCCAAGACTTTTCGTTCCATATCCAGAATCAACTGCATTCATTGTAATTAATAACTCGGTCATTTTGACGGATCTTGATTATTCATACATCCTGTCTCAAGGTACTGTTCTGTACTATAAACCAAGATGGGAGGACATCATTAAAATCAATGAATCGGTTGGTGTGATCGGCTATGGCTACGAAAACCAGTCTGCTGACTCCAACTCTACTTTAATTTTATTGACCAACAATTCGGGAGTGATCAGAGTTGAAAGATTCATTCAAAACAACAAGGACATTTCAGCTGATCGTTTGGGCGACCCGAAAAGCTTGGTCAAATCCCATATCGAACAGGCGATATTCTATTCCACCAACTCACCAATTGACTTTAGCTTATCAGGAAGTTTCTCTGCTCAGACTATACACGAATCTGTTCTACAAATTGTCAAGGAGATCTTGACTTCTAACTCAAAGTATCTTCCTGCTTTTTCACCGACTATTGGGTCTTTGCTAGAAAAGAAAGTGCACTTGTTCACCAGGTTATTAGACTACTCTAACGCTAACTTTTCCCAGTTAAGCAATCAGGTTAGAATACAAATTGTACACGCATTAGAGAAAACACAAGCTTCTCTCGGATTGTGGCAGATGGTCGATTCCAATGACAAATTGCAGCTCAAATTGAAGGAAATCCTCAAGACCATAGTAATGGAAAAGATCTCGATAGATGGAAATGATGATGGGTTGAGGAAGTACTTCAACAATCACACTGAATCAGTTGATATTGTGTTTACTGAGTTTTTCAATCGGGCCGTAGAACTTGAACTATCCTCCAATCATTTGTTAGAGATCACCACTAGGGTTCTCTATAATGCTCTCTTGGTGAATGAAATGAGGTATACCCAAAGTATACCCAACAGAAAGTCATGGATATTTGCCACTGACTTGTTGATAAACGTCGAAGCATTTTTCCGAGCTAAATTCTGTGACGATTCTATCGCTTTGGCATACACCAACCTGCGAGATGTTAAAGACCACATTGGAGAGCTATGCGATGTATTGTACTATTTTATCAATGAAGCTATTGATTACATGAAAGTTGAGTCTAATGAAAATTTGAAAAGCTACACCAAATGGTATAACCAAAATAAAGTCAAATGGATTCAGAGCTTATTGGCCAATAACTTGAGTGAGAAGGCGATCATGCTTGTTGAAAAGTATCAAGACTTTACCTCCCTCGCGGCAATCATTGAAGAGGAACGTGAAAGAATTATTGATGAATTTGGATTGACAAGTCCAGAGTACAACACAATGTTGACAAAGTACTACATATACTTTGAAAAGTACCAGGCAAAATTTGCTGATGCATTGTTTGATCACTACATCAAAAAGGATAAAATACGGATTCTTTTGACGGGGTTTCCAAGATATAAACACTTGTTGGATCAGTACTTGTCGAAGCAATATAACCAAGTCTCGAGCGTTGCATGGATTAGTAAATTGATTGATGGCAAGCACGGCGAAGCTTCGGAGTACTTGCTAAGGTCAGCTGAATTGAACAGCACTGAATCTCAAAGTAATCAAGAATTAAAATATTCTCTTGCCAAATTAAGTGCCATTGCTTCTAAGAACAGCAGTACCAACATGGAGTCTAAATTATTCAGGATTGAAACTAAACTCATCCACTCAAGAATTCAAAAATCGCTATACAATTATGTGAATGAGGCATTGATTAAAACGAGTGGGGGGGAAGATGTCAAATTTTCTGGATTCCTCAAGTTCATTAATGAAAACATTGATACTAACGCTGCTAAAGCGATCTTCAAAGCAACCTTCTCCAGTTTCATAAATGACAAAACCCTCGGTGAAAGTGACTTGATTGACTACCTAACATTTGTTAAACCAACGACGAAATTCAGTAATGGTTTTTCTAATGCATTTAGAATCGCTTCTCTATTACCCGATGATAATACTTATAGACTTCAAACAAAAAAAGTGTGGTGCAGATTATTAGCCATCACTGAAGACTGGACCGAACTTAGTGGCACGGATGGGAAGACAGATGAGTTTATGAAGAGAAAGTTCCAAAACTCGATCCTCTACAAGACAATGTTGTTGATTCACGATAAAGAGATTGAGATTTTGCAGGAGATGCTTGAAGAAAAAGATCTTGACTTTAAGGACAATTCTGTCATTCTTAACGAATTGAACAAGAGCTTTTTTGACAAATCATTGAAGTACGTTAAAGAATATAATTTATTAAGCTGGATCCGTTCCATCAAGGCTGAAGCTGATGTGAACTTCCAGGCACTATAATACACGTATATACGACCGGTGACATTCTAATGTACAATTAATCATCATCTCTGCAGACTCGCGTCTTGTTCATTTTCTTCATCCTCTTCATCTTTGATTCTGATCCTCAATAATCCTTCAGGCAACGGATTCAGATTTTCATAATCGTTCTGTGAGTGCTTATACAATCCAAGGGAAGCTAGCGATATGGATCTCACGACGTTCTGCCATGTAGATAACACGAGGTTGACACTTTCAGCTCCGTCGACCATATCCCCCAATTTTGCCTCCAATGCTTCAAGCTGATGGGTCAAGCTCTCTGTATACTCTTTTATCTCTATCAAGCTGGTCAATTCAGCTGACTTTTCTTCAATCTTCTGGTGTATCTGATTCGACCTCTGCATAGTTTCAGGTAATATTTTAAATGTTTCTCGCGCGCAGCGACATTCTGTAAACAAACATGGCTAGACCATCATCTGGTTCGTTATCGTTTGTGAAAATTGCACGAGAGAAGAGGGAAAGTAGGGGCGCTGAAGAAGATAGCCTGGTGGAAGAGCTTCCAGAAAAATATGAATTCCAGAACAAAACCCTCAAGCAAAATAATGAGATTATGAGCAAGAAGATCTCGGAGTTGGAGCAGAGAATCGGTGATTTGATTAGTGAAAACATAGAGTTAAGAACCAATCAGCTGGGTCACAACAAACAACTTTTGGAGCAGAAGTTAGACCAATTGGAATCGACGCTTTGTACCAAAGTTGACGACATATTTCGAGTAATTAAAACATTCAGACAACAAGAAGGGATGAAGACCAGCCGTAGATTAAGCTCGTATACTTCTTTCAAACAGCCTCGAGCCACCTTTTCATTCTCAGACAGTTCCACCAGCTCAGCAATCCCTTCGGAGCCACCGAGCGTTCCGCCAAGTACCTCTGCGAGGGTCCCATTGGGCGCCGCTCCTAAGAAAAGATATAGCTTTAGCATTAGGAAGCAAAGCAATAGCAAGCCGATCAACATCTTCCTGAATACCGAAGAAGACAAAGAGAATGTACTTCCAGTAGCGAGTGAACAAAGTGCTTCGGAGGCACCAGAAAACAAGGAGAATCAGCCTCCGACGAAAGGTGATGATAATGAGCTTCGTCAGCCCGCTCCCACTAGCGAGGACTGCACCCCCACGCCAATGCCAAAAGTGACCAAACCGGCATTGGCAGAACCAACTGCATCATCTACATCCTCACTGGACCGCAAAAGAACGGTGGCAGCATTTAATGATAACGAAAACACCCATAGGAGACCTACAAGAGCTAAGAACCCTGTTTCCTACAAAGAACCATCTTTAGGCAAGAAATTGAGAAGAGAATCGGAGCACCTTGTAGACGCCGTCACGGACAACTTCTTCAGGCCAATTAAACAAGAGCAAGAAGAACGGGTGCCCATGGGAGCCATCGATCATAATGTGGGCCCTGTTAGCGGAAGAAAAGCAAAGAAGAATAAGCGGGTCAAGCTCCTTAGGACCTCGGCCGTAATTGCAGAGAAAGACCCATCTGTTTTCGACTATGTAGAGAATGTGGGAAGAACTAGTAGAAGATATACTATTAATAACTAATGTACACGATATTTGTATTTAGACACTCATCTTCATCTTGATCGGAGGATATGGCTTGTAATCCACTATTTCAAAATCTTCATACTTGAAATCATCAATGCTTTCAACCTCTGACTTGATGACCAAACGAGGAAAGTCTCTTGGGGTCCTCTCTATTTGTTCTCTTAATGCATCTATATGGTCCAAATAGACGTGGCAGTCTCCCATAGTGTGGACAAACTCTCCACAGTCCATATCCACGATATGGGCTATCATTTTAGTCAATAACGCGTAAGAAGCGATATTGAAAGGAACTCCTAATCCCATGTCACAGGAACGTTGGTACATTTGGCACGACAACCTTGGCTTCTGGCCTTCAGGGAAATTGACGTAGAACTGACAAAACACGTGACATGGAGGTAGAGCCATCTTGCCAAAGTCAGATGGGTTCCAAGCGGACATGATAATACGTCTATCGTAAGGATTGGTCTTTAGTCTTTTGATAATTTCCTGCAATTGGTCGATCCCCTGGCCTGTATAATCAGCGTCACAATCAGTGTAATTTGCACCAAAATGTCTCCATTGGAAACCGTAGACGGGACCCAAATCACCCTCTCTTCTATCGGTCAAACCCAAAGAGTCTAAGTATTCACGGGACCCGTTTCCTTCCCAAATCTTAACACCTAGTTCAGAAAGCTTTTTCCCATCGGTGCATCCGGCCACAAACCAGAGTAGCTCATGGATGATAGCTTTCGTGAACACTTTCTTGGTAGTAAGTAATGGGAAAGCATCGCCAGATAAGTCAAATCTCAACTGGGGAGGAGCGAATATGGATCTTGTTCCTGTTCCGGTTCTGTCAGGACGGTTCTCTCCTTCCTCGATTATCTGCTTGCACAAATCAAGATATGCTTGCTCAGCAGTATTAGTAGTAGTCATTATTGATATATTCTGCACGCGTTACGCGGTGATAATTTTCCACCGTGTATGAGCCCGGCACAAGACAGCTGAACTACTTTTTATGGGGTAAGTCATACAAGAAGACTACACAGATATAGAGAGAAGACTACACAGATATAGAGAAAAGACTAAGCAGATATAGGAGGAAAATAACTGAATTTGACTTGCAAATCCAGTCCATAAAGGTTTATAGACTATGTCTATTGACGAACTAGGCTAAATAACTAAGAATAGCTTACTTTTTTTCACCAAAAACGGTGTCACTGGCTTGCTGGGTATATGACTTGCCGTCCCCAGAAGTGTTACCTCCAACGATATCATCAACAGTATCGGTGACCTTGTCCTTGGCTTGTTCAAATCCGGACTTTTGAGAGTCGGGCTTAACCTTGCTTCCAACTTTCTCTGAAATATCTTTTCTACCAATGTCTGACATTTTTACCAATGAATATAATTAATTGATTCTAAGCATAAGAAATTAAGGCTCTATTTATACAGAGAATACCATCATGGTAGCAACCCTAAACACCAGTAGCAATAAGAAGAAGTCACATGTGATACTTAAACTTTGTTGTAATGAGTGGCCACAACTTGCTATAGCAATCATATGAACAGGAGCCACGAAAAATATTTGAACCATTTAGGCTCAACTAGTATACAGCGGGCAGAAGCGATTTTGATTGGCTTGTCATCGAAGGTCTCCAAACTCCCATCAATGACCACTTTTCTACCCTTATGTTCAGTGACCTTTGCTTTGAGCACGACCACACTGTTCGGAGGGGCTTGATTATGGAAGTCAATGGAAAGCTTGGCTGTCACTCCTTTTTTAGAAGGCAACAACGGAAATCCTGCTCCACATAAGCCTTCATCGAGTAACGTTGAGGTAATGCCGTTATGAATCTTACCGTCTTCGCTTATAAGCTTATTCCCGAGGTAGTGGAATCCAACTAGCTCTCCAGACTCCTTAACGAACAAAATGGGGTCTACCTCAAACAAGTCATCGCCATATAGCAACCCACACGTGACCATGTTGTTGTGATGTTGTTTTGGGAACTGGGAACGATTACTTTCTTTGCGGAAAGACTCATTCTGGTCCAAAGACTGGTAGAGCTTACTCTGTTTTATTTGGTCCAAGATCTTTTCGTTTTTGGTCGCATGTTGAGTATCGAATTGGCTCTTCTTGATGGGGAATGCAGAGAAGGCGACGACTCCGGCAATCACAGGAGTAGTTAGCCTGGTGAATGTTCTGAACATGATCGAAGCGTTTTATGAGATTCGCGGAGATTGCGTAGCGATGTTTTAATGTTAGTTACCGGCTTTGTAATATGTCCCGAAAATAGTAGAGTATATATGAAACTAAGCTCCGTTGTTATCCTGGGAGAGATGGTTATCTTGAAGGCTCATTCATTTGGACAACACTTATATAGTGTCATTATACTTGACGACCAATGACCTCTAGAAGATTTAAACGAAATCTATGAGGCCAATTGAAAGATACACCATGCCAAAAAGTGCCATCGTTTGCTTGGACGTTTCAACATCTTCGATGTGAATGATGTACAATTATAGTTTCCCACAGTCTTTTTATAGTGCTTCCAAGCACACCAGCAAAAGCACGGCCTCTTTTTGACGGTAGTGTCCACCGGCTAAAGTTTCGAGAGCAAATATCAGGCCTTGCCGGGCTCTTCACGTCTGAGTGTCCTTATCTGCTTCTAGTAAATGATCCTGATTTCTCTTCCAAACAATTTTCCACCTCTAAATTCGACTTGCATGCAAGTCTTTATTTTCAGAAGTACCCCCCTGAGAAATAAGAAGTATATAATAAAGTATAAGATTCCCATTCTACATACGGCGGTAGCGGAGTTACTCCACAATTATTTTTCAAGAAAGATAACCGCAACCTCCTTTTCAAAAAAAAGTTACACAAAACACGTGAAACACATGTACTCCCTGCTACATGTATATAGGTATTACCCGTTAAATGTTGACGACCTCAGTGCTTCGCATCCGGTATTTAGACGACAACCTAAAAAAGCCTCGATGAACCTTCAACACAGCCTTGAAAACAATTCAACAACTACCCAAGCCACACCTGTTTATGTATCGAGGTGTCTTTATGCCCTATCACAGAAAACGCAGGGCACGTTGCCAATTTTGTGCATGAAATCTCAGCGGTAACAGCCTCTCTCAAAGATCTGCCAACTTGGTGAACCGCGAAATCCTTGAAAATAGTATTCTGAATGTCCGTTTTCGCAGCCATTAAAACCAAAATGCTAGATGCTCCTATTGGGCCAGTTCTAACCCGGGTGTGGTGAAATTTTTTGTAGTATTGGTATGTGATTACCGGAATATATCATGGATTGATCCGTTAGATTTATGGACTAATGGATGAGATTAATTAATAGAAAACAACATTTTATTAGGTGGCTATTAAACTATCTAGACCAACATGGCACCGGCAATTAAAGCAACAGCAGACAAGCCGTATCCAACCGATTGAGCTTGAGCACCAGCTTCAGAAGATTCAGAGCTTCCACCAGAAGATTCGCTTTCATCAGAACTAGAGCTACCGGATTCCTCGCTGTCGCTCGAAGCAGAAGATTCGGATCCAGCTCCAGATCCAGATCCAGATCCAGATCCAGACTCTTCACTATCATCAGAAGCCGAAGAGCCAGACTCTTCTGATTCGTCAGATCCTTCTGAAGCATCACTAGATTCAGAAGCTGAACCGGACTCTTCAGAATCACCCGACTCTGAAGAGTCGTCAGAAGAACCACCAGTTTCTTCAGAGTCTTCATCGGAACCAGAAGAACCGGTCGCAACAGCATCATCAGAATCAGCTCTGATAGCAATCAACTTAGCGTTGACAGACAAGGCAGTGGCAGAAATGACCAATAAGGTAGAGAACTTCATTTTTGGTGTGGTTTTTCAATAAGTAAGGTACTACAGAAAAAGTAGGAACACCTCCTCGACTTTATACTTTTCGTGTGAAAAGGGTTGCTAAACACGAAGTACGAATCTGGTCATCTTCTATTTAACAGCCATAGTGACAGTTCTGATCACTTGCCCCTTTAGGTTGGTGTTGCTTAATTGTACCCCTTGAGAAACGTGCTAGCGCTTTAGTATGCAGACACTTTGCACGTTTTGCAATCACAGTGATACGATGAAAGTAGCAACACTGCCACTAATTTCCTATCGTCTAAGGTTATGAAGGTATAATACCATGTGAGAGGTGAAATTCTCGTTTGTAAGAGAAATAAACATGAATGTAACACTGCCATGGATAAACTATTAGATTAATTGGCCTCGACGGTAGTGTACACACCATGGAGTACGATGTCTGTGGAGCATTTTGTTCCACACACGATTAGCCTTCTCCTCAGCGCGATTCTTTGAGCCGGCCTAGTAGTGTCACAGCACAAGTATACTACAGCTCATCAAGGATGACTTTATTGATCGATAAACACATCAAATTCTTTACCCTTTTCCTCAATTTGATACCAGGAAAATACCAGGACCAGGACAGCAACAAGTTGTCGTTGATGAGCTTTTGTCTCCAAGGCCTTGTCTTGCTCGATGCTCTCTCGTTCAAACAAGAAGAAAGGGCTCAGTTCATTGACTACATTTATGATAATTATTTCACCAATTCTGGCTTCAGGGCTACAATGAACCTGCAAGGTCCCTACGAGGTACCAACAATTGCTTCTACTCTCTTTGCCTTGGTTAATTTAGCGATATTGGGTGACCCAATCAGTGAAAAGATCGATAGACACGAGATCATGAAGTTTGTGTCTTCGTGTCAGTTGACTACCAGCAGTGACAAAGGGTGTTTTATGCCGACCTTAACTCCTGCCCAGTCGCCACTGTTTGGTGATGCTGACCTAAGAATATGCTATATGGCCCTTGCGATTCGCAGCATCTTGAAGTACCATGAATTACCAAAAGACAGACGTAGTCATGACATCGATGTAGAAGCAGCCCAAGCGTATATTTTGAGCCGTAAAACAGTCAATGGGGGGTTTTCCCGTACACCCTCGTGTGAAGCACATTTAGGCTACACTTTTTGCGCTATTGCATCACTAAAGTTCTTGGGCTACGAGTGGCCCCGAAAAGACTTGGATACAACATTGGAATGGATTGTGCATAGACAGGTAAACTATCCAGAAGTAGTCTACGGAGATGCTGATGTAGATCACGCGGATTATGGGGGGTTCAATGGCCGTGAGAATAAGGCTAGTGATTCGTGTTACACTTGGTGGTGTTTGGGATCTTTGGCTCTTTTGGATAAACTATCGCTCGTGAACTTATCTGCATCTACCCAGTTCATTTTGGATAACCAGGAACACCGTATTGGGGGAATTTCGAAGTATGCTGATGCCCTGCCTGATCCATACCATACATTTTTGGCAATATCTAGTCTTGCGCTAGTCAAGGACCAAAAAAATGTAAGTTTCGAGAATAAAGATAGGATAGGTAGTGTGGATCCGTTATTGGTGGTTCCAGACTCTGTACGGGCCCATCTTTACTCTATCCAGTGGGAGTAAATATCGGGTATGTTATTTAGTGTTCCTCACACGACCTGTTCATGTTCGCATTCACCAATTGCAAGTACATCAATGTCATCGAAATGGCAAATGAACTCTCTAGTAGGAAATCGCTTGTTGCCGGTGGTGTTGCAGGTTTGACACTGTCGGTTATTCTCCAACCTCTCGACTTGCTCAAGACTCGGTTGCAGCAGCAGAAACAGCACAACTCGTCATACAATTCTACCTTACTTCAAGAGATCCGCAAATTGAAAAATATCAATGAACTATGGAGAGGGGTGTTACCTTCGTGCCTACGTACATCCATGGGGCTGGCAATCTACTTAACGTTATTGTCGAAATCTCGCTTCTACCTCCTGACCCTCAAAACGATTCCAGCATTGTCCAACTCCACCAGTATTCTTCCTAAACTTTCACACTTTGAGAACCTTTCCGTTGGGTTTATTGTAAGGGCTTTTGCTGGGTATATCACGATGCCTATAACCATCATCAAGACGAGATATGAGCTGAATCTTTATAGCTATAACTCAATGTATGAGAGTGTCGAGAATATCTATTTCGACGGCAAAAATCAAAAGGGAGCCATGCGGAACTTCTTCAAGGGCAGCTTTGTCACTTTACTGAGAGATTGTCCCTATGCTGGGTTGTATATCCTCTTTTATGAGTCTTTCAAGTCTACTTTGGGACAGAGTTCATTTTCAGTTACTGTCAATTCGCCTCAATTGGTTAACTCTGCTTCAGCAGTGATGGCTGCGTCGATGGCTACTACTTTAACAGCACCTTTTGACCTGCTTAAAACTAGAATGCAGTTATCAACGACGAGTCTGACTATAGCAAGAACATTGCGGATCTTGTTATCTGAGCCTGGAGGTGTCCGGAATTTGTTCAAGGGTTTGAGTTTACGGTTGAGTAGAAAGGGATTGAGTGCAGGTATAAGTTGGTGCATCTACGAGGAGTTGTTAAAAAAATTGTAAGTCAAAGAAAAGGAGAGAGCGTGAAATTAGACGTTGTAAATAGTGTAGGCATTCTGTGATACGATATAGCATAATAAATGCATTTATGATTACGATCAATAGTTCTAAAATCAATTGTCCAGCTCCCTATATTATATTGGCAAATGCTCACGATATTTCACATTTCAACAGTCATTTTCTGCTCCACATTTATTCCGCGGGAACTTTATCACTTAATCACGGACGATATAACTAATCATGAACGAAGATTTGATACAAAGTGCCATCAGCTTCTTGAAGGACCCTAATGTCACTTCTTCTCCATTAAACAAGAAGATTGAGTTTTTGCAGAGTAAAGGTCTTGATGAACAGGAAATCGAAGAAGCTTTGAAAAGAGCCAATTCCGCTGATTCTGCTCCATCCTCCACGGCTTCTACTGTTTCTTCTGCTACCACTCCTTTAAACTACGTACCTCCAATGGACTACTACAATGTTGCTCCACCAGTCCCAGAAAGATCGTGGAAGGACTACTTCATTATGGCTACTGCAACTGTGGGAGTTACCTACGGATTGTATCAGATAGTTAGCAAGTACGTTATTCCTAGTCTTGTTCCTCCCACACAAACCAGCATAGATGACGATAAGAGACAGATAGACGAAGAGTTCACCAAGATTGATAAATTGTTGGAGCAGTTGGCTAGCGAACAGAAGGAAATCAAACAGAGTAACGAAGAGAAATTGCTGGAAATTGATGATGTTATCAATAGTATTAACGACTTTTTGACCAAATATAACAAGGATAAGTTAATGTTCGATGACGACTTGAGGTTGATGAAGTTAGAGATCGATAGTTTGAAGAACTCGGTGGAAAAGAACTTGAACTTGACCAAAGAGAACTTGAAGGATGACTTGGGTGATATCAACGAAGAATTGGGTAGTTTGAAGAACCTTATAAAGTTGCGTGCCTCTAAGGATACCGAGAGAAAACTCACCCCCGTGAGCTCCATACCTTCAGCATCTGAGATATTGAAGAAGGCGAAAAAGCCAATATCTCCAGAGCAGTCTAGTGCTGGCTCTTCGCCTGTAAATGCTCCGGCTGTGAACGCCTCGGACAATGCTTTGAGATCTTCTGCTGAACCTAAAGAATCTAACGGAACTGAGACTACCAGTCCTGCTACTTCCACTGCTAATGAAGCTCATCCCAAAGAAAACGATGTCCGTTTCTCAGGTGTCACAGATGCTACTTCGTTCAACGGAGTTACTGCAGGGGGAATTCCAGAATGGCAATTGAAACATAAGATGAAAGAGGAAGAGAAAAATAGTAGTGAGGATGCTGTCAGTGATGCTATCAACAAGGTCGGTGTACCGGCCTGGCAATTAAACCAGTCATAAGAAGTATTGGGCATGCTCTCGTACATAGAAAATTTAGTAAAGATTTTCGTAATGTAAATTAATGTATGCCGCGTAATCGACGAACCAAGTTGAAGATTTTTCAAATCTAAATATCCAGAAACCAAGTTGTTTAGAATTTCAAACAAAATCTGCATTAAAGCATATACCTTCCGTTGCATAAGCTCCTAGTGGCTGTTTCATTCGTTTTCCACCCCGTATCTATTTATTTCTGCCAGTCACAAGAATAAGCAATAAATTGATTTTTCATTCATCAAACCAGCGTTTTTAATAGACTTTACCAACTTTGTCAATCATTAATAGCATTTATGGACTATGTATCCTAAAAGAGATCTCGACCTTGTTCCCTTCAACCAACAGCTTGATGTTATCGATAACTTGACTATATCAAATGCCAACTATAACCTGCACTCAATGTACAAACATCAATACTACCAAAGCCAAAATGATAAATATAATTTGGCTACTATAGCTGCTGCTGCTGCTGTCAAGCAACATCAGCAACATCAGCACCTGTCGCATTCCAGTCGGTCTCAACCAAATCAACTTCAAAATCAACTCCCTTCCCAAAGCACTCATAACTCAGGCCCGAACCAAGGCTATAATTACTCTCTGTTACAAGCCTTCTATCAACAAGCTCAGCAACAGTCTCAACAGAGTGTGCCGATGCAACAATCATGGGTAGACGCACACACACAGACGCAGTTGCAAGCCGCACTGTTGCCAAGTAACGTCTATAGCTTGGGTCTGACACCAATTCAAAACCTGGCCTCCATACAATCACAGGGCCTGTCTCGGGGCCAAAGTCAGGATTCGAATGTGAGCTCAAACCCAATGACTCTTCAGCAGAATCAAAATCTGCTCTTCACATCCTTCCAGTCTCCACAATTAACTAGCACGAATTCTGCATTATACGACACAGATCTCAACATCAGTAACCAATCTTTACCCTCAAGCCTCAAATACCCATTAGACCTTAATCAGAGCCAGGTCAAGTGGGATTGGAATGAAAAAACCATTTGGAACAAGGACGACAGAAGCATCTGGTGATCCCCATAGAAAATCCCTGGGAATGGCGGACGATAATTCTTGGGCTCGGGACTTTTATGTAACTATATAATCTGGAATGGGTAGGAGTTTACACTATAATTTTCATATCTAAATAATTTTACTTCGCGTTCGTAAATCGATAACTAGCTACTTTTCACTTCCTTGAATGCGTCCTGTTCAACGCTTATTGCATTTGTCCAACAAGAGAGAGATCTCTGATACTCAGTTTCTAAGGCTCTTTAGTCAGCTTGAGAAGGAATCCCCCGTCTCTTCCGCAGAATTTCTTGAATTGTTGGAAGACTCCAGTAATGAAAACTATTTGATTGCGTTATCGTTATCTAAGCTCAGTTTGTTTTGGACAAATATACAAAGGCTACCTATCAACCAGCAGATCCGCTTGTTGAAAAAGTATCGACCTAAAATCCAATACCTCAAAGATGGTAAATCATTTTTTGAAATATTTATGGAATACTCTGAGTCTGTGTTGAAAGTGAATAACGAAGAGTTAATCAACGAATTGATCTTTAACTTGGAGATCTTAGTCAACAAATTTAATTTAAAGGAAGACGAATTGGTCAAGAAATTTGTTGCTAAGTTGTTAACATTTTTCAATTCCAATAGTTACATGAAACAGTTTGAGTATTGTAGCGTTAGATTTGCAAGCGGGAAACAGAACGTTGCTATTCAACCGAGATTGAACAACTTGAATTTGAATACTAATTCAAAGAAATATTCAACATTCGAAAGCATAAAGATGTTTTATTACTTTAATGAAATGTTCAAAACGTACCAAATTCCTGATAATGACATGTTATTCAAAAACTTCAATGAAACGTTCAACGGTGATGCATATAAATTAATGAACACCACATTCAACGGCATTCGCCTTTCAGAGAAGACGAAACAGCCCACTTATGTGAAGAATAACTGGCTCAACTTTTTGAGTTCAAGATTACCAAGATTGATATTGGCATACAAAATTGAAAACTTAGAAGAAATAATCATCAAAGTGTTTGAAGGCTTTGATGCGTTTGACGTGTTTCCCTCTGGTATAAACTGCAAGCAATATTTTGTGAAGTCATTGTTTTTCAATAAAATCATATCTATAAAATCATTCCATAAATTTTTCCCGAACGAAGTCAAAATGAACCAGCAAACCCTTATCCATGAGATGTCCAACATGAACTCAATAGACAATTTCAATGACAACTTGAGTGACAAACTATATCATATCAACTGTGAGTTCATATCATTGGAGGAGCTGAACTTGATTGAGTACTTTAACTCAACCATTAGTAGGATTGAATTTTCTATGCAGAAACAACATGAATTGGTTTCAGCCATGGAAAACCTTATCAAATTGCTAATAAATGAACTAGACTTTGCCAAATTGAACAGAATATTGTTGGTCCTCTTGAATAATGAAAAGTTGTTCCAACTTTTCATGTTCAATTTGTCCAGTAATGATGTCATTTACAAGGTTATCAAAATCCTTGACAATGATTCTTTCAAGTTGAATGAAAGTATTGAGAGTTCCTTCCAGGACTTCTTTTCTTATTTCGGTATAATGTTACTTTTTGTAATGGAATGCTCAAAGTACATAAACTTAGACTTCAATCTCAAGAACTCGTTTACCTTGGGATATTTGCACAATTACAATTTGAGCTATTCCAATTTGACTCCCGTCTTTAACGAGGAATCGGGTAATGACAAAACGATCGTCAATAACTACAATAGTTTACTTAATGATTGGATAAATTCTTTATTCGATGAATCCGAAGGTTTATCTGACGATTTGATAAAGTCGATTGATGTGAAGCAGATTTATCAATTGATTCCTTTGATATACCAGCAGGCAGCAGTTTCATTTGTGGATGGAAAGATCAATTTGAAAATACTAAACAATGGTTTAGATTATCTATCTCAAAACTTCTTATTGCCATGCAGCGTATCTATTGTGAACTGCCTAATGTCGAAAATTAATTTGAAGAACAAAAATCTTCCTAGGTATATGACTGTTCTAGTAGAGATGGTGAAGTTGATTGAAAGAGTGAAAAGTGAGTCAAATAACGAGCTAAAGTTTACAAGTGAAATTGTCTTGAACCAGATTTTACACATTTCGGCAACAAACATCAACGCATTAAATCTCCCGGCGAGTGCCATCAACAGCGAATCAATATTACAGAAACTTAAATACATTGAAGATCTGCCCAAGTTTAATAACTTCAATTTTGAGCTCTTTGAGAACAACTTGATCAAAGCATTCAATGGAAATGAAGCTGATTTTGAGCTCATAAACAGCTATATTGAATCCGATGACAGTTTGATCAAGAACTTATTAGCTGCCTTGAGTTCGTCCAATATTAGCATGAAGACGAATAATGAGAACCTCAAGTTTTTGATTGACTTCGTGATATTTATAAACTTGAACAAGACTGTGAGGTCCGAAAGCACTAAGCAGTTTTGGGTCAACAAGTTCTCCAGGTTGAAAGTAGACAATACTGTTTACACTGCTGAACATTCTTTTGAAAAAAGTATTGACTACCACTATTCAAGTATTTTCAATATTGATAATGAAGACAGCACGGAGGATATGGGTAAAGATAACGATGATGAGTTGTTCGACTCCATATCCATTGATTACTGTGTAAACGAAATCACCAAATTCAGTAACGATTTGTCTGAATTCTTTATCGTTCTTCATCAATTCAAAGGATCACAGAACAACGAAACGTTTTTGAGGTCAGTGAACTTGATACATAACAAATTGTTGAATGATTTAAGTAACATGCACGTTTAAATAGACCTGATTAGATAGTAGCATTAAACGATTTCCCAGCAACGCACATTTTTTTCGCAACTGATCTCCACATTTTTTTGCAACATTAGGGACGCGCAGCAATTTTTTCAAACCGCGTTTGTCAGATAAAATCCATCTTGATTTGAAATACCTCCCTCATGTCTAAAAGAGCTCTCACAACTCTGTCGGAGCTGGCACACTCTATGCCAGTATCTGTACAAGGCTTATCTGATATTGGTTTGAATGAAAGCCAAGAAGTGCTATTAAAGAAATTAAAGCGTGATCCTAGCATGGAAGAGCCATCTAGCTTTGAAAAAGAGTTAGTTGGTATGACCGGTTACAGCAATCAAGACCAAGAACATCAGAGCTGGAAAAGACCTCCTTTACCAGAAGATTATGATCAACAAGATATCAACTTCCAACAATTGGATGCAGACGAGTCTAACCTTAATGACGATAGTATTGCTCGTTTTTTTGGTATCACTGATAAGGGTAACTCTATTTTGTGTAATGTGGTTGGGTTCTTACACTATATATATGTTCCTGTGCCAAGAGGGTTTTCTGTTGACTCCCACTTGCTACGTTTTTCGAACTACATTCGTTCGAATTTTGAAGGTATCAAGAACATCGAAGTGGTATCGAAAGAATCCATTTGGGGTTTCAACAATAACATCGAAACTCCATTTTTCAAAATTTACGGAAGCAACTCTAGAAATATTACAAAAATAAGAGGATGCTTCGAAAGAGGCCAGGTGCATTTTGAAGAGCTTTTTCCAGAAGGGGCCATCACGTATGATAACATTAACTATTTGTTGAGATTAATGGTCGACTGCAAAATTACGGGTATGTCATGGATAAACTTACCAAAGGGCAAGTATAAGTTGCAAAGAGACCACAACTTGTTCCAATCGACGTGTCAAATTGAATGTACTATAAATTACAAAGATCTCGTGACCCGTGCCTCAGAAGGTGAGTGGTTGAAGATGGCACCCTTGCGTATCTTATCGTTTGATATCGAATGTGCCGGTAGAAAGGGAATTTTCCCTGAAGCAGAGCATGATCCAGTAATTCAAATCGCTAACGTTGTTTCCAGTTATGGTGAGCTGAAGCCGTTCATTAGAAACGTCTTTACAGTAAAGTCGTGTTCTCCGATTATTGGGTCCCAGATCTTTGCTCACGAAACCGAAGAGGAAATGTTAATGGGTTGGAAGAATTTCATATTGGAGTCCGATCCTGATGTTATAATCGGTTACAACATTGTCAACTTTGATTTGCCTTACTTGTTGGACAGAGCCAGTGCTCTAAAATTGACGAAGTTCCCATTCTTCAGTAGAATGAAAAACGTCAAACAAGAAGTCAAAGAATCTACTTTTTCTTCAAGAGCGTATGGTACTAGAGAGAACAAAGTTGTTGAAACTGACGGGAGAATGCAGTTGGATTTGTTGCAGTTCATCCAAAGAGAATATAAGTTAAGAAGTTATACTTTGAATTCTGTGTCGTCACACTTTTTGGGTGAGCAAAAGGAAGATGTTCACCATTCTATCATTTCAGACTTACAGAATGGTGATGCTGAGACAAGAAGAAGGTTGGCGGTTTACTGTTTGAAAGATGCATTCTTGCCGTTAAGATTGGTTGAGAAATTGATGTGTTTAGTCAACTACACAGAAATGGCAAGAGTCACTGGTGTGCCATTCTCTTATTTACTTTCCAGAGGTCAACAAATCAAGGTGATTTCCCAGTTGTTCAGGAAATGTCTAGAAGACAACATTGTTATCCCTAATATGAAAAGTGAAGGATCCAATGAAGAGTATGAGGGTGCTACCGTTATTGAGCCTAAAAGAGGTTACTATGATGTTCCTATCACTACATTGGATTTCAGTTCCTTGTATCCTTCCATTATGATGGCTCACAATCTATGTTATACTACATTGATCAACAAGCAAGCCATAAACACGCTTGGCTTAAGCGAAGACGATTATACTTTGACTCCAAATGGTGATTATTTCGTCAAGGACCACAAGAGAAAGGGGATATTGCCTACCATTTTAAGCGAATTGTTAACAGCCAGAAAGAAAGCTAAATCTGACTTGAAAAAAGAAACCGACCCATTCAAGCAATCTGTCTTGAATGGTAGACAACTCGCCTTGAAAATTTCAGCGAACTCTGTTTACGGTTTCACCGGTGCCACTATAGGTAAGTTGCCATGTTTGGCTATTTCTTCTTCCACTACAGCTTTTGGTAGAACAATGATTGAAAAGACCAAGAATGAAGTTCAAGAGTACTATTCGAAGAAAAACGGGTTTCCCCATGATGCTGAAGTCATCTATGGTGATACAGATTCGGTTATGATCAAATTCGGTTACACCGAGTTGGAAAAGTGTATGGAGTTGGGTGAACAAGCAGCTGCCTTTGTATCCTCGAAGTTCAAGAACCCCATAAAGTTGGAGTTCGAGAAATGTTATTTTCCATATTTGTTAATCAACAAGAAGAGATACGCTGGATTGTACTGGACTAACCCAAAGAAATTCGACAAGATGGACACTAAAGGTATTGAAACTGTTAGGAGAGATAACTGTAGGTTAGTGCAAAATGTGATTACAAAAGTCTTGGAATTGATTTTGGAGGAAAGAGACGTCGGTAAGGCTGAAAGATATGTGAAGCAAACAATCGCCGACTTATTGCAGAACAGAGTTGATTTGTCCCAGTTAGTTATCACCAAGGCTTATTCGAAACAAGACTATGCTGCTAAACAAGCACATGTTGTTTTAGCTGAGAAAATGAAGAAAAGAGACGCAGGCTCTGCCCCCACATTAGGAGATAGAGTTGCATATGTGATCATCAATGGACCGGCCGGCTCCAAGAATTATGATAAATCTGAGGATCCTTTGTATGTCTTAGAAAACTCTCTACCTATTGATGTGAACTATTATTTGGAAAATCAATTATCAAAACCTTTATTGAGAATTTTCGATCCTATTTTGGGCGAGAAGAAAGCCAAGGACTTGTTGTCTGGGGACCACACGAGAACCGTTAAAAAGGCAGCTCCAAAGAGTGGAGGATTACTCAGATTTGCCAAAAAGGCTGAAACTTGTAAGAATTGTAAAACTCCATTGAAACCAAACAACAAGGGTGTTTTGTGTGGCAATTGTATTGAGGAAGGTCCCACGCTTTACTGCGATGCCTTGGCGCAAATGAACTATCTAGAGAATAAGTTCTCTAGATTATGGACCGAGTGTCAAAGATGTCAAGGATCGTTGCATCAAGAAGTGTTATGCTCGAACAATGACTGTCCGATCTTTTATATGAGAAAGAAGGCACAAAAAGATGTCTACCAGCAGAGTCAGGAATTGGTCAAATGGCAGGATACTATTTGGTAATGTTCGTACAATATGATATCACAGTTAAAACACAATCTTATTTATAATCTAATGAATCTTAATACATTAATATTTATTAGCCAAGTTCGTAAATTCGTAGCAGCGATGATTTACTCTTTCGGTTGAGAGATCACACTGAGTGCAGATTCTGTAACAGACCTATTGTTGGCCGATAATTGCCCAGGTCTCCCGTTAAGCAAGAAATCATTCGAGTTTGCCTTCTTCGGGCTACCTGGCCTTGAGTCTGGTAGGGGTACTATTTTCGCCTGTGAGCCATTTGTATTGTTACCATTTGGTGTACCTGTTGGAGATCCCGCGTTAGAACTCATGTTGGATAACTCCAAGGATCCATTCTTTAGGTTTTTAGCAAAGTTTGTGGAGGAACGGTTACTGTTGTTTTGCTTCGAGAGCTCTTTCAACTGCTTGATGTTGTGTATACATTTATTGATAGTTTGCATCAACAACTTTGGCTTCAATGGTTTGGACACATAGTCATCCATACCTTTTGCCAAGGACTTTTCACGGTCCCCCAACATCGCATGCGCGGTAAGGGCTATGATAGGAGTTCTGAAACTTAACGAGTCAATAGGATTAGACTTCTTCTCCCATTGTCTAATCTTTTCGGTTGCCTCAAATCCTCCCATCACAGGCATTTGAACGTCCATCAAAACGACGTCGTATTTACCCTTCGTGATAGCTTCATATGCCTCTAACCCGTTTTCAACAACCTCGACACGATGACCTTGTTTTTCGAGGATTCTAACAGCCAATTTCTGATTGACCAAATTATCTTCTGCCAACAAAATCCTGTAACTCACAGACTCGTCAGTGTTCTGAGCGATCGATCTAGACTCTAAAGCCGGCAATATGGCACTAGCTAAATCACTTATGGTACAAGGAGTATTCCCATAGGACGAAATACCCAAATCAATACACACTCTCATGTTCAATTCTGGAATTGAAGGATGCAATAAGACCAAAGGAATGTATTTGACTTCTGGCAACATTCTTAGGTTCTTTGCGATTTCAATGGAGTCAATGATGATGATATCGTAGTTGACAGGTTCAGTCAAGTTGGCATCGGTGATTTCTCTTACAAGCACAGGATTCAATCCCAACTCCAAAACGCCCTTTCTGATTTCATCCAACTCGTCATTACTGTGTTCGGTGGAGACAAACAAAATATGATGATTACCAAAAGGTAACAACTGCTCAGTTTGCCTTGTGTATCTGATTCCAGAAGGGGCCACGCTGACAGTAAAGTAGAAGTTGGACCCACATCCATATTCAGATGTTACCCAGATTTCACCACCCATTAAATGGATCAACTGTTTTGAGATAGATAAACCCAAACCAGTACCACCAAACTTTCTGGTGGTAGAACCATCCGCTTGACAGAAGGTGTCAAAGATTAGGCCTAACTTGTCTTTTTCAATACCGATACCCGTATCACTAACGCAGAACTCTAATAGTAACCTATCACTATCACTAGCACTCTTGTCGGATTTTTTAACAGAAACACTAACTCTACCTTCTTTAGTGAACTTTATGGCGTTACCAGCCAAATTCAAGATAACCTGTCTTAATCTGAAAGAGTCACCGATTAAGTTATCAGCAAAAGAAGAGTCGCACTGGTAAGTCAAATCGAGCGATTTTTCGATGGCCTTGACTGCCAACGTCTTTAATGCTCCAAATACCGTACCTCTCAAGGAGAAGTCGATTTGTTCAACTGTCATTCTATTTGCCTCAATCTTGGAAATGTCTAGAATATCGTCAATAATGGTCAATAACGAATTAGCTAAATTGTGCACAATAGATAACATTTCTCTCTGGTACTGTGTTAATTCAGTATCCAATGATAACTGCGTCATACCGATAATACCGTTCAAAGGAGTTCTGATTTCATGCGACATGTTAGCCAAGAATTCAGATTTGGCGCTATTTGCTAACTCTGCAGCTTCTCTGGCAGCAGTGTTCCTTTGAATAGATTCTCTCAAATTTAAAACCATCTGATTAATCTTGGTTTTCAAAGCGTCCATTTCACCCGAAGCTTCAACGGTAATAAATCTGGTGAAATCACCATCGGAGGCAGCAGCCGTAATTTGAGCAAAAGCTCTCACCTGAGATGTCAAGTTGGAAGCCATGGTATTGACATTAGAGGTGATTTCCTTCCATAAACCGTCTACATCACTGACCTGTGCTTGAATACCTAATTTACCATTAATACCGACATCCCTTGCAACCTTTGACACTTCAGACGCAAATAATTGCAAAGAATCCACCATCTTATTGATAGTATTTTTCAATTGTAAAATTTCACCCTGAGCATGTACATCAATTTTCTGAGACAAATCCCCATGGGCAACGGCAGTAGTAACAGTAGCAATAGATCTCACCTGGTTTGTCAAATTAGTAGCCATGAGATTAACATTTTCCGTGACCGCTTTCCACGCCCCTTCAACGTCTTGAACATTAGCTTGACCACCTAGAATACCTAAAGTACCGACCTCTCTGGACAATGTAGTCACTTCTGTTGCGAAATTTTGCAATCGATCCACCATTTGATTGATGGTTAATTTCAAGTCCAAAATTTCACCCTTACAGTCTGCAGTAACTATTTTTGACAAATCACCTTTAGCAACAGCAGTAGTAACGTTAGCAATATTTCTCACTTGTGTGGTCAAGTTCAAAGCCATGGCATTTACATTATCAGACAATTCTCGCCAAATACCTTCGACATTCTCGATCAAGGCCTGACCACCCAAAATACCCAAGACACCAACATCTCTGGCGACTTTGGATACTTCAAAGGCAAACGTTCTCAACTGATCCACCATTGTATTGATGGTGATTTGCAACTGCAAGATTTCACCCTGGGCATGCACGTTAATTTTTCTGGATAGATCACCTCTAGCCACTGCTCTGGTGACATCTGCGATTTCTCTCACTTGATTAGTCAAATTAAGAGCCATGATATTGACGTTATCAGTCAAAGATCTCCAAATACCAACAGATCCCTCATTTTTAGCCTGCCCACCTAGTTCACCATTGGCAACCTCAGTGGCGACTTTCGTGACTTCATTAGCAAAAGTTTGAAGCTGGTCCATCATCGTGTTGATGGTAATTTTGACCTTCAAAATTTCTGGGTCAGATTCAACGGTATGAATTTCTACTTTCTTAGACAAGTCACCCATAGCGACGGAAATAACGACGGTTCCGATTTCAGAGAGAGCTTTTTTAAATGCCTTGTTTGCATGTTTGGACGTTTCCAAGTCCCCCCGTAAGTCAGTTACTAGTTGGTCCTGTGACTTGAGGCGATCGATAATGTTGTTGCGAATCGATTCATGGTTCTTCTGGTAAAGTTCCGGATCTTCAAGAATCTTCAACAATTCAGATGAATCCATACCTTCGAATTTCTGTTTCTTAGTTGGAGGAGTAATTTTGACTGTGGGTGAGAACGATGATAAGGGAGCAAAAACAGTAAAATGAGACACCAACTCTAATAGTTGCTTGTGGATGCAACGTGTATGGAAGAGGTTTTCAAGTAGTTTTAGTAAAACGGATGAACCTGTATTCAACCGAAGGAATATATTCCTTATTAACCCAAAATTAATAGAAGATAAAGCTGTTTGAAGGTGAAACACTAAGTTGAAGTAACTAAGCGTATTGATAGGAAATACCAGGTTTGGTAATATATTAGATGTAGGAACTGCAAATCCTAATTGATAGACACCTTTGATACTTTTAATAAATATAGAAGTAAGGGCTTGGGAAATAAAATACGTGCGAAAGACAACGATTCCTCAAAACAGACGACAAATTTCACCGCTGTCAACTTCTTATCTATAAATGGATAAAATCCAAAACACTAGAAGACGCACGACCCAAGTTTACATTTCTGATTGGGAACAACAGAATTTCCAGAGTAGTTTTAAAGTAAATGTCACTTGAACAAGTCGGGTAATTTTAGGTTAATGCACACGTCAACAGATATTACCAGTCGTGTTCTGCTGAAATGTGGAACTAGAGTTGAAAGAGGGAAGTGCGAGGCCCTCTTTACTGGCATGAGAGTAATCAAAATAGTGCTGTTCAGCAGCACAATGTAGGATTTTTCATAATAGGATTGTCAATTAAGTAAATAAGCATTGTACTGTCAACCGTGCGCTTGGCAAGTAACTCTTTCAATTACAATCTCAAGCATTTGACGAAGTAGTCCTGAACCCTGACACTTTACTTGTTGGTTTTACTTTCAGGATTGCCAACCGTTGCCTGTCTTGAGTGTTTTTAAACCTTCTCATACCATATCTTGTGCCACCACTGGCTTAGTTTTGTTATGTGTTAATTAACCCTACTGGTATTAGATGATATATTTCCGGTACGCTAAAAAGCTTGAAAGATGATATGTAGAACATCTTTAAGTACTTGGTAGCCTGAAATCTTCTCTTCTCTGCTTCATAATATGTCTCGATTGAAATGTGAAGCAATGCTCCTACTATTGTTCGTTGTTGCTATATTGGCAAGTCCCGTCACCAATATATCGGACCTAGCACCCCCTCCATGTAACTGGAATGAAAATTTTCAATCTGATGAAGTATTTAAAACCCAAGAAAATACAGTCATAGACTTGAGAAAAGATTATCCACCTTTTGAAGACAAATATAAAGATATCACTATTGAACATAGGGATACGTTAACTATAAACTATCTCGCCCAAAAGGCAGCTGAACAAGAGAACATTCGATTTTCAGTCCAGGATTCACAAACATACATTATTATCAATCACATAAAGAACAATGAGGTAGATGATCTGTTCTATCTCAACGAGTGGAATTTTCAACAAGTAGAACAACTGCCTAGCTCTGCCATAATTCTCCCTTTGACCTCAGAGCTCCTGCAAAATAAGCCAGATGGCACCGGTTCAGTGACAGCATCTATTAGTGTTGAGGTGACTCCCAAATATAGAAAAAATGGTGTCTTCAACTTCGAAATATCTCCACAAACACTGATAGCTGTAATTCCTGGTCTTACTGTTGGATTTCAAATCAAGTATACCCGAAAATCTACCAAGACAATCACGATGTCTTCGAGCATCAGTGGATTAATAACATGTAACGCTGTGGATGGCCACACCGTCTCCGCTTATTTACAAGCAGCCACTACAGAGTATACCGGTATCAAAAATCAAGAACTTATTTATCTGAAGGAGACGAACACCTGGTCAAAAGGAAAATCATATTCCTCTTCCGGGTTTTATGATCCTGTTATTCAAGTGATTTGTCTCACCAAGGAGGAAGCAGCGGACACCAGTAACGGAGTCTTGGTTGAGCCTTACTGATCTCAATGTATGCATTATTATTTATAAGTGTATAGAATCCCAGTAGAGCTCGTCAATTATACAAACCTAAGTTAGATGAATTAACGGCAACCTATCATATCAAATTGTATTCCCTTAAAAATCTGCAATTAGGCATAGGGTAATTCTCTGCTTTCTTGAGCTTTGTTTGGTCAATAGAAAACCATCCGTGTGCATCTTCGAATAATTCGTTTTTGACCATTTGTTCCCTGGAACACTTAGACCTCTTGTCTTGTACGTACAAATTTTCGATTTTTGCATCGAATGATTTCAATTGATCGTCACTATATTTCTTCTTTTTGATGGTTTGTTCATTAACGTAGAATGGGATGTTAACGTTGGGCATGTGTCTTGCCATGTTGAACCTCGTTGTTTGTTTGAATGAGTGATCTGGAACACCAGACTCAGAGAAGAGACTGGGCACGATTGAAATCAATACAAACAAAATGATCGGCAACAACTGCTTCAAGTTGGTTAGTAAGTCCACTGGCTCATCATTATTGTTAGGTCTAGCTTGTCTAGGTCTTTGTCTAGGTCTTTGTGGGAAAGTTTGGAATCCGCCACCGGGGCCACCAAAACTACTGAAAGTGAAGCCGTTGTTCCCAAACGAAAAGGCCTGAGGCCTTGCTCCCCTTCTTTGTGTCTCTCCTCCACTGAAGAAGAAATCGAAAATATCATCAAACTCTGTGGCCTGGAATCCCTGTCCGAATGGTTGGCCAGCTTGAGCAGTTCTAGCATTGGTTGAAGACATGGATGGATTAAACCTTGCATCGGGATCAGTTCCAGTACTATCAAATATCCTCTTCTTCTGAGGATCACTTAGAACCCCCCAGGCCTTGTTCACAATCTTGAAAGCCTCAGCAGCTCGAGGGTGAGGATTCTTGTCAGGATGCAACTTGATCGCTAACTTTCTGTACGACTTTTTGATCTCTCCATCATCAGAGGTCTTAGACACTTCCAAGATGTCGTAGTACTGGTGAGAATTATGAGATAGAACTTTCAACACGATTTTCTCCTGATCTGCTGTGTGGGACATTTTACTGAATAGCTAGTTGTGGAGCCGTAAGCCAGTATCTTTTTCTATCGATTTTTTATCTCGCAAGTGGTACGCGCACGAATCATTGGCGGTGAACTTTGATTCACATATCAGAAAGGATATTAAATGCTATAAAAATAGAAGAATGGTTGAATGAAGAAATAAAGTTGTTTATATTGGCTAAAGTCAGGTAAGCTTGTTCGAAACATCTCAATCTTTTAATAAGTGAATAAATAGTTATAAGTTGTGAATATAACAATATAAGTGTATGATCAATTTGACTTCTTTTGTACCCTCTGGTCTTAATCTTTTCCTTCTCAGCTTCAAATTCACCAAGGGAGCTAAGGAACTAACTTAAATATTCCTCGACTACAGCTTCTACTCAAAGCAACTAATCTAAAAATATAACAAGGGGAAACATTTGAGTGCTTGAAGGTTATCTGCAACGAAAAAATAAGATTGGGGCGAGCTGGGAATTGAACCCAGGGCCTCTCGCATGCTTGTTCTCCAATTTAGTAAACTAAATTAGTACCCAAAGCGAGAATCATACCACTAGACCACACGCCCAATTATACTGCTATAATAGTCTGGGAGTAAGTCGTGGAATACTCTGGAACTTTTATCAGTAAATACCTTAACGGAACTCATATACTTTGCAGTTGAAGTTGAGACTTCGATCTAGTTCACAAAGCGGCTATTCAGAGTCACTGCTATCACTGTCGCATATATAAACCCATAGATGTGTCTTATCTTCCTTAATTGCCGAGTACCCAATACCCAGTACCCTGCATTACTGTCCCCATTCAAAATTATGGATAAAACTCAATATAAATATTTGAAGCATCATTGAAGCTGAAGGTTTGAATATTGCCGTATATATACTCTCTCGAGGTCTTTCGGTACCACCATTCATAGTTCTTTTGTGAGGTGTGGATGCAGAACTATAGCAAAGGACTTGTTCTACATAAAGAGCTTATGACTTCCTATTGAACCACCAGCAACAGAAAGTAAAGCAGATACCATACCTACATACTACTTTGTTACCACCTTATTCCCCTCCAGTTGACAATGAAGTTTACAAGAATTACCTTTGTGGTTATCGCATAAGATATGCGACCAATAGCGTTCTTAGAATCTACCTCCCAACTAAAGTAAGCAGCTAAATAAGTAATAATTGGTCTGTCCGTGTAACGTCGTACTGGGTGCACTTCCTCAAGTAACACAGAACGCAGAACATTAGGGGACACAAAGTACTACCAAAGTCAGGTATAAAAATTTACCTTACTTGAAACCAACCATACCTTTACAAAAATGGAAAAATGTAGTAATGTAACCCCTATTACCTCATGTTAAGCAACCTAACTCAACATAAGGAAGCTTCAAACAGAAATTATAGGAGAGCGTGGTGACCAATAGAAAGGCCAGTAGAGGACCACTTCGAGAAAATACAAAACGATTTGGTGGTCCATGGTCTGCATACAATAAGAACTTAATGTTACATAAGCTATTGTCGACTGCACACTTAAAAGTGAATTGTATGAGTGTGCCTCTACGTATTTGAGGAACCGTTTTTATATCTGGTTGTGAAGACACTACATACAGGCATGATGTAACAGGTAACCTACTATTCTTATCTACAATATTACTCTTTGAAGGAAGTCAAATCTGAAAGAGCATGACCCGATGCTCTCCTATTCCCCGTTTAAAGTTGCACTCTTGGTACATTCTTGCGTTAGACATTGGAATTAAACTTAAACCACATAGGTACGTCATTTAGTTTGATTGTTACCCTAGGTTTGATTCATTGAGTGGCCTCCTGCAATGCAAGTTAGCCCTTTGTCTGGTTGAATAATATATTAAAACTGTAGAATAAGGAAGAGGCAGATTTCAGGTAACGATTGATCCCAGAACGGTAATTTTATTGATTTCGTATGGAGGTATAGCCAACAAAAGATGGGAAGTACTGAGAGTGCACGTAGGATAGGATCAGAAAGAGCTAGAGCTGGGCTCTGAATCATCAAGTTAAACAATAAATAGTGCATCTAATTGGCTAGTAGACTAACGTGATCATAAGCGTAGTCCAATGCCGTATTTGATTTACGTCTTACACTCGTTTACAATACAACGCATGTAAGACTTTAAGGAGCTACACTTCATGCAATCTTCGGGCACTCCCGGCCCCTATAGAAAGGGTATAAATAGAGCAGGTAATCCTGAATTATTTCTCCAGAGCCTTCAACTCAATTGACTCAATACAATACCTTATCAAATGACCTGCCAAACCTTAGTTAACAACCACAAAGACGTCAAATGTGGCTCCTGCAAAACCTGTGCTAGCTGTGCTTGTCAGAAAAAGTGTGCCAGTTGTGCCACTTGCAAGAAGTAAACCAGTTAGGTTTCGTTCCGCCACCAACGTTGGAAATCTGTCCGGAGCTTTTAGAAGCAGTTTAAATGCTTACCCGCTGCCTTATTATTTGTTTCATTAAAAGGCAATATTTTGATTCAATTATTGATCTCCACTTATTGCGTAGCCTTTATAGTGTGTTTACTTCTATACATAACCTGAAATTAGACTTTGTAGCTCGACAGTTGAATAAAAATCTTGAAAACTTCATGAGCATTTCGGCTTACTTGACCATACACGACCTATCTTGGCTCACGAATATTTGCTTCATGAAACAAGATGAGTCCCAGCGAAGTAAGAGGATGTGTCAATGGCATCAGCCACATACATAATAACAGAGTTCAATGCACTCTCTTGGCTAGCTAGTACATTTCAGACTCTTGGTACAGGTGCCAGTATGCATTGCTCGCATAAATCTGGTAGAAATCACATTTCACAATCACCAATACACTATTGGAGCATGGGCCTAAAGTACCGTGAGATCGCACTAAAATATCACTGCGCAGCTTGTTTCGCATGCCGACGGCATTTTCAGAGGATTAGCAGCCGCGGTTGCATCCCCACAATTAAATATTTCATATAAAGTGAAATTACCCTCACCGTACCGACATATTTGAAATGGGATTAGACAAATCATACCTTCAGAAATCTGCCTGGAAGCCCAATCTTTTCAAAGGCAAAGTCGT
This sequence comes from Yamadazyma sp. yHMH685, assembly GCA_030571055.1. Classification (NCBI taxonomy): domain Eukaryota; kingdom Fungi; phylum Ascomycota; class Pichiomycetes; order Serinales; family Debaryomycetaceae; genus Yamadazyma; species Yamadazyma sp. yHMH685. The sequence goes on from JAJLXC010000001.1 coordinate 1,958,545, forward strand.
TTTCGTTACCGGTGGTGCTGGTACCATTTGTAGAGTGCAGGCCGAAGCCTTGGTCTTGTTAGGTGCAGATGCTGCTCTCATTGGAAGAAATGAAGCTAAGACCATTAAGGCAGCTGAAGAAGTGTCCAGTTTGCGTGATGGGGCCAAGGTTATTGGTATTGGTAATGTCGATGTTCGTGAAGTCAACAGTTTAGTCAAGGCTGTCGAAAGAACCGTTAAAGAATTGGGAAGAATCGATTTCGTTATTGCGGGCGCCGCTGGTAACTTTTTGTCTGATTTCAACCATTTATCATCCAATGCTTTCAAATCTGTTGTTTCCATTGACTTACTTGGATCTTTCAATACAATCAAGGCATGCTTTAGCGAATTGAGAAAAAACAAGGGGCGTATAATCTTTGTATCTGCTACCTTACATTATTATGGAGTCCCATTTCAGCTGCATGTTGGTGCCGCAAAGGCAGGTATTGATGCATTATCCAACGCGTTGGCAGTTGAGTTGGGGCCCTTGGGAATTACTTCCAACTGTATTGCTCCAGGGGCTATTGGTGGTACTGAAGGTATGTCCCGTTTGGCCCCTCCTACTGGTAAGCCTGTGTCGGAGAGAGTGCCATTGCAACGTATGGGAACTACTCAAGATGTTGCCGATTCTACTGTCTACCTCTTCTCCCCAGCTGGAGACTACGTGACTGGTACCATACAGGTTGTTGACGGTGGCTTATGGCACATTGGTGGCCTTATGGGCGACTTGTATCCTAGTGTGATTATTTCGCAGGGCGAAGATGAACCAAAGTTATAGTTGAAATTTGGATTATCTAGAACATGTTGAGTCTCAACGTATATAGGACTGTAAATAGGCCCTGATGTATGAGTTGTTAGTTTTTATTACATTACTACTGGATTGTTATGCTTCATTCCTCTTATATATCCTTCTGGGAACTAATATAACTAATCTATGTCCTACTAGAGAACTTTATATCCAGTCGCGAAAGATCGATCTGAAATTCCACCTCTTCATTTCATAATCACTCTTTATTCATGTTCCCAGGATCAGGAAACCATCTGTATGGCGGCCAGCAATACACAGGCGGCCAGCAATATGGAAGCTACCAAGGGTATCCAACTCAAAACTACGGCCCCCCTCAAGGTGCACCACCTCAGAACTATCAGCCTCCACAAGGGCCTCCCGGAGGCCAGTACTCCCGTCCATCTCAAGCACCTCCCCCAAACTACCAGAATAGGCCCCAGGGAGGTATGCAAGCCCCCTCGACTGCACCCCAAAAATTTCACCAACAAATGGATGCTACTTTCCAGTATTCCAATTGCCAGGGTAGAAGAAAGGCTCTTCTCGTAGGTATCAACTACTTTGGCTCCAAGAATGAGTTGCGTGGGTGTGTCAACGATGTGAAGAATATGAGCAAGTTCTTGAACGAAAGATTTGGCTATGCATGGGAAGACATGGTTATTTTGACAGATGACCAACGTCAAAGCAACAAGGTACCTATTCGGGAAAACATCTTGAGAGCTATGCAGTGGTTGGTCCGTGATGCCCGTCCCAATGACTCTTTGTTCTTTCATTACTCCGGTCACGGTGGTGTGACCAAGGACTTGGATGGGGACGAAGATGATGGCTATGACCAAGTCATCTACCCCTTGGACTTTGAACAAGCTGGGTTTATCGTAGACGATATTATGCACGATATTATGGTGAAATCGTTGCCTCCAGGTTGTCGTTTGACGGCTTTGTACGACTCGTGTCACTCTGGTACCGCGTTGGACTTACCATATGTTTACTCCACCAAGGGTGTTGTGAAGGAACCAAGTATTTTGAAGGATGTGGGAGGGGACGCTTTGGGTGCTGTTCTCAGTTACGGTAGAGGTAACATGGGAGGAGTGCTTTCTTCCTTGGGTAAGATTGCATCTACTGTCTACAATGAACGCAGCTTCGATAATGATAAAGTCCGTCAAATGAAGGCATCCCCCGCAGATGTTATAAGTCTTTCCGGTAGTAAAGATGACCAGACTTCTGCGGATGCTACCTTCAATGGTAATGCTAGTGGAGCTATGAGCTATGCCTTTATTTCGATCTTGACTCAACAGCCCGAACAATCGTACATTTCTTTGTTGAACAACATGAGAGACTTTTTGAAGGGCAAGTATACCCAGAAGCCTCAATTGAGTAGTTCACATCCAACTGACGTGAACTTGAAATTTATTATGTAGACTATCTTCATACCAGAGTATTAAACGTTCGATATATGTGTGTCAGAATATACAACATATGAAAGCCAAAAGGAAATAGAATAAATAAATAAAAAAGTGTTTCAAGATATAATGGAATCTCTACGTTTTAGATCAATGGTGCCTGACTGTTTTCGCATTATTATACTCACCGCATCAATCAACAAACTACTACAATGGCAGACAAGTTTGGCAGGCACAAGTCCGCCCGTTGGGTGAGGGCGTCTGTGCCAACCTACGGAGACGATTGGAATGACGATGGCTACGACTACGACTATGGCAGCACTTCAGAATCGGGCTCCGACAACGACAATGAGCATATTCTCAATCCTACAAACAATGTGGTGGCAGAAAGGTTTGTTCTTCCAGAAGAAAGACTGCCTGACAAGAAAGATGATAAACTCGTGTTATCCATCGATCGTTTGAAAGTGGGTGACATGGATAGCAATGACTCTGATGAGGATATAGACCTCAAGGAGACCCTCAAACAGGACGACGGACAGATCAAGGAAAGTATAGTCGACAAACCAGAAGAACATGACTTGGAACCACCGACTCCAGTATTTTCAAACTCAGGAGCTCCAACCCAGCCTCCAGATACGCCTTTATCGGAGAAGAGTTTTCAGTCTGATGCTGATTCTATTCAGAACGAGACGGATATACGAATTGGCCATCCTACAGAGTTTGCTCAAGCTGCGATCCCTGAAAATACAACTGCCATTTCGGAACACTCGCTCAAGGAAGATGAACCACTGGCTATGGGAGGTGGGGTGAAAAGTGGCCCAAATGCAGATGATGCCCTCACTAACGTTCAAAATATTGGTGAATCGCTCAACAAGGACTACGATGGTGAGGGTAATGGTACTGATGTTTTACCCCTTAGTGGCCCGAGCAACCTTGTATTATCCATAGACGACCGAAAATATGTTAATTCCTCTGACTCCGACCAGGATGACCCTATTCCCTACTACGAAAGAGAGCACCATGAACATGAGGGCTCTGAGTTCGACGATGAATACAACGAAGAAGCACATGTAATTAACAAAAGTGGAGAGTATAATAACGATGGGTCGGAGGCTCTCGATTCGTTGATTTATGATTTACAAAATTCATCTACAAGTAAAGAAAAAGATATGTTACCTGCAATCGATACACATACTTCGTTGCCTGACTTTGAACATAGCTATAGCTACTATGATTACGATGATTTAGACGACACAGGTGATGAGCAAGTCACCCCCATCGCTCCACTCTCCACTAAAGATGAACAAAAGATCCACGAGCAGTATGTCCAGGGGTTAGGAGGCCACAGACCATCTATTAGGAAACCACCATCGACTCCATTTGAACCTGTAGGAATTTTGGAGAAAAATGGAGTATTGGCAAGCCTCAAGCACGAACATCCCGTGGATTCTCCAACATATGCCAACTTCACTGATGCAGTGGATGCTTATATGAGCGATAGGGGCAGCGAACACACGGCTAAGCAGGACGACAGAGGAGATGAGCCGGGTGTCCAAAGCGTGAATGATGTCAGGGGTGTTTCGGATAGGCGAGAGCAAGAACAAAACCTAGGACTGGACCTGGAACTGAACGCAGAACTGGATAACTTGCAGGGAGTCCAGGAACATCAACATCTCCTGGAACAAGAAAGTTCTGGATACGATTCCCCCAAGGACATTGCTGAAAATATACTGGATGGGGACAAGGAGGCTCTGCACATCGACTATCAGGCCGAGCCGGAAACACCTATTATCGGCCAATCCGAGGTGAAGGATTTGATATCACCCCGTGAAAGTGCCGATTTATATCCGGTTGCATCTACAGGCTCTTTGTCTACTGGAAAAGTGTCCATTGACCAAGGTGGTACGTTTGAGCCTCCAAACACCAACGATAAGGATTTGTCAAGAAGAGACTCCACCATGAGTACGAATACTTTTTCTATGGGCGCATGGAAGCCTAACACCAATAATTTCAGAGACCAGTTCATCAACGAGAATGATAACGAATCGGCCTTTAATTTTAACATGGAAAGTGAATCAAACAACGGGTACCAGAGATTCACCAAGCCTAGACACCTTTCGGATAACATGTCGTTTATGAGTGCTGCATCGATTCCCGAAACCATAGATGTGGCATTACCCAGCATCAATGAAGATCCGGACGATATGGACACCCACGAGGAGACGTTCAGTAGCGGTGATCATACCACTGCAAGCTCGCAAGCAGGAAATGGATTAGGTATCACCACCACTGCTAGCGACTCCATCTTGAATGATCACGATTATGAGTCTGGCAAGTTCCGAGAAGAATTAAGTTCTCTGGAAAATGTCTCTTCTGTTCAGTCTAGAAAGCAGCAAAAGTATACCAGTTTACTTGCGCCTGTAGCCGACGATGACAAGGAGTCGATGCGTACGGCCTATGGAGCAGATAGTAGTATCGCTGACACTAGTATAGCTCCATCTGTTGTCCTCAGTGTTATGTCCTCCAACACTGCTCCAACATTGTCCCAAAATATGCACAAGCGTGTTGACAGCGATGCCTCCACGGTAACACAAGGAACTCGTAAAACGTTTCCTCCAAACGCTTACCCTGTCTCTAATTGGATGTCGATAATGAAGGCGTCGCAGGCGCAAGATAGAATTAGTGGGTTGAAAGATGCATTAGAAAAAGAGTTTACTTACGACACTGGGTTGCTGACTTGGTTACATGAAACCTTAACGAAGTCTGATAAAATGTCAACGGTACACATTGGGCTGATAGCCTCACAGGCTTACCAGAATGCAGCACATAACGATTTAAGAAGACATGCTTCTATTAGGAGTAGGGTGTCGAGCGTCAAAGACAAGGTAGAAACTGGTGGTTTGCATGCCTCCAACTTCGGAAAGAAATTTTTCAATCGTAGTAAGAAACTTATGCGGTCAAGTACTTAGATCAGATGGTTTGATTAGGTAGAGTAGGTAATTAAATTAAATATTGATACTAGAGGAATAAATGTATGATCTACTATATATTGGTAGTGCGATGTATGCAAAAAAAGACGTACATCCCTTCTCACATGCGCAGCCATTTATTTAGCCCTTTTATCCATTTTGATAAGTTACAAATATAGACTCCAGATTTCCCTCGGATTTAATATGGTAATTTGCTTATAAGGAAAATAAATGTCAAAGAAACTCCTCCAAAAATACCTATTACCTATCATCACCTTTGTGTTCAACCACACACCCTCGATTATTTGGGCTTTGGTGGAGCTTCTCCTCGATGTGTTCTTCTTCTGGGTCAAGAAAGTCTTTCTGATTTATTACAGTAAAGACCCTTTGAAAGAATTTCTCGAGCAGTTAAAGAACGTTAAAACGTATAACGAATGGAAAGGAACCGTTATAGAGATTGATAAATTGACAAATCTTGATTTGTGGAGACAAAACTTTATTTCTAAGCATTATGACTATGTATTAATCGATGAGAGAACAAAGCTTTTGCGCAAGGCTAGATTGAATAAGGACTCGCCACTTATCATGTCGTTCTTGAGAGGTGGGCTTATCAGAAATTTTGGTGGTATAGCCCAGAAGAAGCTATACGTTAAATCATACATGGGGACCAAGTTTAAAATTGAAGAGTACATTGGTGAAGTGTTGAACTGCATCGACTATTTAAATGAGAGCCTTAGCTCTCAGGATGACTCGAAAAATACCGAATATATCATGAATAGTAAACAGTTGACGTTGGACTTTTTCCATGATGCCAAACAGTCATTTGGTAGCACTGCTTTGATTCTCCAAGGTGGCTCCTTGTTCGGTTTATGTCACTTGGGGGTCGTTAAAGCCTTGTATTTCAAAGGCCTTTTGCCCCGAATCTTTGGTGGCAGTGCTGTGGGTGCCGCTGTGGCCTCATTAGTGTGTTCTTTGAAAGATGAAGAGTTGATTCCGATCTTGATATCCATAGCTGATGTAATGGGGAATATTGACAGACTCAACCATGATGTGGATGAAAGGTATGGAAACGTTTTGGAAAACGTCATTAAGAAGGGATACTCACAAGAAATATTGTTATTTTTGAAGTTTGTCCGTGATACTATTGGTGACTTGACTTTTGAAGAAGCATACTTGAAGACCGAAAAAGTGCTTAACATTGCAGTGCACCCCACAGATCTGTCGATTCCTTCTTTACTCAACTACGTGACCTCCCCAAATGTCATCATTTGGACGGCTATCTATGCTTCAATAGGAACAGGCGTTTTGTCTGATGATGTCCAGCTATATGTCAAAGATTTCAATAATAATGTGGTTCCTCAGTCTACAAATGTAAATGTGAGGTTTTTGAAACCACAGGACGTCAGCTATTCCCAGAGATACTTCTCTTCCTCCAGACTGAATTCGAAAGATGATGGCTCCAGCGATTCAAAGTCTGACTCGCATTACCATTTCAAGGCCAAGTCTGCATACACAAGATTAACTGAATTGTTCAACGTTAACCATTTCATTACGAGTTTGGTTCGTCCCTACTTGGCTCCCTTGATATCCACAGACTTGAAACACCACACCGAATATGGAAGAACGAAATACTACAAAATAAAGCATACTAGATCGGAAGAAGTTGAAGCCCTCTCATCTGATGATATACCCTGTCGAAGTGATATCAACGAAGCATATGTTAAAGACTCGGGATTCACCATCGTCAAACACATGAGGAATATACTTGGTATGGAAGTACAGCATAGGATCGAAGTCCTTAATAAATTAGGTCTTCTTCCAGATACGATAAAGAGACTCGTAATTGATGAAAAACCCTCAAACCCTCAGTCTTTGGCAAGCATTCGAGAAATAACAATTGTGCCTGAATTACGGTACTTGGTAAGAGATTTCGGTAGAGTCTTTGATGTCCATAAAACTATGGAAAATATACCATACTGGGTGTTGGTGGGGGAAAGGTCTGTCTGGCCATTATTCCCGTTGATATGGTCCAGGTGTGCTATTGAATTTGCTTTAGATGACCTATATAATATCCACAGAAAGAAGTTTTGAATATTTATGTAAAATACACATTTAACACGAACTCATCATCTATTATTTCATCTTATTTACATTCTCGCATCATCTAAAGTACAACTTAACGTTTGATTCCTTGGAAACATTGTAGATGTAACTTTTTTCGTCTACAATTATGCTGGATTCAAAAGGCAAAGAACCCCTGGAAATAGACAATATGCCAGTTATGTCTTTCGCTCTTCCAGTAGTCAAAGGCAGTAAGAATACGTTTAAATGAGCTCTATGGTGCAACTTGGTTAAGAAGTCTGTGGTCTTGAAAGAAGGGTCATACGTATCTCTCAGAGATAGGTCAACAATCTGGGGACTGGTATGGCAAGATATGACAAACAAGTTACGACAGAGCCTATTCAACTTGACTAGGAAGTTTGATATTTCTAAGCTCGAAAGAGACGTAGCTGATAACAAAACCTCCGGGTTTTCAACAAAGACGATGCTCCTACCGCCCTTACTCTTTGCCTTCAGTAATATTGATTCAAACAACTTTGATGTTTGAGATGAAGCCTTCTCTGGGTTGGTTATGAGATTAGTGAATAAATCAGTAAAGCAATCAAGGAACTCAAAGTTTTGACTGGATAAATCAACCCCGTTTCTCTTACATCCCTTCATGTAAAATCCCAATGAATTGGAAAACGAGATGTATAAAACATTGCTTCTTTCAGGAGTAAAGGAGTTCAAGTCTTTGTTGATCAAGGTTGCAGTTCCAACTAATGAGTTTTCAATCAAAGAGTTTATGAACCACGTAGGCTGGGTGCCTTCCTCATATGCAATTATTGACAAATAGCTCTCATGTGATGTCAAGACAGCCTCTGAAACAATGCTATTGTCTTTGAATAGCAGTAGATCCTGTTCTTGATTTGAACTCATCTTTAGTATATCTGCGATGCGGTTTCATTTTCTGGAGAGTTGAGAATGTATGGGGATGGTCGTGTGTATATGGATCCGTTCATTGGGTATCTCAGAGGCTTTAGAAGAACTGATGAAGTTCCACTCCCTGAAAGTAACCGACCTCCAGAGGAGAACCCCTGAATCTTTCTAGACTAGTGTTTGATGTTAAACTTGAGAAAGATACACCTGGACATCTATATACTGCACAACATGTAAAAAATGAAATCGTGTAATCTTCAGATCAGAAACTGACCAGAAGAAAAAATTGCGCAAGCCCGGAATCGAACCGGGGGCCCAACGATGGCAACGTTGGATTTTACCACTAAACCACTTGCGCTCCTTATGATAAAGAAACTACCAAGCAATATATAATCTGTTTACTTCACTAAAGATTAAGGAAACATGTACTTATTTTCGTCCTAAACACAACTACCCATATTACGTTGTCCTATTGTTTACCCTGTGGGTTAATATTGTAGCCTATTCGATTGCAGTCTTCCCATAGCTTTCAAAACGTCAAGAAGTGAATTGAAATGCCAAAAAGTGCATTAAATTTCACTACTAACGCCCGTTCGATTATGAAAAGGAGTCGTTTCCCCATGCTTTAGATATGAGTAAAAAAAAACCGATTTGACGTTCTAATGATTACAATACCATCTAATATGGACTTTTTCGGGTCCAAAAAACTCCGAGACGGGGAATTGAACCCCGGTCCTCCGCGCGACAAGCGGAGATTCTAGCCACTAAACTATCTCGGATTTCAGTTATATTTTCATTTTGGAAAAACATCATGTATGGACTAAGTATAGAACAACTTGCACGTACGAGCGACATATTTAGAGTTCGGTAACCTAGTTGGTTTGCACAGTTTTTTCACTGAAAGCGTATTCCCATTTGTATGAAAGTTGTGTTGCTCGAGGCCCAAAAGGATATCATAACTAACGAACGTTAGAAACTATATAAGGGGTGAAAATCTACTTGAGAAATGGGAAGAGTTGTTTTTTTAAATTGGATCGTGGTATGCATTGATTGGAAGAAGGGTCAACAAACTTGATTACCTTTGGTCTTGCTACGGTAATCCAGTATTTAAATGAATTCACCTTCTATCGAAATATCCAAAACATGCAAGTAGGAGATGTTTTCTTTCTATTGCGATAGGAAGATAAAGAAACCTGGGGCGAAAAAGACTCAGGGTGCCATAGTTAAACAATCCAATTCTTCAGAGTAACCATCTCCATATACTGGGCTATAATCATCATCGGTGCTTCTCTTTACGTGATAGTCAATTGTTAATTACTATGTACATCTATCCCATATGCTATATTACAAGATCTATTGCAAGCGTGAATCGCTCTTATTATCCAAAACTGAGTCTATCTGTTTCAACGAAACCTGGTACAACAAGAGCATAATAGAACTCTGAACTCCAGTCCATATGAACCTGGGTCCAACTCCATAAAACATCCCCAAAACCCCTTCGTTCTTATATATGAATCTTAACGCGTTGACGGTAGACATCTGTACTGAGCTAGATGCCTCTGTAGCGGTTTGAATTCTAGTCTTTATTACGTCTAAAGGTGTAGTCAATATGCCAGCCAACCCACCAGCAGAAGCACCAGTGAAAAACTCTACACTTACAGGCAAGTCGCTGTTACCATTATAGAGTATGGCGACTTTTCTGAATCGTTCATAGAAGGCAAATTGCAACGCACTGAAGGGTAAGTCTCTGAATAAAGTCTCTTTGTACCCAAAAACAAACGTCTTGGGCCCTTCTACTTTATAAATAGTCTTGATGGCGTCAATGAGTCCCTTATAGTTGTATCCGCTTCCCTGGGTATACGGGTTATTGTACCTGCCCTGTAACTGAAGTCGGGTTTTCAAAACTTCAGACGGGACATAGAACACACTCGATGCCATATCACCGAAGACCCCAGCCACAAAATAGGATAATGTCTCATTTATGTTGTAGTCATGGATAAGGGTTCTCTTTGCATACTCATAAGTCCCAAAGAACGCGGCAGTGGAAGGTAAGGATCCCAATATTGCAGGTGTATATCCTCCATAGAGGCCCCTGAGAAGCCCTTCTTCTTTCAAAATGGTTGAATATGAAGGTATCATGTTTCTATATTTTAAGCTGTGCAAAAATCCTTGTTGTCTTGTTTTAACTGTATCGAGTGAGTGCATTACCGAGTCTCCCACAATGCCTCCAAATCCGCCAGCTATCATGCAGTTGATAATGGCAGAGTTCAGGCTTTCGTCTGCCCCAGCACTGGCTTGTTGTGAGTGCACATCTTCAGGTTCATGATGATGGTGAGGGTACCCTAGGGGAACGGTAGGGGTAGTAAATAAAAAGGACATTCAATAAAACGAAGGAGATTTGAAGATAGATAAACTGGATCAAGGTAGGGGAAAATAAATAAACAACAGAAGCCACAGACAATAAAAGTCGAAAGTAAGTACGCCAGACCACAGACACCCAAATAAACTACCTCAAAATGACAATGGAAGGCACTAATCGATAATGGGAAAGGTAACTGCTAGTTTGAGTTGTAGATACTTTTATAGTTTTCAAAAGCTCATTGAAAATTTCGTGAAGCTGCGAACATTTTCAGCTACTCATGCTCGTTTTGGGTGTATGCAAAATGCTACCGAAGGGCATGCTAAGAGCAGCCCTCACCACCAGAAGGTTTTATAGAGTCCTTGCTTTGGAGTCTTCTTGTGATGACTCATGTGTGGCATTGCTCGAGAAGCTCCCCGGAAAGCCTGCAAGAGTGATTGATCAAGCGAAGAGCACACTAAATTCTGAGCAGTTTGGTGGGATCGTTCCAACACAGGCCAATGACTTCCATCAGAAGAGAATAGGGAACATGACACGTGATTTCTGTGAAAAAAATGGTTTGAATTCGTCTCCCCCTGACCTAATTTGTTGTACTAGAGGGCCCGGGATGGTTGGTTCTCTCTCTGCCAGTCTTCAGCTCGCCAAAGGGCTTTCTATTGGATGGAATAAGCCATTAATAGGTGTACATCACATGCTAGGCCATATACTAATGTCTAAATTGGGGGCAGAATTCCCCCCTCAGTACCCATTTTTGAGTCTTCTTGCAAGTGGGGGTCACACTATGTTAGTACTACTGAAGTCTATATCAGAGCACGAAATTATAATCGACACATGTGATATTGCTGTAGGTGATTCTATTGATAAGTGTGCACGGGAGATAGGAATAAAGGGCAACTCGTTGGGCAAAGAATTAGAGAAATACGTAGACTCCATTCCGTCTGAAGTAAAGAGTGAGTTTGATAAGATACACACTGAAAACAGGGACAACGAGTTCAATTACAAGTTGAAATTACCGTTACGGGGACCACATAACCAGAGGATCCCTGATGATATAATCTTTACCTTTTCTCATTTTTTGAGTGCTATTCAGCACCATATGAAGAGCCAGAACTTAAACGAAAGAGCAAGGCAGTTTCTTGCATACAAAAGCCAGGACCTTTGTTTTAGGCATATAATTGACCGAGTAAATATTTCTTTAATGAAGCATGGAATAAAGAAAACCGAAAGGTCAAATGGAGATCGCAAGTTCGCTGGGGTAGTAGATTTAGTGTTTTCTGGAGGTGTTGCATCAAACAAGACATTCAGGAAGATGTTAGAGGAAGGCTTGAAAACCGATTTAGTATCTGATGCTTCTGGGTTTAAGTTTCACTTTCCAGACGTTTCTTTATGCACAGACAATGCCGTGATGATTGGGATTGCAGGTATTGATATTTTCGAGCAGCTCCATGTTAAGACAGATTTGAATGTTCTTCCGATTAGAAGTTGGCCAATGGACCAAATTTTATCCGTTGATGGATGGGTGGAAGTTAGAGAAAGCGAAGTTAATGAAATTGTAAATAGTGTAATTTAAATGCAAATAGATATATACCATAATAACGTAAAGGAGGATCATTATCGAGAAAACCCGTTCCCACTGATTCGGTTACTGTTGTAACAGAAACATGTAAATAATTGTATATAGTACAGTACCTTCATCATAAGTCATCATCAGTCTAGGATAGTCAAATTTCAACATCTCCGTCTTCTTTTTCTTATTCCTCGTCTACTACACGCTCAACACCCTCTTGCTCTGCACCCCATTCATCACCCTCAATGTCCCTATGCTCGAGGTAAGATTCGGTAATATTGTACCTCTCAATCAATGTCTTCCATGTCCCGTAGTCAAAAGATGCAATATGATGATTTGTAGTGGCCTTTTTATCATTCATCAATATTTCTCTAGAGGGAATATCATGACTTGTTATCATAGGCACCCCTGATTGTCCCTTATAAAGCCTCAATCTGCCGTCTCTGATCAAAAAACTGGTGAAAAACAAATTCTCTACAGACTGTGAGAAGGATTTAGGGTCTATGAAAAATTTGAAGAAGTTAATAGCGCCAGTAGCGGAAGCACTCTGTCTTTCCCTTATCTGGGAATACACATTTTTGACCAAAATCGATGTATTCTGTACATCAGTCTCCATGTCATCTACTCCCACTTGCTGAGCTGTAGTCTTGCTCAATCCCTGAGTGTCATCAGTTCTTCGATTTCTATTTATCACTTTTCTTTCGACTTCTAGCGGACCATTTAAAAATTCCATGGGTATCGGCTTGTGGCTTGTTTTATAGTACAACAAGCCCATTTTCAACCAATTGAATGAATTGAAGCGTCTTTCCATAATGTTGTTGTCCACGTGAACTTCATCCAGTACATCCTCGTCTTTAACGTTGCCGTTGCTCAAATAATGTGTGAGATTATGGAGAAAATCTTCCGTCGATAAGGAAGCACCCATATCGCCCAAATCCATATTTTTGGCATTGATTGCTGCAAAGCTAGATGTTGCATTCAAAGCTTGGGCATCATGATAATACATTGTCATATCTGTGGTCTTACGTACGAATGTGTAAAGCTCTTCTAGCTCATTGAGGTGCTGCATTAGGGTAGATCCCGCTTCACCTTTATAGGCAAGGGGGGCCCCGTCTTTCAACTTCTTACGATACTGTTCATACTGGTTTGTTAACTCATATGCTCTTCTTTTTTTCTCTGACATTGAGTACTTATTATTTGGGTCTAGGACTGAACTTGCAGGGTTATATTGACACAGAATTTTTCAAACGCGCCTCATTAGAAAATAGACGGCATAGTCAGACTGTGATAGAAATGGGCATTCAGAGGATAAGGAAATTGGAAGAGAATGTGGTCAACAAAATAGCGGCTGGAGAAATCATCATTCAACCTGCAAACGCTTTAAAAGAGATGTTGGAAAATTCAATTGATGCCAACTCCACCATGATTGATATTCTTGTTAAAGATGGTGGTTTGAAATTGTTACAAATAACAGATAATGGTGATGGAATAGATAAAGATGACTTGGGCCTTCTTTGTGAGAGATTTGCTACGTCGAAGTTATCTAAATTTGAGGACTTGGAGAATATTGCCACATTTGGCTTCAGAGGTGAAGCCCTAGCTAGTATATCGCACATATCCAGATTATCAGTTGTATCAAAAAGTAGAGCAACTGGTTCACCACTAGCACATAAGGCCTACTATATCAATGGTAAAGCAGTGGGTCAAAACTTCAAGGGATCGAACGTGGAACCTAAAGCTGTCGCTGGGAATGATGGGACCCAGATTATAGTAGAAGATTTGTTCTATAACCTCCCATCGAGATTGAAGTCTATACGGTCTAACAATGATGAGTACGTGAAGATCTTGGACGTGGTAGGAAAGTACGCTATAGACACCGAAGCGGTGGGGTTCAGCCTAAAGAAGCAAGGGGAGTTCCGGCATACTTTGATGACCAGACCCAACCTCGCTCTCAAGGAGCGGGTCAGAATGGTCTATGGCTCCGATTGTGCCAACGAACTTTTAGATGTGAGCATTGATGGGAGCCAAAATGGTCTCTTTGATAATTATGGTCTTGTCCAAGTAAGAGGGGCTATAACGAACTGCAACTTCAACTATAGGAAAAGGATGCAGTCAATTTTCTTTATAAACCATCGACTTGTTACATGTGATCCTTTACGACGTGCGATCCAGTCTATTTACCAAGTGTTCCTTCCCAAAGGCTACCAGCCTTTTGTGTACATCAGTTTAAGTCTCAAACCACAGATATTGGATGTAAATGTTCACCCGACAAAAAGGGAGGTGAGGTTCTTACATGAGGATGAGATTATTGAAGCAATAGTGTCAGAGGTGCACTCGTTATTGTCCAGTGTTGATGCTTCTAGATCTTTCAGTACGCAGACGGTGGCGAACACAAAGAGGGAAAGAGCAGATGAGTATGATGTATTGCTGGTGAAGAAATATAGACAGGAAAATAAGCTTGTGAGAGTGGATGCGAGCCAGCCCAAGTTGAATGAAATGTTAAGCCAGAGAAAGTTGAGGAGTCTTACGTCTATGGTCTTGTCACATCCCAATAAACTTGAGTCGAAAAAGACAAGGACAGAAGACCCTCTATTCGTGGCTGAAAGAATTGAGGAAGAGGAGTCAAGCGATGAATCCAAGGAAGATGAAGAGCAAACAGAGGATCAGTCTATCGCAGGGAAGAGTTCAAGACTTTCTGCTCCAAGTTTTAGAACCAAAAGTGAAGATTTCCAAGGGGCTGAAGGGAAGGATAAAGCTACAATACAAGATCAATACGACGGGATTAATGTCAAGATCTTTGACGGTCTTGAACTTGGAAGATCACTTGATGAGGATGGAAAGGGAAAGGTCAAATTTAAAGAAGAACAAGAAGACGAAGAAGAAAAAGTAGTAGGAAGAGGAATTGGAGGAGGAGCGGGAGGAGGATTCGGGGGAGGATTCGGGGGAGGTAGAGGAGGATTTGGAGGAGGAGTAGGAGGAGGAGTAGGAGGAGGAGTAGGAAGAGGAATTGGAGGTGGAGCTGGAGGAGGATTCGGAGGAGGATTCGGGGGAGATAGAGGAGGAATTGGAGGAGGAGTAGGGGGCGGAGTAGGAGGAGGAGTAGGAGGAAGAATAGGAAGAAGAGAAGGGGGGGAAAAGGATGAAGAGGATGAAGAGGATGAAGAGGATGAAGAGGAAGAGGATGTTCAATTAGAAGTAGAAAGTAAAGAGCAAGAAGGCGATACAGAGAATGAAAAGCCCCAAGAGGACATTCATCAAGAGGAAAGTAAACGTATCAAACCCGTGAAACTTTTGAAAGAAAGATTTGCAATCCGAGACAGTACATCTAAGCGCCTACCCAAGTCCCCCCAATTGGATCATGAAGCAACCGAAGGCTTTGACTTGAATGTGATAGACCGAACCAATGAAATGCTGGGCATCGAATACTCTTCAGATACCGGGAAAATTGTGTATACGCTGAAAAAGCGAGTACTGGTAGATTTAGACAGTATCAAAGAGATTAAGGCTTCAATCAAACTGGCCGCAAGCGAGGACCTCACTTCTATGATCAGCAAGAGCTCATTTATAGGAGTCGTAGACGAAACCAAGCGAATGTGCTGCTTCCAGCACGATGTACGACTCTACCTATGCGACTACTCTGCTTTACTTTACGAATTCTACTACCAGGTAGCGTTGTCTGAGTTCTGCAACTATGGGGAGATCGAGCTCTTAGAGCCTCTCAAGTTGAAAGACCTTATAAATATGCTTGAGAAGGAAATAGATAGCGATGCCATTGTTCAACGTATTGTCGACATGAAAGACATGTTCCGAGAGTATTTCCAAATAGGCTTTAAAGAAAAAGAGCTGGAGTATTATCTTTCATCCCTACCAATGTTGATCAAAGGAGTTTCACCTAGTTACAACAAGCTACCCCACTTTATATATAACCTTGGTCTTAAAGTAGACTATGAAGACGAAAAATCGTGTCTCAGTGATATAATGAAACAAATATCACATCTTTACGTTCCCGAACTGATTGATCCTTGTGACAGTAATGAGACCCACTGGGAGGATACCAACCGGTTTCTATCCGAGATGGCATTTCCTATGATAAGGAACAACTTCTATGCTCCCCGTAGCATATCCAAGTATTTATTTCAAATAGCTGATTTGCCTGGACTATATAGAATCTTTGAAAGATGTTAAATAACCCCAAATGTTATAGTCTCACATTCTCAAAATCAAAATCACACGAATTTTAGAATGGGGAAGTCTCGAGTAAAAATAAAATTGAAAAATCTTGAATCTCCCAGTATGCTATTAGAATCCGTTCACGATAATATCCTTCGAACTTTGAACTTGGGATGTTTTCCTAAGGATGTTTTGGACTTCCAGGATAGCCAGGATTTCTTCCAACAATTGGTGTTTATTGACTATCAATTGCAGTTGTTGATTCAAAATGAGTTTGATGGAACAGAGCTTGTTCCTGCTTCGGTTTGCCTCACAGATAGCCAGGCCTGCCGTGAGAAGTTAGGCCAGTTAATTGACTATGCGGAACTGATTGCAAGCAACTACAACGATATCAGCAAAGACTATCAAGATAAGTTATATTGTACTACGTTGTTAGCCCACTTGTACTATCTCAACTCACAAAACAGCTTGATGTATGAGGCATTGAACTCGATCACCGTGAACAATAACTACTACAATTCTCCAAAGTTATCTAACAGTCAAAACAGCTTTTTAAACTACTTGATATGCCGGTTCAATGTGTTAGTCGGTATTGCCGACAATGGCCAGGAGACCAGTTATAAGCTATGGATTGAGTATCTTTTCTATAAGGAAAAGCCATTCACGAAGACAGATGTGGCTGGTAATTACTGGTTAGACATTTTGTTTAAATATTTGAGTTTAAAGATCAGTGGAAGCGGCCAGAAGCAATTAAGTTTTGCAGATGTGTCTCAGTTGAAGTTCAGGTCTAACACCATTTCATTCATTAGATATTGTAACTTTCTAATCAACTTCAGGTTCGATATCAATATCAACAAAATCGTCGATAAAAAGTTCAGGCTGGAGTATTCTCAGTATGTGAATCAATTATTCTCAGATGAGATTAAAAATGATAAGAAGCCGTTTCCCAATGCCGAGGAGAATAACGAGCAAACTGAGGACTTTGTTAGTAACTTCTTCTCGTCTGTGGGAAAGAAGCACAAGCTGTTGATCAACTTGAGAACTAGCAAAAGCTTTTTGGTCAAGTTGACTGAGAGAACGTACCAGAGCCAGGTGATATTGGACCAATTGATCAGGGTGTTGATTCATTTAAACGAGTACGATGAAGCTTTTGCTGCATTCAAGACTTTTATCAGTTATATCGAAAAGGAGGAAATAATTAACAACGGCCATATCCATGACATTCTAAGCATTATAGATGTGTATTCAATCACATTAATGAAATTTAACCCTTTGAATTCGATTAAAACTGGAAAATTCAAGTATGTCACTGCCAAAGAAATTGTTTCTGAATTGACCAAATTCAGTGAAAAGTTATTGAGATACTTGGGTATCTTGAAAAGGGATTGTGACTTGAGTTACGACGAAGACGATGCGTTCAGAAATTTCCAAGATAGTCACTTATCCTTTTTGTACAACAAGTACAACATCAATGTGTTGTTGAGCGACAGAAGTCAGTTAATCGATTTGGTAAGCTCTGGTTGGCACTCCCTCGGATACTTGTACTACTATCTACTTGGATTTGTAACTCCAAACCAAGATATCGCTTTGGACTACCAAAAGAAAGTACTATTGTACTATAAAAACAGCTTGATTGTGAATTCCACGGGGAATTTGAATTTGCTATTCGACTACGCTTTGACCTTGAGTTATGTGAATGAGGTAATTTCCAGTTTAAAGCTTTCTAAGTTTATCTTGAAGAAGTACCCGGAGTCATTCAAAACATGGAACTTGTTATCGTTGATCACATCGATCGACAGTCCAAGAGAACTGGAAAAATTCATCAACAATTCCTTGAACATTGCTGGAATTTATATCATCAAGTGCAAGAACGATGAGGTCGATATTCCTCTTCATATAAAGACCGATATCTTGAAGTTGAAGATGACTCAGTTGGCAATATGGGAAAAGCTTTTTGGGACACCGTACATTACTGAATATTTGAGTGAAGTATTTATATTGTTTTACGAATTATTCAACGTTAAAGACGAAGAGCAGATATCCATAGGGACGACAAATTATTTGATTGATTCCAAATGGAGCCATAGACCCAGCTTTATTGATCCAAAATACGTTAAGGATCCTGTTTTGCACAACACCAAGAAACAAAGTGCTAAAAACAATATCAAGAAAATCAGTAAAGTCAACAGAAATCAAGAAGAGTTGATCTCCTTGACTAAAGAAGTTATCGACGACGAAGCGAGAAGGATTTTACACGACATTTGGTTATGGACATCCAAAATCTACCTCAGACTAAACATGCCAGAAGAAAGTGAATTGTGTATCATTGAGAGTGAAAATGTCTATAAACCGAACGTCAAGACGTTTGTAGCTTTAGGCTTTTTAACTTCTAAACACCAAAAGTTCTTATCGTTACAAGAGTTTGAAAAATCGTTGGAAACCTTGGAAGAATACAATGATTTTCAGAAAGTTGATTACTTTGAGGCATTGTTAGGGTTATGCAAGTTGTTCTTGGTTGATGATTCTTTAGAATCGTCACTTTTTATTTCTGTTAAAGACTTCAATGCTGGATTGATAAGGTTGAAAAATTATTTGGAAAACTTCCTCAACTGCTGGCCCATAGGGCACAATTCTGCAGAAGTGTGGTATTTCTTAAGTATTATCTATGACAAAATTGATGACAAAATTTTGTTAAATAAATGCTTGAAGAAGTGCATAGATCTTGAGAATTTGCGACCAGTTAGAAACTTTTTCAACTGCGATGATAATTTTTCATGAGAAAAAAGTGTATTCAAGTGTATAAGAAGAATAAATATGGAAGCTAAACAAGTATTATATTGTGACATCTGCTCATTCCCACCAGAGTACTGTGAGTTTGGGTTGAGTTTCAATAGGTGCAAGGAGTGGTTAAGTGCCAACCACATCGAGCTATTCAACAAATTATACAGTGAAGAGGCATTAGCCAATGCTACATCTACGTTAAGTATCGAAAAACAAGAAGCAATCTCCCAGGATTTGGCTAAAAAACAACAAAAGGAGGAGGCAAGAATCGAAAGAGAATTAGCTAAGAAGTTATCTTCGAAAGTTACCATCAAAAGAATCGAACGTAATAAGAGAAAGCATATCATTTCCATCTCGGGTTTGGAAGTTTTTGACATTGAGTTGAAGAAATTATCGAAGCAATTGAGTTCCAAGTTTGCAACGGGATGCTCTATAACCAAAACTGCAGACAAGAAAGAGGAGATCTTGGTGCAGGGAGATTTGAGTGAAGAAGCAAAGGACTTTATTGAAAAGTTGTTGAAGGAAAAGGGCTTGGATGAAGTCAAGGTAGAGCAGATCGACGATAAGAAGATCAAGAAAAAACAGCAGCCGCAGTAATGTGTATGAAATATATGATGAATGAGGGTGGTCGTAGACTTTTCTGGTGAACGATCTGCGAGGCTCAACGTTCAACGCAAGGTTGGGGAAGCTTCAGACAAGCATTGGTGTCCAAAAGCGCATGATTAGTAGCTGATAGACAGAATGAAAGTGGTGACTGAATTTGTGAAGTGCTCTTTTTGTGTTTAATGCCTAGTTGAGCGTTGTTTAGCTTTCGACCTGATGAAAATATGATCAGGTGCTAATCAGTCTTGTACAATTATAATCACCTACAATTATAATCGCCCTTCGTGATCTAAGGGATGCTCAATAAGCTTGGCTTCAGAAAACTGTAGTTATTTCAGCAAATTTAACTGTGTTCTTCATTGCTGCAATTACTACAATGTATTTGGCAGCGTATACGGGTCTTTGTTCCTCAGGAGGTTACTTGTATATAGGGTCACTTTTTGAATACCATATAACACATGAGCAAACTAATGATCATAAATCAATCTTTCAATTATATGTTAAGGTATAAATGAGATAATATAGTTTATACTCTAGTCTCACTGACGGTATAGTATACACGATAATATTGAATAAAAATCGCCGATCGATCTACTTAAACTTACTGAAGGTGACAACAAATACCACGTATAGGTCTGAAACAAGAAACAGGACTACGTGAATATTTAATTACCCCTTTTCTGAACAATCATGTTACTCGACTTTTTTTTCTTTATTTCTACTTTTTCTGTACAGAGAGTACATTACCCACCACCCACCACCTCAGGTTTACCCACCACACCTGTACTCGATGAATACACCCACACCAAGTACACACAGAACCACTTTCGGACTGGGTGGAACAGCATCTTCCCTTTGATATGCGAGTGAACCATCGAAACTTTACTGCTCGTAAAAATACGATATACATTTTTGCATCAAACAATTTCGAGTTGAAATGAAACGTTCTAAAATCCGGTAGAAACCCAATCAGAAAAACGTGTGCAGCTAAATGAGGTAAATTGGGGCGAAGTTACCTGTAAGCATTTTCTTCAAGATTGAATTTGGGAGTACCATTACATGTGGAATGGGGTAAATGTAAGGTACGCCTTGTAAATACGAACGATTAATCCGGTCAGATTGAGAGCAGTAATAGACGGCATTGGCAAAGAATGCGTGTATATTTACAACTATACATGATACTTTACAATATAGTACAAACAAAAACGTGATACTCGTAGGTAGATGGGGGTGGTATTTGATACAGCTTAGAATTTATGGTTCGATTTAGGATGAAATGCAACAATTTAATAATGCAATTATCATGAAAGTAACTTTGAAATCGTCGGAATCTTGTCGTCAGAATTAATAGGAGGTAGTTTTATGGGTTGTTCGTCAGGCGACTCACTTTTAATCCTAATATCTTTTATGGCAGTTAAATTGGAAGCCGAGTGCGAATGCAAAAGCGAGGTATTGGAGCTTACGCCAGATGACGACAGAGACGGGTCTTTGCTTAAAGGTGCTGATTCTGCTGGATTCGAAGTATGGTTGGAGGGTGCTGACGAGCCCAAATAGTGTGTAGAAAGAGAACCATTTGTAAGACCGGAAGGAAGAGGATTCGAAATAGGTGCTAATCTTTGTTGAGGTGTGTTTCTGGCGCTGCTATCACTGGACTTATCCGACCCTACATTCACGGGGGGTAGATTTGGTTGGGAAATAGGAGGGATGGAAGGTTGTGTGATGGGCACGGAGGAAATTCCTGGAGCAGGAGTAGGCAAGGTAGACGGATGGGAAGAAGTCAGGGCCAGAGCCAGAGCCTGTGCATGAGCCTGAGCCTGTGCTTGTGCTTGAGCCTGAGCTTGGGCTTGAGCCTGAACTTGATTTTGTGATTGGACTTGCGCATGATACTGCTGTTGTTGTATTGCCTGGACGTGTGCTTGTTGCATAGCATGTGCCTGCATGGCATGTGCCTGAGCTTGTGCCACAACGACCTGCTGCTGGTTTAATACCACCGGAATCTGTCCATTCAGCTGCACTCCTTGGACTTGCTGCACCTGCAGCACCGGTTGGACGCCATTCAACTGCAACTGATTTTGTAATATGGGAAGAGGAACCTGTACTACCTGCGGAACTTGCTGCACTTGCATTGGCATGCCCATGTTGGAATACACAACGTTGGTAGGATATGTTTGAACTTGAACAAGTGAGCCATAAGGGGTCTGAATTATTGTAGCGTTGGGGTTTGAGTTGGCAGGGTCAGCGGATGGCGACGTAGCAGCAGCACTCACTTGCACTGAAGCTGGTTGCAGAATGCTATTTGCTCGCTGTTGCAGGATGCTGTTGGCGCGCTGTGACTGTGGCAGAAGCTTCGTACCATTGGACACAGAGCTAGCACCGGTACTGGAGGAACGAGACGATGTGACAGCTGCACCTCCAGGTAATCCAGACGATACAGGAGGAATAAGGCTCAGAATCGGGTTCTGGAGTGGTAAGTGGGAGGCGGAAGGTGCAGAGACTGGTGGCATTGAAGTCCCTGAAACACCACCCAGCACCGATCCCACTGAGCCGACGGCTGTTGAAACAATTGGTGGTATTGGAGTTAAATCGTCTTTCTTTTCTTCATCGTCACTGAACTTGTCATGGCGTAAATTTTGATTGTACTGGGCCATTCTTAGCGCATTCCGTGCGTTAGGGTCGAGATTCAAGTAAGCACAATGAAGTTTACCCTTTAGGCAATTCAAACAGGACGGCAAGTTTTCGTCACACTTGATACGCCTTTTCTTACAAGTGCCACAGCCTAAATGGCTATTGCGGTGTTTTCGACGGGTGTTTTTTTTTTTATTAGAAAGCTGTAGTTGAGGATTCGATGCTGACTCGAGTGCCTTTTGGAAAGACTTGTCGTCTTCAACTTTGGGCAACAGCTTTGGATTCATGATCTTTTTTTTTCACGGATGTAAGTTTCAGTGTTTGGTACAAGCTTTATGATTCAACGTGAAATAAACGTAAAAATATGATGTAGGATAAATGATTTCAATAGGAATGATTACTAGGGACGATGTTAAATGGATGATTATATGTGGAGGCGCTCGAGCGCTGTTGGTACAAAAGTAGCTGGGAACAGAAGGAAAAGAGGTAGCAAATGTAAACTTTAGCTTGGAAGTAGTAAAAAATGGCGGACAGTGAAGGGGACAAATTGTGCGCAATAAAAAATAAAACAAAATGCAACAATGAGAAATGAAATAAAGAAAATAAAATAGGTTTGAAGCGGTAGGTTACACAAAGCTGAAAGGTCAAACTCGGTGGGGGAGACCGGGGCGGGAGGTGAAGTGGATGTTTGATCTACAGCAGTAAATAATCCATAACAGTAGAGATAAAGTAAAGTGTAGACAAGAATAGGAGCAAAGGCGCAGGCAGTTACGACTGCGCAGGAACATATACGCACTTATCTAACAGGGTCGATTGACACCAAAAAGGCGCCGTTGTTTTGCTTCCGGTACCTTAAAAATATATTTCGTATTTCGAAAACTTGACAGAGTGAGAATGCAGACTGTGGCTCGTGAACAGATAAGACGATGATCGAATAAAAATACAGTGAATAATATAGAAGTGCCGAGGGAAGAAGGAGTGTATAGGAAGTTACAGTATTTTGTGCTTTCGACTGGTTTAATTGGTGGCGTGGGATCTCATCGGATATGCGAGGCTGTACGTCTGACGTGAAATGGCTGCAGGACACGACATTTTTTCTCGGTGGTGGGATTGTGCGATTTAGTTGTCAGGCGTTTTACGAGAGGGGAAGTACAACAGTGAACGAATACGTGTGATGTAAATACATCGTCGATTTGCAGATCTTTGTAAGGAACACCCGTCCATAAATTGTACAAAATATGAAGGTAAGTGTAGACGGCATACGGAACTATTTGTCCATGGGCTACTCTCAGTAATACCCTTGAATAATAACAATGGTATTGATGGTGCCAGATTCTGCTTTGCTGTCCAGCTACCTTTAAAGAGCCAGTCGTACGCAGGTCGTAAGCATCCCCAGCCGAGTCGCATTGCTGCTGTCCGGCATAACGTTCGGGATGAGGACGGAACATCTACCTCGTAATGGTCTCTGATCTAAGAGGGAGGCGCGGCGGTCGGTGCTGCCAGACTTCTGTATACGGCGCGGGTGCACAACCAATACAGTCTTCCACGCGAGCATATAAGGGGTACACACGAGCAGATGACTGAATAAGAATTTGATGGCAGGTACCCAAATATAGCATTCACATTCGGGCCGCTTGTACGTCTTCTTCGTCCTATACTTCCAAATGATGCCAGGCGTGGGCCTGGTGAGCCGCTTGTATATTGTTGACGACAATTTTCTTGTATTTGATCCCTGATTCGAAATAGCCGCTTTTGATCCCGGTGTCGCATACAGGCCCTTATTCAAACAATAGACCTAATCGTATTTAAAATTTCACATCTGTACAGCTGTAATTGGCGATTGATTAAGCCCAATATTGGGGCAAGTCTAGTGCGTTGTACGACAACTTTTTTCCGGTCTGGCATGATGGCAAGAGTTGTTTTCTTCTCTTCATGCCAAGTCCAAGGTCGTATCTACGCCAAGCAGTGACGTCCATTTACGGCATTACCTCGTTATAATGCTAACCCTTGTTAAGTCCGCCCAGAAGAAGAGTCAAAGTCAAGGGAGTCAGGAGCCTCTGACTAGATGCAGCTGATCAGCACACTGCCACGCTACCATAGGCAGCGATGCTAGCGATGGCATGCCTCGGTACGTGTTTCCCTTTCCCACCTCGACAACCCTGTTCCTGAAATGCGCCATCTTTTCGGCAGCTTTTCTTTTTCTTGGTTATGTATCACCGCATTATCCTTGCTGCATTGTTCCTGACAATGTTTGCGTGCTACGGGCAAGACAATTGGCCGGGGCGTGTATACTGCGGAAGTCCATGCAAAGATATGACCAGCAACTGGCATATGTACAGAACAAGCAGTACTACCACGAGCCACCAAAATAAAATGCCCTCTTCCATATTAGGCCTTCATGTTACGGCCGCATCGTAAACATAAGTTTTGGGCCATGAGGTTAAATCTCAGATGGCTCACTATCTAGTTGCATTTCATCACATGCGCAGTGCTCACGGGACGCTTATAGTTGGAATCTGGCTAAGCGAGAATCCAAACCTGAAACGAGACGTGATTCTTTGTTGCTTACGGTAACTGTTCCTGAGGCAAATTTCACATTCATCCTCATTTTGACAACTGGCAGAGCTGATTGTTGTTCATACCTCCTACTTGGTCTATACAAATACTGAGGAGTAGCTTAGTCATACCCTGCAGCGGTGCCTCGATCTTGATTTCGAGCCGGGCTGTCTTCTTCTCGTATCCTAATCCTCCAACTGGCAAGCCCGTTTCGGGTAGAAGCGCGCACCATATTCTTTTCATGTCGGCAGTTCTGCAGCTCACTGCCCGTACCTTGCATTGACACATCCTAGTTAGTGCATCCTCGGCTTTTATTGCCCGCATTGCATACCAATCTCTTAATTAGGACAGGTGTATTCAAACTTGCCTCGATCTTTTCTTTAGAGAGATGATCAAGCGGAGTACATTGTTCTCAGGATTAGAAGCGCTGTCGTCTTATTAGGATTATTTTGATCTCCCCTTCACCGTTTCGAATAACGCCTGGGAAGTATATTGCTGACTCCCGGGGATGTAGAATCATGGCATACATTGACACCTACTTCAAAGGGCTTATTCTCGTGGCTTACTGTATAGATATATATTTTGCATAAATTGACAACTTTGTACCTAAGAAATAAATAGGATAAGACTAAGACTTGAATATTGCCCGGTCTGGGACTAATATCGTGGGAAAAAAATTAGTTGCATTGCAAGCAGGCCAATTCAAATTAGAACATCTTGCAATCTTAATATCCGCAATGTAGACGAAGTCATACGACTGGTAGGTATCTACACCTAACTTGAAGAGACTCAAGCGGATAGAGGAGTAATTTTCTAAATGATCAATGCTATTCTGTACACCTTAAGTCGTATATTTGCAGTTCGTCAGTGATTAGAGGTAAACAACCACCAACAATGTCACCGGTCCATCCACCAATTATTTCCACCAACCTCGCTCGTTGTATAGGTCAGTCAGCCACGAATTCATCTCTCAACGGGATATCAAACATTAAGGAGAAAAGAAGTGGTACATCGAGTTATGACAACATTACGGTTCTGTCGCGAAGGACACCATTACTCCTAGCAAAGCGGTTCTACTTTACTGCTATGCGACATTGTTTGTAAGGTGGTGACAACTGATGAGTTCAACTTCATTTCAGAGAAGGCGTTTAGGGGACATGGATTCAGGAATGTTATAGAATAGCCAATGAACCCACAGTAGAAATCATGGTTTACAATATTTGTAAATCCTTGTGATGTGAAAGCCTTCTTTATCCAACGGGTTCCTTAAGATACTACATACCATAATATTCAGTTAGGAGAGGTGATAACTCGTTCCGAAAACGCTATAACACATTCTTACCGCCCCCTTTTGCGTAATTCTCGTCATCTCTTACCGTGCATGCACTGAGCCAAAAGTTCAATTTCATGATGGTCTTGTTTATTTTCAGGTGTAGAAAGAGTTTATTGCCGAAAAATGTACTTACTGGGGATAAGCTTGTTTGGAATTGATATGCACACATCTTTAAAATGAGCAATCAGGCATGCTCGTCAATCGTGTTCTCTGGTCGAGACTTTCTCCTCCTCATCCCTGACATTCCTATTTTCGTTTTTGCTATTTTCTCTATTTCTGTGGATATTGGAAAAAGGGACATTTTTTCTGGCATTCTCGTTTTGTGCACCAGAGAAAAAAAAAGATATATATTTCGCAGCCATGTTGCAACTTCTCTTTATCTAAACATATTATGTCTTTCAGCGGTGATATCACTACTGTCAATCCTACATCGGTCTTCCCTTCCAAGTCTGGAGAAACTCCCAGACCTAGCTATGTTCCTAGCAACTCTCCAGTGCAAACCAATAACTTCTACGCTAACTTACTCGTTGACACTCACGATCAACCTGTTTGGACTAATCCATACAAGTTGACTTTTGACAGCAAAAACTGTCATGTGTACTATCCTGACCCAAAGGATTTGGTATATGGCCCTGATCCTGTGAAATACTTTTATTATCCAAACGGTGTCAACGATGTCCTGTTTACTTCTGCAGACTTCTCGGCGGACCCAACTTTTAAAATCACCAGTTTTAATAAGTTTCAAGCCACAACTGAGTTGTCAAATGACAAAGGATCGTTAACTATTCCTTTAATTCAAGGAATTGGGCTTGTTACTGGAGTGTACCGTCTGTTGATTCCCCAGCTTGAGTCGGGCGTTGGTTTCAAAGCTGTGGACGGTAAAAGTTGTCAAAATAACAAACTCAAGAAGTTCGAAATCACTTTGAATAATGATGCTAAATACACTTTGTTCTTGAACCAGGATATTAGTATCAAGTTTGATTCAACAAAGATCACGTTCCAGAAGGGAGTTGACGAGGTAATTATTCAGATTGGTACCGGTACATTTGATTACTATGACCAAGTGGCCGGTCTTTATGTTAATGATGTTCTGTTGTCTTCTTCAGCATCGTCATTTTCCTTGAATTATAAGACCTCTGGGTCTTCCTTGACCGGTAAACCATTGGTGTTTACACCACCTCATATGGTTGCCAGTTTTGACTCAGCAACAAAAGGTTCTATTTCCAACATCACCGCTAACTCCTGTGTGTTGGGAGAGTTAACTGGTTGTATTACGTCTAAAGTGACTGTCAACGTGAGTACTCCCTCGACACTGTTCGGGTTTAAAAAGGAAACCTTAAGCAGTGATGTCAGCACCGCCGTAGCCAACCAAGCCAAACAGGATGTAAATCAAGACATTGATCTGGAAACTAATTTGGATTCTATGTACTACAGCGGTAAGAAATTCCTCAAGTACGGTTTGCTTTTATACGTCACACACTACGTTTTGAAAGATGACGACTTATCCCGTACCTTGTTGGGTAAAATCAAAAGTGCCTATAACAGATTCATTACCAACAAGCAACAAAATCCTTTATTCTACGATAGCAATTTTAAAGGAGTTGTAAGTAGTGCAACCGGAGGCGGTGATTTTGGAAATGGCCACTACAACGATCACCACTTCCACTATGGGTACCACATCTACGCTTCGGCTCTCATCATAAAGGTGGATAATGAAATTGGAGATGGAAAGTTCAAAGATACAGTAAAGAATTGGATTGAGCTTTTGATCATGGATGTTTTCAATATCAATGCAGACAACTCCAATTTCCCATTCATCAGAAATTTCGACTTCTACTTTGGCCATAGTTGGGCTAAAGGATTATACCTTTCTGGAGATGGTAAGGATGAAGAAAGTTCGAGTGAAGACTACAACTGCTATTACGGTATCAAGTTGTACAGTGACGTTATGGGTTACAATAATTTGAAAGATTGTGCTAACTTGGTGTTGGGTATTATGGAGACCAGTCTCAACAGCTACTTCTACTACCAAAACAACAAGATCATGCCTTCGGAGTTTGTTTACAACAAGGTGAGTGGTATTTATTTTGAAAACAAGGTTGATCATACCACCTATTTTGGAAACAACGAAACTTATATCCACGGAATCCATATGATTCCTTTGACACCTATCTCGCTGTTCTTTAGGAAGTCAGATTTTGTGAAGAGCGAGTGGGATACTATAAAGGACAACCTCACAGATGATAACTGGAAGAGTACGTTGAACTTGAACTATAGTCTTATCGATGCGCAGGATGCCTACAATTTCTTCACAAAAGACTGGCAATCGAAGTACTTGGATGATGGTTTGAGTTTGACATATTGTTTATTCTTCTGTGCAAGCAACATGTAGAGTTCTACATGAGAAATGAGATAGCACTGCTATGAATGGTGTGAAATTTGGCTAAAATAAGTAGAAAATAAAAGAAAAAAAAGTGGGCTCGAGTTTACACGTAAGATCGGCTTAGAGATTCAAAATCAAATATAAGGTGAGATCGATAGGACTTTGGCAGTCTCTGGTTTGAATACAAAACAAGAGATACAAATGAGGTAATTATCTTAAGGATAATCGGTAGAGTGTACGAATAGGTGTTTGGCAGCGCGAGAGTAGAATCCATTAAATTTGAGTATCGAAGATTTGAAAAATAAACAGGCTTTCAAACGTTTAAGATCTCAGATTCATTTTTTTCAACAACTACACGGCACATGCATATATGGTGGATATAACAGATGAATTGCTAGAGAAATACCTGAAAATCTATGGACAACTAGACCAGTACAATCAAGCCAAAGCTAGTAAAAGGATAGAGGAAAGGCCTCGCAAAAAGAAAAAGTCACTAGTAATACCCCAATTACACTTGGAAGATGATGATGAGTTGAAGGTCACTGTGCAGATGCTCCAAATCCCTCAGGCTGTGAAAAATCTCCTAGATTAGATTAGATTTAATAATATGAATTTACGAATAAAACATTTACGAAAGATAAAGGTGAGATATCAGTCTCCAAGTAGATATGATACACAACACAAAAAGATAGTACACTATAATGTGACGACTACTTCGGGGAAAAGACGGCTGTCTCCGTTTTCGAAAATTTGACCTATAGAAATGTACAGCTTTCATTGCTCGGGGAAATCCGCTCTGCGACAATTGGTGAGATTTGATAGATAAAAGATATCCTTTAAGATAAGGCGAGCTTGAGAACAAATGGGGTAGGTGCGAGCATTGGAGAGATCGATCAAGAACAGGTATGCTACTGAATGACAATTCTCGAGAATTGGAATTGGTAATACAAGATTAGATCACTAGATGCTGAATAGATGAAACAGTCACAAATAGAGCTAGTAGATCAGTAATACCCCCATTAGTAGACTTGGTGATCCTCACTTCGTAAACGCTTTGTACTGGTGGATGTATATGGGAATGTTAACCCACAAAATTGTAGTAGTCGCAAGCCATATATGAATACGGAGAATCAATGGACATACTCGCTAGCCGACCTCTACAAGTCAACTGTCACAATTCATATCTATAAACACACTTTTTCCCTGTTTTACTGTTTTTTTTTCGGTATATGCCGTTCTTTATTCAATTTTTCCCTGCAGCTGCAACTCTTTTTCCTACCGCTCTCCTCCATTCTTATCGCTTGATATTTTAATCGCTCGGCAATTTGCACAATTTTTTGCGATTTGCACGCATCTTATCATCAAGATAAGATGCGAAAATTTCCAATGAAAATGTTTAAATACCCTGCATTCTCCCAAGTCAAACAACTTCATCATGTTGCAACTAGAAGATTTGAAAACGGCGGGAAAAAGAGTACTCCGCAAATGGACTACCAAGGAGGGTTTCCTCGGAGACTACGACTACAGCTATTTATTTCTCCCAGACATCCCATTCACCAAAAAGACACCAAAAACACAACCATTTTTTGGCTTGAACAGTGAAATGCCATTATTTTTAGGAGCTATTTTAGGTTTCCAGCATGCATTGGCGATGTTAGCAGGTGTTGTAACACCGCCTATCTTGATCTCCAGTACTGCTAACTTGGGCCCTGAAATCCAACAGTACTTGGTCTCGAGTTCCTTAATCATCACTGGGATATTATCCACGATTCAAATCACTCGGTTCCACATCTTTGGGACCCCTTATTATATCGGTACGGGACTTTTATCTGTTGTAGGTACATCTTTTGCTACCATCACGATTGTCACAAAGGCGTTCCCCTTGATGTATGAAAGCGGATTATGCCCAGTAGTAGATGGCGTCCAACAGGCATGTCCTGATGGCTATGGTCGTATTTTGGCTACGGGAATTGTGTGCTCATTGCTTGAAATTGTTTTGAGTTTCCTCCCTGCTAAGGCCTTGCAAAAAGTGTTCCCTCCATTGGTGACCGGGCCGGTAGTGTTATTGATCGGTACGCATTTGGTTGAAACAGGCTTTCAAGACTGGTTAGGTGGATCAGGATGTGTTTCAGATTCGTGTGCTTCCAACCACGGCTCGACTGCAGAGTGGGGAAGCGCTAGATTCATCGGGCTTGGGTTCACTGTGTACTTGTCGATTATTCTTGCCGAGAGATTTGGCTCGCCTATTTTAAAATCCTGTGCCGTCATTTTTGGCTTGTTGATAGGATGTATTGTTGGAGCAGCATGCGGCTATTTCTCAAGTAGTGGAATATCTAGTGCAAGAACTTTCACATTCATGTGGGTCTACACCTTCGATTTGAAAGTGTATGCGCCTATTGTATTACCGTTTTTGGCAGTTTATATAGTGTTGATGATGGAAGCCATTGGTGATATCACAGCCACTTCTGATGTGTCTAGATTAGAGGTTGAAGGAGAGATTTACGAGTCTCGTATACAGGGAGGAATTCTTGCAGATGGGTTGAATGGTATGTTATCAGGTTTGATGACGATCACGCCCATGTCAACATTTGCACAAAATAATGGAGTGATATCTGTCACCAAGTGTGCCAATAGAAGAGCTGGATATTGGTGTGCATTCTTTTTAATAGTCATGGGAATATTTTCCAAATTTGCTGCCGCTATTATATCTATTCCAAGCGCAATTTTGGGAGGAATGACCTCGTTTTTGTTCTGTTCGGTGGCTGTTTCTGGTATTAAGATCATTTCCACCACTGAATTTACCAGAAGAGACAGATTTGTTTTAACTGCGTCTTTATTGCCTGGATTGGGATCTATTCTTGTGCCCAACTGGTTTGACAATGTCTTTACTTATACTGGAGGAAACCATTCCAAGCAGGGATTCTTTGATGCTATAGTGTTAGTGATGGACACTGGATTTGCCCTTTCAGGGTTCTTGGGAGTTATACTCAACTTGTTAATCCCTCAGGTGAACGACGAGATTGAGGAGATCAATGAGGTGGTGTTGGAAACGGTAGGATCTGCAGACCAGAGAGGTATGGACGCCTATGCAAGGAAGGAAAACCAGAAATTAGAAGCCATTCGTTCCACTGTTCAGGAAAGTTCTTCCCAAGACAAGTAGTTATGTACATTTAATGAGATGAGAATTAAGAGGCTGTAAGTGATAAGTGACAATGAGTTCTATACGAGGACCAATACATAATAGCGAACTAGTAATAATTACAAGTAGAACACTGCTTGATGAATAAGTGTAGCCGAATACCCAGATCCATAATGTCCTGAATCCTTATACCCTAAATCGGGTACCACGAGCCGCGCATTCTCTCGGACCCCGTTCTGCATCCACTGCCCTGTCCTTCACCCAGATCCCGCTAGATCGCGCAATATCTTGTGCGTTCCATGAAAACCAATCCGAGGTGATAACGCATTTTAAGTAAAAACTTCACCATGAGTATGTCCATAGCACCAATTCATAACAAGCCAGGATCCCAAGTACCGCTCGGTGTATTGCTCAAGCTCAACGCTTTACTCAAGAAGACAGTTCTCAGCAAGGATTTCTATCAGGAGATAACAGAAAAAGTGCTCGCCAAGCCGGCCAATATAGACTCTGTCTTATACTTTGTCTGCTACTTTGCATTACTTTTGCTGAGCATCATAAACAACAAAACGAAGATCAAGAATTTCGTTCAAGAACAGAGACTCAAGTTTGCCAAAGTAGTTGAACAGAGGTTTGGGGTCAACCTTAAAGAGAGCAAGAATCGAATAGTGAAGGCTTTGGCTACCCGATTCGACTACAGCGAAAAGCCTTCTAATTTAGCTGCAAATTTAAAAGCCGTCAACACTTTCGTGGCAGATGTGCGTATCTTCAATAGATTGGGGGATTGCATCAAATACACGCCTTGGATCATTGATGAGTTCAAAGCTTTTTTGTTACCTTCCTCGTCTACTCCTAAGCTTACCCGATTCATCAATTTATTGCAGTCGTTGAATTGCTTCTCTTTGCAGGCTCTTGAAAATGCAGGTTGGTTGACGGAGCATAACTGGGTAACGACTAACGATAATGACTGGTGGTGCATTTTCACATATATATGGTGCTGTAGGGTGTGGGGGGTCTATATCTTGATTGATATCTTGGAGTTGTTTAGAAGGACTCCCGTCAAGAACTGGAACAATACATGGAAGATTTCATTGTTCAAACTGGTTGTGCAGTTACCATTGGTGTTACATTGGAGTTTGTATGAAGGTTGCTTGACTCCCTTCTGGGTAGGTTTGTGTGGCTCCGGTGCATCTTGGTGGGGCTTCAGAGATGTTATTGGTTCGTTGAAGTTGTAGTATTTATTATTCATAGATGTTGATATATATTGTCTGAACTTGTTCGATTGTTACAGCTGTAAATACACAAGCAAGAGGTCTCATCCACTAAAGCATCTTGTAACCATTTATAACACATTTGCTTTCGCTCATTCAATACATACATTATCTATTTAACTTCCAGCTTTTCTAACTGCCGAGATCTATCGAAGTAAAGATTAGGATGGTTGATGTGTAAGTTCTGGTTCCCCTTCAATTGGTGTTTATGGGTCAACTCAAACACACGGGTACATGCTACATTGTACTGAGACTTGTTCACATCGTCAACTATAGTGTTCAACTCGTTCTGGTCGCTGATACCCATCTCGTTTAAATTGCTGATAAGCACTTCTAGCTTCATGTCTCTATAAGGACACCCATGGGCTTCCTGTTTATTGGGCTTAGGTTTACTCAAGATGGTGTTACAGTCCCATGGCTTGTAGTTGATTCGAGCTCCCTCTAACCCATAACTATGTCTGACATTATACTTATACTCCTTATTGAACTTTTCAAGCGAAGTACCACCAACACCGGCGGTAAACTGGGTACTCCAGAACTTCAATGCCTCGTCTACGTTCAACCCAATACCTTTCAAGAATAATGTCAACTGCTGACGTCCTTGGTATCGTAAGTGGTGATTTGAAATCAACGATTTCTGCAAGTGCGTAGCACATAAAGGAAAGTGATTCGTGATATTTTTGGTGGTAATGGAGTTGGCATTGATATCCCCTGCTGCTTCACCACCGAAATCATTATCATACTGAACACTAGAGAAGTTGGTTGATAAAGATGATAACAACGGTAATAATCTATCGTCTTCGTCTAATCTCGGTATAGCCTGAAACGTTTTGATCAAAATTTTAGTCAAGCATTCTTGCATCTCGCTTACCAATAGGTTCAACTGCAAGCTGGTGGGAATGTATCCAAAGCCTTGACTAATGTAGATGGATCTAGAAGCCACCAAGCCGGGGATTTTCTCGAACGGAAGTTTGATAAAGCTCTCGTTCTTGAGCACATGCTGTCTCATCTGTTCACCGGTGATGGTCAACTTGTCGTGTTCGAGCAACATCAGGTTTCTGATGGTGGAACTAGTGGCATTATACAACTTTTCGAAGAGCTCGGTTTTCTCTTCGTTGCTGATATAGTTCCAATTCAATTTATCGTTGTGTAACAGCACAAACTGAGTCTTTTCGGCCAGTTGCAAATTACCGTATCTGATCTTGAACAAGACTGTTTCGTTCTTCACAAACTTCTTCCTCAATTCTTCTGAGCGGCAAAAGGCTAACCGCAAAATATAGTGACTATAGTAATCCTTCTTTCTTTCCTGGGCTACCACTGTCTCGTTTTTACCTTCGATCAACGGAGACAAAGGGAGATGTTTCGATAACACCGGTTTAATGATCAGCTCAATCTCTTTGAAGCTCTTGCTTCTGGAAACACATGATTCGATTTCAATCAATACTTTCAATCTATCAATAGCCCATTCCTCAAACTCCTCTAGGGTGATTTCCTCCATTGGAGGGATGTCGTAGAACGAGAGACGAGACGAGAAAAGCGAGTTCAATTTCGACAGGGCATAGATGACACTCTTACTCTCAAAGTTCCGACGTCCTGCTGTTCTTCTTTTAGCCTGCCTGAACATGGTTGGATAAGGATTTAAATTATGTTTTGAATTGCAGCACCGCGTTATACTCTTTAGATACGCGCTTTGTGTAATTAAATCGTCAATTTAATGGTACTCAGTTCTACGCGCAGTGAAAAATTCATCTTTCAACGACATGGCAGACGTGGACATCGACGCCAATCAATTTCATAGGCGTTTGAGTGTACTTCAAAAGAACCTCACCGCAGAAAGTTCAACTTATTCGGGTTTATCGTTCTTGGTTGGGGGGTCAGACAATGATAACACCTATAAAAAGCCTACTGTTTTACATACTTGGTTATTGGGCTACGAGTTCCCGCACACTGGTATTTTTATCACACAAGACTCGTGTTATTTCATTACTTCTGAAAACAAGGCCAATCACATCAAGCATCTCGTGAAGAAGCCAACTCCCAGCTCTTCTAGCGTCGAAATCTTGATCAGAAATAAGGACGCTGCTCACAATAAAGATACGCTTCAAAAGGTCATTGCCGCATTGAAACAGGACAAAGGTAGTGTGGGATACATTGAAAAAGCTAAATATAAGGGCAAATTTATCGACGAATTTACAGAGTTGGCCAAGGCTGAAGATGTCAAGTTCGTAGACTGTACTCTTTTGCTTTCCAAATCCATGGAAGCCAAAGATGAGGATGAACTCGATTTGATCAAATTGGCCTCCAAGTCGTCGATGGTGATGTTGGATATTTTCAGCAATGAAATGATGAAAATAGTAGACGAAGAAACCAAGATCTCCAACGCCAAATTAAGTGACCAGCTTGAGATCAGGATCGATAACTCCAAATGGTTCGCAAAAAACGAATTGGGCAAGCGTATTCTAGCTGGGAAAATCGATCCTGACCAGCTTGAGTGGTGTTATAATCCAATTGTCCAGAGTGGTAGTGAATTTGACTTGAAACCGAGTGCCCAGTCAAACAACGGGCCGTTGGTGGGCGACGGTGTGATCTTATGCTCTATTGGTTTGAGATACAAAAACTACTGTTCCAACATCGGCAGAACGTTTTTGATCAACCCAACCAAAGGCATGGATACCAACTTTGAGTTTTTGCTCAAGTTACAAAACAAGTTGATTACTGATATAATTAAAGTTGGGAAGACCAGCAACAAAGTATATGAGGAAGCCTTTAAGTACATCGAGAGTGAAAGGCCAGACTTGGCCAGCCATTTCACAAAGAATTGTGGTTGGATGATGGGTATTGAATTCAGAGACTCATCGTTTCTTTTGAATGCTAAGATTGACAGAAAGATTCAAGATAATGATGTATTCTCCTTGACAATTGGATTCAACGACTTGAAAAATGAGAAGACCAAAAAGCCTTATGCGTTGCTCTTGAGTGATACTATTGAAGTCACTGAATCCGAAGTCAATATCTTAAGTAACCATTTGAGCAGCAAGCCAGACGTTTCTTTCTACTTCAAAGAAAATGATATCAAGGATGAATTGGACGGAAACGAGGTAAAATTGAAGTCTGAAAAGGACATCAAGAGCGAAAGAAACTTGGCAAATATTGAATCCAACTCTAAGATTTTGAAGAAAAAGTTGAGAAACGAGACCACGCAGAATGACGATAACGTCAACCAGGAACAGATCAGACTGGAAACTCAAAAGAAGTTACATGAAAAGAGATTAGAGGAAGGTTTAGCCAGGTTTTCTAAAGCCGACGCTGCTGATGATTCGGACTTTAAACCTATCTTCAAGAAGTATGATTCTTACATCAGAGAGTCTCAAATTCCTAGTAGTGTCAAAGACTTAAAGATACATGTGGACTATAAGAACCAAACCATTATCTTGCCTATTTGCGGTAGACCTGTACCGTTTCACATTAACTCGTTCAAGAACGGGTCCCAGAACGAAGAAGGTGATTTCACATACTTGAGATTGAACTTTAACTCTCCTGGCTCAGGAGGCGCAACATCAAAGAAACTCGAATTGCCGTATGAGGATTCTCCGGATAATAGCTTTGTGAAATCGTTTACATTTAGATCCAGAGACCGCCAAAGAATGGTTGATGTGTATAAAGCCATTCAAGATTTAAAGAGGGACTCTGTCAAAAGAGAACAAGAAAGGAAGCAGTTGGAGGACGTCGTTACACAAGCCAATTTGATCGAGCTCAAGGGATCCAGGGTCAAGAAGTTGGAGAACGTCTTGATCAGACCGCAGCACGATTCCAAGAAAGCTGGTGGTGTATTATCTATCCATGAGAATGGTATCAGGTACCAATCCATCTTTAAGCTAGACCAGAAAGTGGACATTTTGTTTTCTAACATCAAGCATCTTTTCTTTCAGCCATGTAAGGATGAGTTGATTGTATTGATTCACTGTCACTTAATCAACCCAATTATGATTGGTAAGCGTAAGACGTATGATGTTCAGTTCTATCGTGAAGCCAGCGACATGGCTTTCGATGAGACTGGAGGAAGAAAGAGAAAGTATAGGTACGGAGACGAGGATGAGTTACAACAAGAACAGGAAGAAAGAAGAAGAAAAGCTGCTTTGGATAAAGAGTTACGCGGGTTTGCACAGTTGATAGCAGACTCTTCTCACGGAAGAGCTGATTTGGATATTCCTTTCCGTGAGTTGGGATTCCAAGGTGTTCCTTTCAGATCTGCCGTGTTTTGTATGCCTACGAGAGACTGTTTGGTTCAGTTAATTGATCCTCCTTATATGGTAATAACTTTGGAGGAGATTGAGATTGCCCACTTGGAAAGAGTCCAGTTTGGATTAAAGAACTTCGATCTCGTATTTGTCTTCAAGGACTTCAACAAGCCTGTGGTGCACATCAACACGATTCCGATGGAGTTGATTGAGGATGTGAAGAACTGGTTGACTGATGTGGATATTCCAATCAGTGAAGGTCTGATGAACTTGAACTGGGGAAGTATTATGAAGACTGTTGTTGCTGACCCATTCCAATTCTTCGCCGACGGTGGATGGTCTTTCTTGACTGGAACTGGTGAATCTGATGAAGAGGAAGAGGAGGAAGAAGAGAGTGAGTTCGAGGTGAGTGACGAGGATCCAAGTGACGAGGATGTTGCTAGTGAGCCAGAAGAGGACTATTCTGATGGTGGATCAGACGATTCTGATTCCGGGTCCGAGGCTGGTGGGGAGAGTGATGGAGATGACTGGGACGAGATGGAAAAGAAGGCTGCTAACGAGGATAACAGGAGGTTCAGAGACTAAGAGCTTGAGAGTGGTAAGTAGTTAAATATTTTAGTAATGAAACAAATAATCTAAAGGTGAGTGAAGCTGTATGTAGACATTTATAAGCAGTTATAGCTACAGTCGTACCGGAATACCCTTATACGGCCCAATCTTACATAGCATCCAATAGTACTATAGCAAGACACTCGTGCGCCTTTTTGATCCACTATTTGTACTCTTTGCGCGACGATGAACATTTTTTTGAACAACTTGTTGACAGAACTGATCAATACTCCGTTTACATCGTCCTGTTAACAGTGTAAAGTCCATATAGATCGCCAGCTCACTTAATACTTCACACTAACATTCACGTTTTCAACCAAGTTTCTGGCCTCCCGGACATTGATACAAGAACGTTACTAGCACTTTTAAATTCAGCACAACCTTTGTCACTTCCCACAATCAAACCTAATTCTCCATAATGGTTGATAACACAGACGACTACTCCTACGACTACGAGTACCTTTACAAGATTGTCTTGATTGGCGACTCTGGAGTCGGTAAGTCCAACCTTTTGTCCCGGTTCACCAGGGACGAATTCAATCTCGACAGCAGATCTACCATTGGGGTAGAATTTGCTACCCGTACGTTGGAAATCGACGGCAAAAGAGTTAAAGCACAGATTTGGGACACTGCGGGCCAAGAAAGATACAGAGCCATCACCAGTGCATACTACCGTGGTGCTGTAGGTGCCTTGATAGTGTACGACATCTCCAAGACTGAAAGTTACGAAAGTGTTTCCAGATGGTTAAAAGAGTTGAAAGAACATGCAGATGCAAACATTGTGATCGAACTTGTCGGTAACAAAAGTGATTTGGACCACCTTAGAGCAGTGCCTACAGACGAAGCCAAGAACTTTGCCAATGAAAATAGCTTATTGTTCACTGAGGCTTCTGCGTTGAACTCCGATAACGTTGATTTGTCCTTCCACCAATTGCTGAAAAACATCTACGAGATGATCAGTAAGCACCAGTTGGAGACAGATGACCAGTCTTCTGCCAAGCCCTCTTCTGGGCCTACTATTTCCTTGACGCCTGCTCCACAGGACAAGAAGAGCAAGAGTAATTCGAACTGTTGTTAGGGTATGTAGGTAATATATTCAATGTGGTATGTGGTGTGGATCAAGCTTGTATTAGCTGTGTACTCTCGTAAACCACCTCGAGTACTCTCTTGCCTGTCTATGTAGTGCCTAAGGCTGTTGGTTTTTTCTTCTCGCCATGGTTTGCTCTTACATTACACTTCATTGCTAATAGAACATGCCTTGCCACCTTATGATCTACCTTGCCATTGTATATCAGCTTACCTTTCAACCAACTAGTTGCTAGTAGTAGCGAAATCGATCAACTCCAAACACGGTTGAGATGAAAAATGCCAGTTTAAAACAGCGGTATCCTCATGTGTACAACAAAGTTCCACTCTGTTTGGACCCGGTGAAACGTGTGACGTTTTAGTGTATACAGTACGCTGTATCCGACATTTACTTCCATTCACTGTTACATAACACTATAAACGTATTCTATTCATGGTACCTTGATTCTATTTAAATCTCTACTGCTTGAATCCCTTGAACTTCGACTTCACGCTCACGGGATTCTTCAAAGGCCTACTCACACCCTTGCCCTTTTCAAGCCCGATTCTTTTCTTCATGCTTGTCACTGGAGCACTCTGGATAGTTATGTTCACTATCTGATTTCCTCTGAGTATAATAAGCCCCAAGTTTGTTTTAAGCTCTACAGGGTCTATGCTTCCCTTCTTGAGGTCTTGGAGTGATTTTTTGGGGATTCTATTCTCTTCACAGTCAGATAAGACGAGGTTCATATGCTTGTCAAATGCGAGTAAACTTCCGATGAAGTTTCTGTTATCTATCGTTGACACTTTGAGACGATAGTTTATGAGTTCTGACATTTTGGTCTTCTTCGTTATGGCCGACTGGGACACGTTAATATTGGCCATGGTGGGTTTATTCAAAGGGTGACTTACCATTTCTATAACTTCTTGATGGAATTTGCTAGTGCGCACAAATTTTTCATTACACACTAGTAATAATGTCGGAACAAGAAGTTAAACAGGTCACTGAAGAACCCAAGGAAGTCGTTGAAGAACCCAAGACTGAAGAGACCAAGCAAGAAACGGAGCAAGAAGCTTCACCTGAGAACGGTGATAAAAAACGTGCAATTGACGCGGTTAATGCTGAACAGGACGGCGACAAGAAGAAAAAGAGGAAACAAAGAAGAAGACAATACGACGATGCTCCCAAGGAAAAATCCGAGGACGAGAAAGAAGAAGATGAGGGTGACCTTGATGGTGAGGAGAATTTTGACGATGAAGAGGACGATGACTTGGCCGAAATCGATACCACCAATATCATTACCAGTGGTAGAAGAACCAGGGGAAAGGTTATTGACTTTCAAAAGGCTAGTGAGAAATTGGCCCGGGAGGGAATCAGGGAAGATGATGAGGGAGATGATGAGTTTGAGGAAAAGTAAGTGTATATGATATGTAGATGATAAATGATCTAGATGTTCACTGTTTTCGTAATGTGTGTATGTAACAAACAGTAATTACAATATCTTTACTTACGCTTGGAGTGACCATGTTTGTTCAGATGTACACTATTGAACGTACTTTTCATTTGAACTTGATAAGGGTAAGGCTTATGGGCTGGATTTTGTCACCTATTATATTTGACCAGTCTACATTAAGTGGGTGGAACCTCAATTCCACGTGATTAGGTGGCTGGGCCTTGAAAAGCATGTTCTATCAACAGTAGTACATGTCGTGTGTATATCTTACCCATAGATGTGGCTCTTCTCTACAAGTAGCTCTGGCTAATACTCTCCTTAGTGATAGGGCAAGTATCTTAGCTTAAAGAGAGTTTATCTACAAATCATAACATAACCTTTACAACACTAACGATGTATATCTATAACGTATAAATCAACAAAAAAATTAAAAAGTTGAATCAACAAGAAGCCATATTAAAAGTATAGTAAGGATTGGCGTATCCTACGAAATTCGTGTTCAAGTACTGCATTGGCTGGCTTATGCTGCTGCTGTAATGGTAGTTTGGTGTATAAGACCAGATACTATTTTGGGGCTGGTGGTGAGGGTTTTGATTGTGGTTCTGGTTTTGATTCTGATTCCAGATCGAGTCCTGGTATTTAACTGGGGATGAGTTCGAGTATGGTAACAGAGGTGAAGATGAAGGATAATAAGCACTGTAATCAGACGAAATTGGGGATGAAGGTAGACTAGCATAAACAGGGCTGGATTGGGAAGAAGCAGGTCCGGAAACGGGAATGTCTCTTGAAGTATATTTTTCGAGCCAAGTTTTCCAACATTCTTCTAAAGTAATAATGTTACTTTCGAAATTGACCACATTCAATTGCCAGTTCACTTCACGTAGCCAGGTCTTTTCTTCGTCATTGAGAATGGAAATCTGAAGTCCTGTTGCACCACACCAGGATCTATTTGTGAAGGTATTGTCATCGTTAAACTTGTTGCCTAGGATAAGGGAGACAATCAACTTGACAAAAATTTCACTCTCCGAGAGAGATTCGACATTTTTGGCAGAAAACCGTTGGTTCATGTACTCCAAAGCAATGATTATAGTGGACTTGGGGAGGCGGGTAGCGAAAAGCACCGAGTTTACAAGGCTCTCGAAATCCTTGGATGGGTTGCGGCTTTGCTTTAGCATTCCGAACGCACACCAACTGAGGAAGGTGGACATGTTATTGAGGTCGTACTCGAGAACAGAATTGATACCTCCAGTGGTGTTAGCGTTAGCTGCGTTAGCAACCGGTTGAGCTTGGTTCACAGGAGGAACCTGAGGGATCTGCGGGGCCTGAGCAACGTGAGATTGCGACCTAGACACCTGACCCAACTGGCTGGCGTGTGGCGCGTGACCAACTGGAACACTTACTTGGCTCACTGGGTTACCGTTCATGTAAGGGTACATCATCGGAGGAGGTACGATTCCAACCATCGAAGGCTGCATCACCATCGGCTGATGTCCGGGCGGAAGATAGTGTGTCGATGTAGGCACTGAGGACTGGCGCTTATCGATGTCAAAGTGGCTCAAGTAGTTGATCGAGGAGCTCGCTCTGTGACCCGAAGTACCCAATGTGGTGTTATGGTTGATAGGGTTGTTGTGGTGGGTGGTATACTGAGCCTGGTACATATTGGATAAAAACACAAGACTTAGTGAAAAGCTCGTGGACGATAATGAATCTAATAAAGGTGATAGATCACACCGGTGAAGATCTTAATTAAAAGTCTTCGAAGAAATAAAGGGATTGCCAAAAGTGTAGTAGCAGATGTCGGGAATGGAAAAAATTGTTTTCGACTTCCCGTAACAATTTGACTACTTCTCAAATATGGCTCTGGGGTCCCAATAATTGATAATGACTGCTTTCAGTTTAATTAAAAACTAAAAGATTCAGACAAGAAAGCTGTTGGTGGTAAAAATTTTCGGACAAAAAATTTTATTTGTAGATGGTGGTTTGTGCAGTGGTTTGTGCACGAAGGAGATGATTTTGAAGGTTTGTGTGTGTGCAGGGCGTCATGGAGGCGGTGTGCGGGTGTGTATATAGACTGAGACGGTGACTGTTTGTTGCGCTTGGCGTGCATGCGGGAGGAGCATGCTTCTGTAGGACCGCTACTGTGCTGCAACAGTCCTGGAGGTACCGACAATCCCGCTGCTTTTGTCCTTTGCCGGCGCGGCAGGATTGCCTAGAAGGTGAGGTATAATATTATTCACTCATAATATTTCCTGAATAAGCTAGTGATCGGCTGCGTGTGGGTACCAGCGGAATGGTGATATAGTGATGTTTATTTGTTATGAGTCTAGCCAGCACAGCATATGTCATTTATCGTCTAGGTGCTACGAAAATCGAAGATAGTTGTTATGTCTACACGAGACCATCACTGTATGCCAGGCCAGCGATCTTCATGAAGCAAGAAATATACATTTATTTCTGTATGTGATGTCAAATTCACACAACGTGTCTATTCACCAGATATTTTTACATAGGCCTACTAAAAAGGGGTGGTAACAACTAAACGGATTAGATAGTAAAAATTTAGTTGCAATTCAAGTGATATAGTTGGTATGGTATGCACGTTATTATATTTCCCAATCAGGCAAGTTAATGAGTGACGAACCAGGGTGGACTACACAACCACTTCGTGAGTAAGGGCATTTATAAAACAAGAGCATACGGAACGGAAACTGACTGATCTGCTGTAATCCTATGTTACTTGCACAATATGTGACAAATACATTAGGAATGATGTAGAAATGCTTTTTGGGTTCGAAAAGGTAATTACAGAGAGCGTTTCAATTCTGTTGTATGTGTGTGGTAAGTTTACATTATATCTGTGCTGTGAGTCTACCTGATCTTCATCTGGCTTACTTGCTTAATAGCCAAGGATACCCAGTTCATGTGAGGGTGGTGCAACAAAATCAAGAAACGATCCAGCTTACCAGATATTTCAATACTAATGAATGATTTATTTGGCTGCAAAGTCGCTCATATAGTTAATCTTCGTGTTTTGCTCACCTACAAATCTGTCCAATTTTTACTGTTTCAACATTTTGTTATTAGCATCGTAGCAAGGCCGTAGTGGATTAAAATACCTCTTGGTGTCCACTCTATGCCAAATTAATCAGGGAAGTTTCAGATAAACTAAAGCCTGTAGGAATTCAACACCCTCATCTTTGGAATAAGTTGCTACTGACCTTCCTACTCTTTAATGAGCTTTAACTTCTATATACTAATTCGCTAATAGGACTATGGGGGTGTCGAGCAATCAAACAAGTCAAATATGCGGCAAATATAGCCTAGTATCATTGTTTGTGAGTTGCTAGTTTGACTGAAATTCCTTAAGCACCCCTGTATACTGGTTTCAAGCCCCTACATGTGCTTTATACATCTTATTAATTTATCTATAAACTCTCATTGTATCTTACCTATAGTACATCGTGATCATTAATTATTGGGAAAAGAAAACACCAGACGGATTGGAGGAAGCTGGGTCCCCGAATTTGCAATCGAAGCCGTATTCTCTGTATCTTTTACTGTGACCTCTCCCGCAGCCAATTTGGCGTTCAAATTGACCAAATCAGGCTGCAGCAGTGGCAACGCAGGCTTCAAGTGTGGAGACTGCGAGGGCGTTTGAAGAGGTGTCTCTGATGGAGATATTATGAATGGGAACTGGCTATTTGAGCTCGACATCGTGAGGCTCGTGAATGAAGCATTTGGAGAGTTTGGGCGTGATTTCTTATGGGGAAAGTCAGATACTGAGGAAATTCCTGAAAAATTACCGATACTGTTGGTACCATTCATGCTTGTACCTGCATTGGTCGATCCAAAACTTGAACTGAGGCTATTTGTACTGAGATTATTACTATTAACTCCTATCGGCTGAGGAGCAAAGTAGGCATTTCCACTAGCATAAGGAGTCAGAGGATGCAGGGTTGTTCTGACAGGTTTTAGGGGGGTCATACGGGTGATTCCAAGAGAAGGTAAGTTACCATGGGAATTTGACTTATATGGGATGTTTGACTTCTTGAGGTAGAAGTACTCGTTGATGTTCGTGAAAGACGGAAGTGTCTTGGTAAACTGGTCAGGGGAGGATGAAAGGGGTGTGGAGAGGGACGATGCGGAAGTCGATTCTGATACGGGGCCTGGAGACACTCTGGTGGGAGCCATCCCAGTAGTCGCAGTCACTCCAGTACTAGCAGGACTGCTGACAGAATTTGCAGTGATGTTACCCAAGGGGCCATTCACTCCGCTAACTATGCCGGGGGCACCACTGTGGTTATTGGAGCTGCTGTGGCTATTTGTGGGAGACGATGGCATCAGGAACACAGCACTTCCCGCTTGAATCTGGTATGGCTTTTCTGCCACCAAATACACCGGATATTGATAAACCGTCTGGCCATCCTTATCTATGGCCACCGGGATAAACTGGGCACCGGAAAGACCCTGGAGTGGTAGGTTCAGCACATCCTTATCCTCAGCCTTACCGCGACGTTTCCGAGCC
The DNA here is from genome assembly GCA_030571055.1 of Yamadazyma sp. yHMH685. NCBI lineage: Eukaryota > Fungi > Ascomycota > Pichiomycetes > Serinales > Debaryomycetaceae > Yamadazyma > Yamadazyma sp. yHMH685. The sequence continues at coordinate 2,003,370 of JAJLXC010000001.1, forward strand.
AGAGGGTTGTTATGGATTCTTAGATGACGGGTCAACTCGTCTGACCTCAGAAACCGCTTGGAGCAGCCAGGAAAAGTACAGGGATGTGGTTTTTCTCCCGTATGGGTCCGAATATGCCTCGTCTGATGTTCGAGCCTGTGGAAAGCCTTGTCACACATGGGACACTTGTAAGGTCTGTCGTCCCTTTTCATGTTGTCGTCTTCTTCTACTTCTGCCATGCTGTAAAAAATTTGCAAACGTTTGGGAAGGTTGAAGTTTTATAGGAGAAAAGCGCGCACTGGGCCCTAGTGGGGCAGGTGAGTGAAGGTCTGTGTTAACAGGATCTTATTGGTCGATGTCCTGGCCTGCAAGACGGGGACCATGCTAAGGGGCCGATCCTACCGGCACCCTGCTCGCGACCGCACCTGGTGCGAAGACAGGGATATCAGTCTGTCCGAGCGGACAAGCAGGTCCGCGGGCAAATGTGTGGCTCTACCACTTTCTTGGAAGAGTTTTTCCGATGTCCTGTTAGTGCGGATCCTATCTGATGGGTGACTATTTCTACCGGTTAGGAAGTAAATGTCCGGGTATCATCATCTCAACACCCCCCTTAATCCCGTCACTTCTACCAATTCCAGCACTACTTTTACCTCTGTAAAGTTCTTCATCCATCATCACATCTGCCTCTAATGCTACCTCCTTTAACAAGCCTTGTCCCCAAACAATAGCAACCCTGAATAGGCTCCCGGGGCACCTCCATTTCTCCGGTTTCTTCGGTTTAGATTGGTTTCCCAATCGGTACGGTGGCTGCCTATCAGCACCGGGACCTTCCACATTGAGTATGATATATAGACTTCAATGTACAGATGTAACACCGGTGTAGGGTCTGCATGTCATAGAGGTGTCTGTCCGCCACGTTTGGTGTTGTTTGTGCTTGTTCTTCCGATGATACCCCCATTCTTCCCAAAAAGCCGCTTGGTAAGTACACGGTATGTAACAGCTGGGCGGGCAAGGATAGTTTTTCCGCGAACAGCTCCTTTTCTGACACGACAGGTTTACTCCTCCACCGGATTAACTTTTATGGGGTATGGGGTAATTATTAGTATCATACGTATTTTGTATTATCGTACTACTATATTTCGTTATTAATATGATCAAATACTTCAACCTCTAATATTCAATGTCTTGGTTTTCAACATTGATACCTTGAAGCAACTCGGCCTCGATATTCGTATCCATAAACCATCTATCGAACCACATCAAATTCTGGTATTCACCACTCTCGTCAGGTTTAACATAGCTTGGATCTCTAGGATTGAGCTCATTGTACCCATATTCCTCGCTTCCTTGACTCCCACCTGAACTAATTGGATTGAGCTCTGGCACAAAAGATTGGTCGTAGAGATCTAACTGAGAATTGTAAGTAGACAGGTTGGTAGGTAGCCCATTGTGATTATTTTCTTCCTTTCTGGTACCGTCTGTTGCTACTTTTCTTCTCTTTCCTGTTCGAATAAGCTCATTGAACTCATTGCTTCCATCTCTTATAAACCCGTACTGGTTGAACGTAGCTAAATTTACATCAGATGAGCCAGGCTCGGTCCCGACAGCTGCAAAATTGTCCAAATCTTGCTGAAACCGCAACTGTAAGATTTTACTGGTATTCTTCAATGCCCAAAGACATTCGTCTGCCATTTTGAACCGCTTTCTAATTAACACCTTATTATCAGGAGACCGCACGTTGGCTTTCCTCAAATAAGTCAAAAGTATCAATGTCTGGTTGTACAAATGACGGGCAGTCTGTAAGTGCAATCCCGCGTTGATCAACACCAAAGCGTTGGCTCCAACGTTGAAAAGAAGTAATAGGTTCAAGTACCATGGAACATAAAGCAAGTTCGCCTTATGCACTTTATTAAGGATGTCCAAAACGTTCTTACACAGATCGAGCACCATTTCGATTTTAAGTCCTGAGGTTGCTATACGGTTTCCTAAGAAGTTGAATAAGATCTTTCCATGAACACAGAGCACAAGATCGTAATAGTGCAACTTGACTTGAGCCTTCACGAGAGAGCTTGTTTTTTCATTAGGGTTATTGAAAATCTCGTTGTTGCTGAAACTATTATCATCCAACCATGAATTGAATTCTATCAACTCCTTATTTATTTGTTGGTACTTGATGAGATCAAGTTTTTCCAATTTTGCAGAGTGCACAAACGTGGCAAGCTTAGCGATGTGGAACATTGCCAAAGCAGGAAGCGTCACCCAATTATCTTTTTCTGCTTCTAGCTTGAAATCAGAGCTTGGGTATTCTATTTCGATATCGTTATGTGAAATCAAATCATACCTTCCACTCTGCAAGCCAAATACCTTTTCGAAAATGAAAAGACTCCAAAATATCCGTCTTGCTTTAAGAGCCTCGTACGCCGTTCCATGTGGGGGAGGACTTTCTTCTCTTCCAATTCCCATAAATTTTGCCATGGTCACAGCATTACCTAAGGCAAAAAAATACGATGTTTGACGGTGCGTTACACGCAAATACAACGTCACTAAAAGCCAACACTGGATCAACTCAAACAGTTCCCATTGGAAACTTAATACATTCACGATCTTGTAAGCGTACTTGAATAATTTTTCTTCCTCCTGAAGAACCTCAAGCAGCAAGTCCCGCTTTTTTTCGAACTCCGTAAACCGAATAGATATCGCTACTATAAGGTACAACATTGCCTCAAATAATTTAGCCTCCGAATTCGTTTCTTTTCTTTGCTCTAGCATCTCCCTGTATGTAGAGAACTGTTGGCGGAATACCGGTTCGTGAATTATGGCGTAGAGCTGGTTGATTTCCCGGAAGAAATAGTCGATATAGAAGTCCAAAGGCTGTGGAAGAGACACGTCTGGTAGTTCGGGCAATTCTTCTGGGTGAAGGTAATGCGTTCCACTCATATTCCATCCGAAATACTGCAGTCTAGGTAAATTCACCTGCTTCTTATTTTCCTCCGTTAGTGTCTGATATGTATGCTTACACAACTCATCCACCAAAAGAATCTGGGTCCGGTTAGAATATCTCCATTTAGACAGGGGATTAATAAACCTTTTCATGCCCTCAACCTCAGGCTCACCATCCCTCAATTTGTGGCAGAGTTGGGTTCCATCATAGCTGAAACGCAGTTCGAGGTATTGGATTCGATTTTCAAGGTGCCGGATATAGGTCTTGTCTTCGCTTCTGGACACGTACGGTAACTCTTTTTGATTCTGAGCGTTTAAAATAGTCGGAACAGACTGTACTTCTGACAGTGCAGTACCCCCGTTATTCTTATATACGCAATTCCGCTTGTGCTTAACGCACGTAACACAAGGATAAGTCCCACTGCACTTAATCTTTTGGGTCCGACACCGGTCACAAGCCTTGGTCACACGCATGCGAGCCTTTTGGTTCCCTGAATTGAGCTCACCAGTCCCCGTAAGGCCGGTACCCTCCGAGTTGGGATTTCGAGAGAAATTGTCTTCTACTTGATCCATATTGCCCAATGAATGTAGTGAGTGCGTAATGAAATTGAGCGCGGTAAGAGTCCAGAGATCATCATCGTTTAGGAGCAAATCTGAAGTTTTGAAATTTTGATGGTAAACGTGGTAAATAGTAGTTATTGGGCACTTACAAGCACCACTGGTACTAGGTAGAGGCTTCTATAAAATCTTTGTTTGACTAAGTAGCTGCCTTGTCACAGCCGCGCGATGGTTGTTGACATAATTTTCATGCTTTGCTGCGAATTAACTGTTATCAGAGCTGTGATGATTTGTTGTATGTGAAATGTTTACTACTGTTCACTTCATAAAGTGAGAGGTAGGAATGGAATTGAGTTGGGGTAAGGAATATGTAATTAAATCATACTCAAACATCCTTCAAATGGAATTGGTCCATTGGATATGGAGACTGTCCACTTATTTACGCCTGTACTCCTTATTGAAAGTGGACAAGGTACGATGTTACTTGAAAATGACCTGCTATCAATAGTACAACGGGCTCACAGTCAACTATTTGTTGCTTCTTCGTTTAGATGATCGATTATCTATTCAAGCTCGTTTATAGAGTAGTTACAAAGGAAAATAAAACATAATTGCTCATATCATTGAAGACCAAAGAATGCTCTTGAACAAAGCTTGCAAAATACTATTTTCTTTTGGAAAAATCGAATACGTTCTTGTTTACCATACAACAATATAAATTTTAAGCCCACTCTACATGTACCTCCGACACTCTAAAACATTAACGAAATAAGCGCCGTGGCGCAGTGGAAGCGCGCAGGGCTCATAACCCTGATGTCCCCGGATCGAAACCGGGCGGCGCTATTTCTTTTTATCTTTTCTTAAGGTCCTGGAATGGCAACATTTTTTTAAAATTGAAATGCCATCGAGCTATGAGGAGGAACTGTCCTTTCCGAGCTTACACAACGTAACTTTGTATCTGATTTTCTGTATTGGTTTGAGCATGCCCTGCGAGGGTAGATATTGAAGTTCGCGACCGATCTGAAAAGTTGAAGTTCCACGTACTTAAGATGGTATGTCCAAACTTACAGCTTAACATAAAGACTAAATGGCAGATCTCAGACCAAGCTGAAGTACCGATATTGATACTTATTTTCCATGAGAGTTGAGGAGACCGCTTTCTACCTAGCACGTACTAACATTTTAGGCCATTCAAACCCCGAAACAGAGATTGGCGAACAAAAAATTCAGTAAAAAAAACCAGTTGAAACAAACCGGACAATTCAAGGAAGAGGATGCTGCAACTGAATACCCTCTCTCCAAGTACTGGATTGCTGCGTTAGTATTTTTGGTTTGTGGAGGAGCCGTTTTGGAGATTGTAACTAATTTCTTTTAGGTATCTATGTATGTGCTCGTAAGTCATTTATCTAATACACATATATCTATAAGGATTGCTCAGCGAATGTAGGTTCACCAAACGTCAGGATGGAACGTTGTTCGAGTTTTGAGAGATCATTTGGGTTAGTTGGATCCAAGTGCACGTGATCGAGATCTTTCTCCGGGTACTTTTCCGGATGACGGAGTTGGTAGTGCTTCACAGCAGACGGAAAGAGGTCGATGGCCCAAAAAACTAGTAACAAACCATACCAGAACGAAATAGTCCATTCAAAAATCGCAGACAAACTGGGACGGTCGTATTTCATGTAGTAGCCAAAAAATACAGCAAACACCACGGCCCCGGCAAGCCAAATGCTCTTAAGAAAGAACGAGACCATGTACAAGTTGGCCCATCTGTGTCTCCCGAAAATGACCTTTTCATGGTTAGGGCTCAATCTGCGAGGATAGTTACCAAAAATGAAAGAGTTTAAAAAGTTGAAAAGGCAGGTGAAGAACGAGAACACTATGAACACTGCAACCATCGAAAGGTGAACCTTGTGGAAAGCCGTGGTCTTGAAGATAGACACGAAAAGGATTCCCAATTGGGCAATAATAGCGCATACAACAGAAACGATGCTGAATATCGGCTGTTTTGTCAGTACCCAAGGCTGGAGCTTCTTATACCGGCGAAGAAAGTACTCCATAATGAGGGTCCCCACAAAAAAAATAGCTTGGAATCCAGCACAAGAAATAAATAGCGGTTGGAGATTTGTCGCTCCTAGGTCTGAAATGTAGGGAGGTACTTGGTACTCGTCATTCCATTTATACTGGGGCTCGTTCTGAGCATACCAGCAGACGAGGAGAGCAATAAGCATGGCCCACCATACCACGAGACATATAATGGGAATTAGGTAGTAGTGAATGACCTTGAAGTTTAGCATTGAAAGGAAGCTTTTTGTTTAATTTGTCAGATTCTCGAAGAACTCATGGATTATATAAGTACTATAAGCGATGAGCTCGCAGCGTTGCGGTCTCGTGACATAGGCAGTGCGGCGTTGAAACATAGGGAATTATAAAGCAAGTTGACAGCTTTTGAGTGGTTGAGTTGTAGTAAGTCTGCTGCTTTCACTTTATATGTGCGTACGCTTTAGGTACTCTTTTTATGTGTCTACTGTATGCGTGTTTACTCGGACTGCTTGATCCTTACGTGCACGATGTGTCAGTGAAAATCATCAGCCAAATTATATAAGCAAGCGTTTCGCGGCTTTCTCGGAAGCTACCATTACTTCTATGAAATACATAGTCATCGCAACGTACACGCACGTACCCGGCAATTACGTAAACAGAGAAAATCCACGGGCCAGCGTGAATAGGTTGTGGTACAGTACAATCGGTTTCAACATTTTGCAGATTAGCACTGTTTATTTACACTGCTCTCAATTTGCTTTGTTTTTTGAATGTGCGACCTGAAATGAAATGTCGCCCTGCAAAATAGTTTTGCTGGCTGGTAGAGAAGTATTTTGAACCACCTATCGCGGGAACTTCGTGTCACTCCTTTCATTGATGTGGAACGTCGTGGTGAAATTTTGGGTTAACCGGAGATAAAGATCATGCGAAATTGCTGTTACCATTTCAACGAAGTTATTGCTAATTTGCAGATATTTCTCAATAATATTGTGCTTACCTACTATTAAAATTTGAAAGAGAAACTGTGAACCTTTTGGATCATGAATTTAAAACCAACAATTTGGCTTAGAGTGGCTTCTTTAACTAAAAATTTAAGAAACTGTGAAAAGAACGCTGAATATCCTTATTGGGAAAACTTGTGGATTTGAATGAAATGTGTCTAAGTTTAGTAATCTATGTGGTTGATGTGTTCGTAGTTGACTACTGTAGTTTTTACCCTCTTTCAAGATAAGTGAGATTTAATCCACTTAGTTACACTTGTATGTACATACTATACAAGCAAGAGCGGAAACGTTACGCATTTAAAAATCTACAGGACACTACAAGTAACTTTTATGTGCCAAGCGCACTGTGTCCACTGGTAAAGACAGTGATACAAATGAGACTACACCCCTCACACTCAACTCGTAACACAATAGAAAAAAGGCAAGAAATTAGCAAACTGCCCAGGAACTGCTCAAGGTAACTGCACACACATATAAACATAGTTCCCAATGGAATAGTGCAAAGGCTTCAATACACCTTGGAATAAGTAATTCAAAAATGTTCGTCACTTACACAAACACACAATCACATAAAAGAACAGGGCGCAACTGACCGTCACGTATACGAAGTATAGTAATACCCAAGTAAGAAACTCCCCGAAATGCTACAGGACGCTCCTCAAACACTCAAGTCACTGAAATTTTAATGCATAGACCCTAACCATCCACGGCAACATTCCGCTCGCGGCATCTCATCGCGTGAGGCAGGTAACGGCGATTATACCCACGCAGTGCAGCATGTCTCACGACAAAACTCAAACTACCACCATACCTGCAGAAAACATGGTTTTTTGTCATCGTTAAAAATAGGTTCAGGATTCATCTGTCCAGCTGCACCATTTACCGCCAGTACAGGCTCTAAAAGGGGCCTCCCTTTTTTGCATTTATGTCCTTTCGCCTATTTGGGTCAGATATTTTTCCTTTGCTCAGTCCTTGCGTTGGATGACCATGAATTCGCATCCGCTTTTTCCTTGCTTGGTGGTTACTCTAACGTATTGCATCCAGGTCGTTGCTGCTTTGTTTCGCATCACAAACCTAGAAGTCCCAGACCGGAGATAGAGGTGTACACTGAGGAATAAAGTGACTGGATTTGACACGTGGATAAACATTCAGGGCCCCCCCTTCCCACTTATCTGCGAGTGTAGGTAACAACTCTGGATCATCCTGTGACAGACCTCGTCTCAATAAACTTCAACTCCTCCTATGCCCGCTCGTAACAATAACCTTGTTTTATGTTTCAACTGCATTATAGAAAAGTTTCTTTTTCACATTCTGAGTTAAATTTATCTGACTTATTTTATTTTTTTGGCTTTATTTTATTTTATTTTATTTTATTGACTGCAATCATATAAAAGTGCAATCCCCAGATATCTTACGAACAAGATCGCAATGCAAAGTCTCCCGACGCTTGATACCATTGAACCGTACATTCTAGCGTTTAACGAGCTCAGCTCAATGCTTTTCGAAGTGGAGCCCACAAAAAAAGTCCCCCAACTTTTGAGACTCTCGAAGCTTTCAGTCGAGAGCCTAGTTATAGCCCTCAATCTCCTATACAAGTTCCACAGAAACAATATTGTTCAAACAAGTGACAAGAAGCTCATACAGAAGCTCATAGTAATGTCTTTAATACTATCAAACAAGTTGTTCAATGATCAAAGTTATACGTTCAAGACATGGCTCAATCTTATAGACGCAGCTAAGCTCGCGAACATTGATTTGAAGGTATTGAAGCAGTTGGAAGTATTCTTCTTGTCCTGTCTAGACTACAAACTCGATTACAAATTCCTAATGACCGACGAGAAATTTTGGGCTTGTCTCGCAGACAGAAACAGCTCCCATTGTGGTTTATTCCGTGGTTTTTTGCAGCAGCTGCAACACATACAACAAATGCAACAGACACAAATATCTTCTTTTGCATCGGTCTCCCCTACTGCTCTACCATCCATGGCAACATCCGTGGTACCAATCACGCCGCAGGAATCACCCGTGTTCAGTGATTACGACGCTTCTGCCATATCCACATGTCTCACAAGCAGCTCCATTCCCATTCACAATTACAGCACATACGCATTAACTAATGAACATAAAAGACGGAAGACTGGATTTTCTACCCCTAATGATCACGACCCTCACGATAGAACCAAAAGCATATGCAACCCTGGGAAATTTAATAGCTACAACTATGACTACGTTATACCGGCTACTTTCACATACAATTTTGGAGCGCCGATAGACTATTAGATTAATTTATTAATTTATTCTATTAATGATTATGATTATGACTATGATGAGTAGTTAAGGATAAGCGGTAGGACTCGTAGTGTACGATTACTATAAGTAACCAAGCAGTAGTAGAACTTGTAGTGTACTATTAAGAATTGAGATCTGGATGCAAATCCTACGGATGCAAACCTAAAATAAGTCGTGCAGGTGGCTGCAGAGTGCGTGTATATATGCAGGTAGCGCGATGCATATGTGATCACGACGAATTTGGGATTTACGGTCCGTCGGTTTGGAACATTCGTCCCAGATTTATCGCCAGGTGTATTCCAAACACAACGATGATTCCAGATAATTCGAAATTAAGAGGTCCATAAAATATCGACCTGTATGATTGGCAAAGTGTACTTTTGCCTATAAGCTGATAGAATTATTCTACTGCACAGCTCTAGCAGGTACATTTCGCCTACAGGCACAGGCACGGGAACACTCTACCTGTACAGGGCTGCGCTCCCTGTATCATCTGTTAAGAATATTATAATTGAAATTTCATTTTATTGCACCCCAATTATTTTCCCAACGCATACAATATCACCACTTATAAAAGTTCATTGTAAACGCCAGGCGAGCCAGTTCTATAGACAATACACATAGAAGTGGAACAGTGGAATTATAGAAGTTATTGTTTTCAGTTATCTCCTATGCATTCTGGCAGACGGTTTGGACTCGCACCCAACCTGCCGATCACCAGGGCGTGGCTCGTATGTCATAAATTGCTTGAGTTTCGCATTGATTATATTTTGCCCGTTTCATTTTTGCTTTTTGTTGCTTCGCCTTTTTGCCTTTTCCTATATAATATTTCACTCGGGCTTTGTCGATCTGGTTGCTAGCGCTTGTTTAGGATATATAATAAGAATAATATAATAAGAAATCCAAAATGGTGTGTGAAGTTTGTTTGACGAATCCAGCCAAATACAAATGCCCACAATGCCTCCTCGGCTATTGCAGCATTGCTTGCTATAAGAGTGATACACATACGGCTCACCACCAACAGAAAGTGGCAGAAGTGATACAGAAATCGGCTAATCCAGTCGCCCAACAAAAGTCTTTGCCAGACGATGAATTTAGGTTCATTCTTCAAGACCACAAAATTAAAACGCTTCTAAAGTATGACTCGTTGCAAATCCACCTTTCGTCTCTCATAAAGTTGGGAAAGACCTTTGACCCGCAGGAAAAGTCGCATCTACTCAAGTTGAAACTAAATGATCTTCGCGCTAACGGTACAGAAGAGAACGAATTGATCGAAGAATTCGTTCAAAGATTCTTACACCTTCAGGAAATTTATCAGGAACAAAAACAGCAATAGGCACTACGTCATGAAGATTTAATACTGGCCTATTGTTCAGTCTACTTTACTACAGCAAAAGAAATAGCCTTCAGCACACAAATCACAATAACATTAGTCAGGTATTACTATTGTGCAGATGCAGATCTCACGAGAGATTTACACCTCTTCAAACAAGATTATGTCGCGGCGATTAGAAATTCGTTCTGGGTGTAATTAAATTCGCCCTTCAACTTTTATAAATTTATAAATCAACAAGAAAACATTCAATAGTCAACTCTTTGAATTCGTGAATCAGATTTGGGAAGTTGCAGCCTCACGTCAAATAATCCTTAAGGCAAAAATTAGCTGTAGTATATCTATTATTCCTCTGGTCGTCAGTAAGTAATTCGCACTCTTTCCTTCCCCCTCCATTCAGTTATCGCTAATCGATAGACCTACGCTTTTTATATTAACCTAATTTGAACATTAATTTTGCCAACCAAACCTACCAACGTGTTGCCCTACAGGAGAGTTTAAAAGGAATGTTAACTAGTTGACCATGGCAAGGGTGTTTGAATACTAGCACCAACATCTGGATGTCAAAGAGGACTAGAGGACCTATACTATTTGCAACTAGCATATCTTGGATGTCTATTGCGATAACGATCTATTCCAAAAAAAAAAAACCATCCCGAATACGTGGATAAGTTTAAATGGGTCATTCTCACTTTGTACATACTAGCACTTATGTATGTTATAGTGAAAATTAGATTATAAAAGACAACGAGTTTTCCGTTACTCTGACTTCCTTCCCTTCAGTGTTTTATGCTCAGACTGTTGTTTATCACTGCATTGTATTTCATGGTTTATGGTCTGTTTGTTGTGAAGTGTGTCTTCAACTCCAGTTGGCGCAGTTACAGGTGGAGAGGTAGTAGTATCTACTGAGATGCAGTCCAATTCCCTCCAGTTGAGAGGGCCTGTTGGGCTTATCTTACAGCCTAGAGCCATATGGCGCATCTTAGATAACTGGGACAGAACAGGTACTATTATCGCCATTATCGGGTCATAGACTGCAAAAGAACTGGTGGTTGTTACTTTTATTGATTCAAATCTTTAATGTCAACTTTATAATCATTCTTGACCTTCATTATATTGACTTTCAGAATAGAAAAGACATTTATAGAATTTTACTAATCTTGGTAACAACAAGAGTACTATCATGAGGAGAAGGCATGCGGTTCTTCTACCTTAACCTTTTTAAAATCATGTGCAGTCTTGAATAAGAGTGACAACATTGCACTTGTATTCTACGAGTATTGTTACAAGGAAGATTTTGACCCCTACATTTGCACCTTCAAAGGCTAACTTGACTTGGAACAAATTGTTCATTTTGCTACCAAGACTCCCTTTCGTTCTGGTGCGACTTTAGGATGATCAGAGGAAGCATTCTTGAATAGTATGGCAAGCACTTGTTGACATACCGCGATAACTTGATTTTGTAATCAAATATCTATTTTAATGAGATTCCGAAATACTATTAAACTCTTAACAAAATAATCTTGTCCTGAATGAAATAATTGATATTAATACTTCTGTAGCTATTGCTTGGAAGAAGACTACAAATTTCAAACATTGGATTTACGATTTCGATTCCACTATTGGTGTTCTACGAATTCTAAAAAAGAGCGAATACAGTAGAACCCCCACAAGAATTATTGATGTCGTTGCGACATAATTTCATTAATAGAGGTGTGTATTCCGTTTGGTGTTACCTGTACATGAGCTTTTTAGGTCTTGTCCGGGCTTCTGTGAATGATCCGAGTTCATATCCAACACATTACAATTCAAGTATACACGGACTTATTCTTACATGCATGAATATATAAAACTAATACTATAATTGGCCTCCCCATACATGCTGAATTTCTTTACCTGGTGCATCAAGCTTGACCCTGTACAAGAACCCGCCGAGGTCGTCTCCCTTGGCATACGTACTTGAGATATCCACGTTAAAGTCGGCAAGGTGCTCATGCGCTGTAGTAATGAACAACACATCATCATTCTTACCCCCTACTGTACAGCATGTTGACCTCTTTGCCGGAAGTCGGTAGGTTGCAACCACTTCTCCTTCCGGATTCACATTAAACACCGAGCTGGAATTGAATACTGCCGTGAATATAGCGCCAGTTTCTGTAGTACACATACCGTCTGGCTCGGCATCCGGACCGGCAACTTTGGCAGCATCAAAAAATACTTGTTCATTACTGAACTTCTTTGTCTCGCTATTGTAGTCGTATACGTAAATCCGGTGTGTTAGAGAGTCAGTCCAGTAAAACCTGGTTTGGTCGGTGTTAAATCCTAATCCGTTAGCAATTTGAGTGTTTTTCCTCCACACCTCTAGGTTGAGGGTCTTTGCATCTATCCGGTATACCATTCCTTCTTTCTCAACCGGGAAAGCAAAGTCTGACATGGTTCCAACAATAAGGTTTCCGTCAGGATCAATTTTACCGTCATTGGAACGAATCCTATTATTGGGGGGATACTGTAAAACAGGTTTGATGTTCTTCGTGATAAAATCTCCGATACACACTCCCGTTTTGTTACATAGGACAATTTTGTCGTTGTCTTGAGTTAATCCAATAGTCCCTATGCTATCGCCAGTTATCTCCAGCTTGAGCACTTCGTGTTTACCAGTCTCGAAAAAATACCTATGCACCTCGGCAAGGATAATGTCAACCCACAAAAGACTGTCATTCATCTTGTTATAAGTTACTCCCTCAAGTAGTCTACCTCTGTAGTCTGGTAACAAGATATTCTCATTTGTTACTGTGACTTCTGACATTCTTGTTTTTATATTTGGGGGTTTTTGGTATATATATGATGTGAAGCTCGGAATTTTTTTGTGGGGGCAAAGCGCGGAGGCATGGCTGCGAAATTTACTCTGTTTCAGCTGGTGCTGAGCAGACACGGACTACAGACTTATTAGAGGCAATATCTCGACCCAACAAGAAAATTGAGTTCTTTTACTATAACTGATTATCCATAATTATTGGTTACACCAACGCAACATTCAACATACTTATCGGTAGAAATATAATAATGAAACCAGATATTGATGTAGAGGGTGTCCGTTGGAACTCAAACAAAAGCATTCGAATATGATAGTCTGAAGCGGGCTGCGTTTTTCTGGGCCAAACAAGTAATACTGACATCAAAGTCATGAATCGTAAAGTACTCCTGAAAAAAGTCCCAATGCGTTGCCACCTTTACTTTACCCTTTGGCTTCTCGCATCTCTCTAAAAGAGTGATGAATTTTCTATCAAAGTAGATAATGATTTGAGGCCACCACGGTTTCCTGGCCCTTCAACAGTTAGTCAATACACTTATTGGACATTCAGATTTGGTAAGGCTAGTTCTTTTCATTGGTCTGCCATTCCCTCGCGAGTTCAACCAAGGAATTAGGGTCCTGGGAAGCTTGTATCACGTCCAAAGGAACTTGGTTCTCGGAATAAGCCTTTGTCTTAAACCGCCCAATATTTGTCTCTGTGATCAATCTAATATTATCCTCTTTATCATTGAGTAGCTCACTCCATGTGTAGAGTATTGAGTCAGTAATTCTAGTGAACGGGTTGATGTCGATGATGTAAACCTTTGCAAATGGCCGAGGAATATATAGATCAAGAATGAAACTTCTGTTTACAAAATTTGGCACCACCGTCTTTTTCACGAACGTATTGATCCTATCGTTAATGTCATTATCGTGCACCAAATTCTTCAAGTACTCATAATAGTTTAAATCCCGCTGTGACTTCCCCACAACTTCACCCTTTCTTACAAACACTCTGAACTCCAACGCTGGGTTAATATCTTCCCATTTCCGTAATACCAACTCGTAATCAAAGGTTGGCTTTTCGCCAACGCTATCTTCAAATGGGAAGTCCAAATCGTGGGTAATATGGTCAGAGGAGTTAAGCATCAAGTACACATCTGCTGCCGATTCACACTTCATGGTGTTGTTGAGCATGATCCACGTGCTATCCTTCGGAGCTGACCAGTTCAATTTGGGGGCCACCGACTTGTACTTCGTAACATGGCTCGTTACCTTCTCATGTAGTTCTTTAAACTGCTCTACTGGATCAGAATCAGGAAACTCGTCTTCGCTGTCATGGTTCCCATCATCAGCTCCCTCCCAATCACTATACTCGTTATCACTATTAGCTTCGATACCTGGATGATCCTCCTGGGGCAATTTTATGCTGTCGGAGCTGAGATAGTCTATGAATTCCGCAGGAAGCGGTTTAATGATTTCGGCCTCAAACAAGTGATCCCTAAATTTACTATACCAGCTCGAGAAGCTGCAATTCAATATATCTTGTGTCGAAGCCTTGACTTCTTCAAACACCGTGTAATCTCTAGTCATGACTGCAAATATCCGGGTCTATAAAATGTATTTTCTCATCGCATTCTGTTAGCTAATCTGTATATACCTGCTTCGCGTTCGTTGACAAATTTTTCATATATAATATAGCAAAGGAATACCATGTCTGCAGTAGCCAATCCCTCAAATGCCCGGTTTAAAGACAAGGAAAAGCCCCAGGAGGTGCGTAAGAGTAACATTCTTGCCGCCAAAGCTGTGGCAGATGCAATCAGAACCTCGCTCGGCCCTAAAGGTATGGACAAAATGATCAAGACCAAGAGCGGCGAAATCATTATTTCTAACGATGGTGCAACCATTTTAAAGCACATGGCTATCTTGCATCCTGCCGCCCGTATGTTGGTCGATGTATCCGCTGCTCAAGATATAGAGGCCGGTGATGGAACGACGTCCGTAGCCATTTTGACTGGATCTTTGTTAAATGCAGCTGAAAAGTTGTTGAACAAAGGGATCCACCCTACTTTGATCAGTGAAAGCTTCCAAAGAGCTGCTCAGAGAAGTTGCGAGATCTTGTTAGAAATGAGTAATAAGATTGATTTGAGCGACAGAGATACTTTGATTAAGGCTGCCTCCACATCTTTATCATCTAAGATTGTATCGCAACATTCTTCTTTATTGGCTCCGTTGGCAGTTGATTCTGTTTTGAAAATAATGGACGATACCCAGGATAATGTTGACTTAACTGATATCAGATTGGTTAAGAAATTAGGTGGTACCATCGATGAGACCGAATTGATCAACGGTATTGTGTTGACCCAAAATGTCCTCAAAAACGCTGGGGGTCCGATCAGTGTTGAAAAAGCCAAAATTGGTTTGATCCAGTTTCAATTGAGTCCTCCAAAACCAGATATGGAAAACAACATCGTCGTCAATGACTACAGACAAATGGATAAAATATTAAAGGAAGAAAGGGCTTACTTGTTGAACATTTGTAAGAAAATTAAAAAGGCTAAGTGTAATGTCATCTTAATCCAAAAGAGCATATTAAGAGATGCCGTCAACGATTTGGCTTTGCACTTTTTAGCCAAGTTGAACATCATGGTTATAAAAGACATCGAGAGAGACGAGATCGAGTTCTTATCGAAGTCTATTGGTTGTAAGCCTATCGCAGATGTAGATAGCTTCACTGAAGATAAATTGGGAACAGCTGACTTGATTGAAGAAGTTGAGAGTAGCGGTTCCAAGATTGTAAAAATCACCGGTATAAGTTCTAAGGCTCTCAAGCCTACAGTTTCTGTTATAGTCAGAGGTGCTAACAGCTTAATCTTAGATGAGACTGAAAGATCCATACACGATGCCTTATGTGTTATAAGATGTTTAGTCAAAGAGAAGGGGTTAATCGCTGGTGGAGGCGCCCCAGAAATTGAAGTATCGAGAATTTTGATGAATGAAAGTAATACGTTATCTGGCGTGGAGCAGTTTGTTTATAAGGAGTTCAGTGAAGCATTGGAAGTGATTCCTGTGACTTTGGCTGAAAACGCTGGTTTGAATCCTATTGATGTGGTGACTGACTTGAAGAATAGACACGAAAACAACGAAAAATTCGCTGGTATATCTGTCAGGAGATCAGGCACCACAAACACGTTCAATGATCACATTTTACAGCCAGTTTTGGTCAACACTTCCGCTGTGACTTTGGCTTCGGAGTGTGTGAAGTCCATTTTACGTATAGATGACATTGCTTTCAGTAGATAAATAAAATCGTACATTCACTCTTCAAATTAGGTTTAAGAAAGTTCTATGTATTAAAAATACTACAGGCTGAGTTTCTTGATTCTCCTATTGATCAACTTTTCAGGGTTAATCGCAAAGAAACATTTCCTATCTATCTTTGTGCTTTCCTCCCTCGTAGACTCCTCTATCTGTTTTCCGGCCTCTACGCACTTCTTGATGGTCTTGAGTAGTACTACAAATGCTTCGTTTCCCTTGAGTTTATTCTCCACTATTTTCTTTTCTCCATTTTCTTTCTCCTCTGAATTGTCCTTGGGTGTAACGCCCTCTTCTGCCTCCTCTCCTTCTGTCTCCTCCTTTATCGTGCCTAAAAGCTCCGTGTCCCTGAATTTCTTCTTGAGATACTTTTCGGTAACCCTCCTGTTACAGTCGTACATGGCCGCCAATGCTATTTGTGGAGGTGTATAGAAAAAACTCACATCACTCAAGAGCCCATAATCATTAAGCCACTTCTTAGCATTGTCATATAGCTTTCCTATCACATCGATAGTCATATCAGACGATACGGGCTCTGGGTGCAATAACACCTGCTGGAAGTCCAAAAAAAATCCATATAAAGGTCTAAAAGGATGATGTACAAGTAATGTGAACTTCAACGATTGCAACACTATAAACTCCAAGTCAAGAACATCGCTAGGCTCAGTCTTCTGTAGCGCTGTGCAGAACGATTCGATAGATATAAAGTAGTTCTCGGATTTTGCTGCCAAAAATAAACACGTGTATAGAATGTTCTTCGGGTGGTATTCCATTACCGAATTGAAGAGATAGAACCTCTTGAAAAATGATAAAGCCGTAGCTCTGACTTGTGTAGGCATTCGAAAAAAGTTTGCAGCCTGGATGATATTTTTCGAGTAGAAATTCAAATATTTGAGCTCTTCCTCTAAACTTATCAAGTCAAGGAAAGAGTCCTTCTTGAGTTGGTCATTTGTGTATTTGTCAAACAATTCTGTATGCTCTTTCCTCAGCTTTTCATATACATCTTCAAACTTCTTGGTTGCCACAACTTTGCCTTTTTCATTGGAGACCTTTCTCACATCTGCTAACGAAGCCTCTGTGAATGACCACATTTTGAACTGCGTAGATAATCTATAGAGATCATCGGTAGAAACGACCTTTTTCTTTCGTCTTTTATCTTCAGTAGTCATAATTTATAAATTTTTTATTAGTGCGAATACTATACAGATAAAGTAGATAACCAGCTTACACCAATCTAACAGACCGAGATAAACCTTTCTTGATACCAGTCTTTTCACCCTCATAAGGACCTTTATTCTCTCCATCATAAACTTGTCTAACAGACTTGAGTTTCTTCTTGGCTTGGTCATACTTATTTCTCTTCTTAACTCTGGCATTTCTGACCTCCTTTCTCTTTTTAGCAGTCAATCCCTTGTTCTTCATGATCTGGAAATTAAGGGCTCTCTTTCCGTTTTGTCCCACAAGTTCTTGTCCTTCAGCTAACTTGCCCTCTTTAGCTAGCTTGACAGCTGCTTGGTGTGCCTTCTTTCTGGTATCTTTTGTGTCCTTTTTGCTTTGTTTCAACGTCTGGTAGTATTCAACATTGTCGTGGTCATTCACATCATTTACAGCCTTTTCATCATCAGAGTTAAAGTCATCATTGTCTAAGTCATCACCTAGATTATCCTTGAGTCCTCTCTTCCTGGCTTCCTCAATGAGTCTTTGCTTTCTTTCAAATAATCTTTCTTTGTAGGGTAAGTCTAGATCTCCTGCAAATTTTTCATTATTTTTAGCTTGAGCTTGGTCGATCTTGGAAGTGTAGAATCTCAAAGATTTCTTACGCTTTTGCTTATCTTCAGCATCACCGTCTTCAATCGTATCGGTTTCTATGTAATCATTGAATGTTCTGTTTTCTGATTCTTTGATGAGACGTTTACTTGAGATGTCTATTTCCATATCAGAAGCGTCAGAAGAATCATTGTCGGATGAATCTTCTTCATCGTCTTCTTCTTCTTCTTCTTCTTCTTCTCCTTCCTCCTGTTCTTCGTGTTCTTCGTGTTCTTCCTCTAAGTCAGCTTCAACTTCGCTCTCTGCTCCATACACCTCCTCTGGCTCATCAGCATCAATGAATACATCGTCAGAATCCTCGTCAGAATCCCTTAAATTTTCGACATCCTTCCAAATCTGTCTGCCAGTGAGAATTGCCTCCATCACGGGATGCTCCTTCATGCTAGCGAAAGGCTCTCCACTTTTGAGATGGTCTACAAATAACGAAAAGTAAGACGAAATTGTACCCAAGTATGATGCTAATGCTATCTTCTTGACACTACCAGCTTCGGAGTCCTTCAAAGAAGAAAACGTTGACCTGAGGATACTCAACTCCTTTAAAAGAGGAATAAACTCAGGAAAAGACTCTGTTAAAACCTCCATTTTCTCAGATTTATCCAACTTATCTAAATCAATAGACTCATTGATAACCATCAGAGCTTTTACACTTTTACTATCAAAAGTTTCTACTTGCTTGCTCCAATCCTCCATAATGTCTTCGTCAAGGTAATCATCTATTCCTAGATCTTTCAAGTTCTTCTTCTGCTGCCTTATAGCTTCTTCTGTCATCTGCTTGGCATCTACTGGATCCTCAATCTCATCTCCACCATAATAATTTCTTCTTCCACCCCAACCCTCTATTTCCTCTTCATCACCCTCTTCTTCATCAACATCATCATCATTTTCTTCTTCTTCTTCTTCAACTGAGTCATCATTGTCGTCTTCTCCTACCTCATCTACCCTCATCACCTCTTCTTCCTCATCGCTCTCAGATTCGTTATTCCTCATATACTCTCCTGCCTGTTCCAACAAAATCGTTTCCCGATTTGTATGGAAGTCGTCTATCTCATTATTTGTAGGCATCTTTTGAGACGCTCTTTTTGTTCTCTTTGCCATAGTTGTCTTAAGGTAGATCTTCTCTTCTCTGCTCTTCTCGATCTGTATTTTTTTTTTGCGAGCTCATCTGAAAATTTCGACCATGTCTAACAGACTAGAATCGTTGAACTCCAAGAAACCATCCAGCTCCAAACCGTCATTGAAGTTCAAACCCAAGGTTGTAGAGAGAAAGTCCAAAGAAGAGAGAGCCAAAAATGTTAAGGTAAAACAAGAGGAATCGGAAAAGGATAATTTAAAAACTTCTAAACCCACTCGTGGTCAGAGAGGTGGTAGAGGAAGAGGGGGAAGACACAATCAGTATGCTAATACACATGTTTTATCTTCAGGTCTACTTTCCTCGGGTGTGTCTTCTGCTGGGTTTGCAAAGGACAACTATACCAATTCTGTCTCTCCTAGTCCTGATTTCTTGCTGAACTTGAAGCTCAAAGAGACTACAAAGATCCAGCCTAATTCCGGGGTGAGTTCTGATGATGAAGACGGAGACTTGACAAAGATCGATATGGCAAAAGAGTACAAATTCGCAGAAGAAGAAACTGTTTTATTCCCAGTTAGACCGAAAAGAGAAGATCCTGAAGCTGCTGTTGCTTCCCTTAAGGTTTTAAAAGAGCCTTCACCAGTGAAAGAAGAGCCTAGCTTTGTTAGGGAAGGATCTGTGAAGTCTGAAAATACAGAAACTGAATTGCAACAAATCTTGGATATCAAAGCAAATTTGGAATCGAAGATTGCTCAGCCTGTAGACTTGTTGAATCAGGTAGAGTCTAAAAAGATATCTGAAGACCACACCAGCATTCTTAAGACTATAAACAATAAATTTGAATCAGGTGATAATAATTTTACGTTATTCCAATTGCCTAAGATTTTGCCTAAATACTCTTCTGGGAAGTCGAAAACCAAAGGCGATCTGAGTGAAGAGCAAAAGAGTTCATCTACGCTTAATGGCCAAATAGGGAAATTGCGTATTCACAAGTCTGGTAGGATAACTATCAATTTAGGTAGTGATATCAACTTAGATTTGACTAGTGGTGTTCCAGCTACCATTTTACAGGAACTCATATTGTTGGATTTGAACGAAGAACAGCAGAAAGATCAGGTGATTACTAAGAAAGAGAAAACTGATGATGACATGGCCATTGATTTGGAACATCCCGATAATAATGATGATGATAATGATAACGAGACTCAATTTAAAGGAATCATAAACAAGTTGGGTAATGTTGACGGAAAGTTTATAGCGACTCCAATAATATTGTAGGCCCTCATTCAATATACATGTAAATGATAGAATTCTCGAAGGTTAAAAGCCAAAGTGAACAGCTACAGCTATAACTTGATAGTTAATAATATACATTCTATTCAATGAATTTATATACCAATGCACTAGTTACCAATTAATCTAGCCGTCAAAGCTTCCAAATCTTCCAACGTCTCTGGTTGATCAACCTCAACAAAATCGTCCACTTGTTTTTCATGCTTATCGTTATTTTCGAACCATTTAGGCTTTTTGGTTTGAGGCTCGTCCTCTTCATCTGATTCGTCCATATCTCTGTCGAGATCAGCATCTCCGAGGGCATACAGTACCTCACCGCCACTTTCAAATTCCTCATCTTCTTCCCTGGCTCTTCTCTCGATTTCCTTCCTTCTCCTTTTCTTCTCATCTCTCTTCTCCTTAGCTGTGACCTTATCCTGAACATCAGCTGTATCCATGTATTCAACTTCCTTATTAACGAACTGCTCCTTTTGAGCCTTAGCGTCACCCGCCTTCTTGAAATCCTCTTCGCCTTCTAATTCATAGATAGGATGGGCTTCACCGTCGTCGTCAAACACCAATTTGGTTGGGTTTCCTTTGGAAGCCACGCTAGCTTTTTTAGAAAGCGCTTTCTTGGCTTCTCTTTTGGACACAGGTATACTGAGACCCGGAAGTTCTTCCTCGAGCAAGTGATGATCCTTACGCTTAATAACTATGAAATCATCATCATCCTCATCCTCAGCCTCGTCATCCCTCTTTTTGTTTCCTGTCATATTCAAATAGTGGTCAGATAAAACGGTATGATTTTGTCTTTCAAACATTCTATCATACTTAGATCTGACCTTTTTGTTGCTTTCTTTTGCTTCACCATTATCATCAGTCTTAGAAAGCATTTGCAACTTTCTTGACTCATTCTTCTTTTCCTTGGAGGAACTTCCACCTTTTATTTTAATCTTTGGTGCTCCTGGCAATCCCAAGGATGCAGCATAAGATTCAGCGGGAAGCTCTTCAAGCTTGAACACGTCCTTATCTTTTTGAACATGAACAGATCTGTAGTAGGAGATGAAAGCTCTTTGACCTAAATTTTTTATAATTGGGTCTTTGAAACAGATAGACTGGAGTTGTGGCCTAATTGATTTTTTGCTCTTTTGCTTTATGTTCATCAACTTTACTTCGATTTTCTTGTTACTGAGTCTCTTGAGAAATCCTTCTTCTTCAGACGGAAGTAACATCAACAATGACTTACCTTCACGGCCGAAACGAGCAGCTCTTCCGACTCTATGGACATATGTATCAGCATCTTCTGGACAATCCACCTGAATAACCCAGTCAATGGCTGGAAAGTCTAAACCTCTTGCTACAATATCAGTAGCAAAAAGACAAGCGAACTGAGCCTGTGAAAACTTGACTGTAGTCTCCAATCTAGCCGTTTGCTTGTGACGGCCAAAGAGCTTTAATAGAGATATACCTGGTTGTAACTTACGGAAAGTTTCGTATGCATATTGAACTTGCTTTGATGATGAGAAAAAGACTAAAATCTTACTTTTCAAGTGGGACTTTATGAACGACCACAATACATCTAACTTCTCATCCAACCGAACCTTCACGTAGTATTGATCCAATGAGTCGGGAGTTGCAGAAACGTCAGTGTCTGAAGATACTCCTATCCTTCTAGGATTGGTCAACGACAATCGAGCCAAATCTTGGATGCTATCGCTAGAGGTCGCAGAGAACAATAATGTCTGTCTTGTCTTTGGTAAATGACCCACAATATTATCGATTTGAGATTTGAATCCCATGTCCAAACAACGGTCAGCTTCGTCCAAGACCAAAACCTGCAAGTTTGAGGTTTCAATTCCCACAGCTTCGTTCAAATGCTGAGCTATTCTTCCGGGAGTTCCTACCAAAATATTCATTTTCGACACTCTTTCTTTCTCATACTTAACATCTTTTCCTCCAGTAACTAAACCGGCAGAAAATTGGTTATAGCCACCAATACTAGTTAAGACCTCAAAAATTTGTACTGCCAACTCTCTTGTTGGGGACACAATCAAAGCTGCTAAGCCGTCAAACTCAGTGATTTTATTTCTCAATAGAGCCTCAATAGTAGGAATTAAGAATGCTAAGGTCTTTCCAGAACCAGTCTTGGCTGTAGCCATTAAGTCCTCTCCCTTTAATGCGTATGGAATAGCCTTTTTCTGGATATCTGTCAATTTTATGTAACTGGCTTCAGTTAAACCTTTTAAAGTGTCCTGCGATAATGGGAGATGAGCAAATTGAGAGACCCTGGATTCGTCCACTTTAGGGTCGTATTGCTCTATCTTCTGCTGCAACAGTACTAGCTGTTCTTCTTCATTCTTCCTCTTCGACAATCGAGCCCCTTTTCCAGCTCTTCCTTTTACCTTTTTAACCATACTGATCAGAGAAGTAAAATTTATTCAGATGAGATGGTATGCAGGTCATCTCGCGACTTTGCCATGTACGACTAGAAAGAAGTATAGAAGCTAGTGGGTGGAAAATAGGTGTTTTCGATTGTTTCTGGTAGTTGCATGTGCTGACTGTTCTAACACTTTTGCTTATTTCGTATGACTTTTTACTGGATTTTTGAGTAAAAATCAAGAGAATTGAGCAAATAAACAAGATTCTTCAGGAGATTGTGAAATTTACATAAAAAGTACGAGATAAGTAGTAGGAGATTGAAAGTTCTATTTTCAGTATCCATTGTATAAATTCTAACCATTCAGTACCAGACATGAACGATCAATGGTACTAGAAGTTCAAGATCTCTGAGTACTGCAAACATAAGTCTGCATACATATCGGTCTTTTTTGCGTCCAAAAGTTCAAAACATATCTTGCCCTTTGGGATTTTATAATTATTCATTATTTTTTCAAACAAGCTATCCAAATACGCCGTGTCAGTCAGTTCCACAATATGATCATCCACTATAACCTCAATTAAGAGACCCTTGAAAATTCCATGTAAAAACACATTGGATGTTCTGATAGTCAAATTTCCATTTTCCAACTGGTATATTTGTCCCCCGTCGCCCCTGATACTCTGCTTTAATGTCCAAAGACTTTGTAATTTTTGGACAACAAACACATCAAATGGGTCATTGAGACCTGTAGCCGCTCCTTTATGTAAATGGGTGTTCGGAATAGTCAAAATGTCGGAGTTTAAGTCCAAATCTCCCACTTCTTCATCGATCAAGTTGGTGAATACACTTGCAGACTGCTTATTGATCAAACAGATAGACGAATCAGGCAAATATGAGGGGAGTAATGTATGGAGGAATTTTGTCTCTTTGTATACGTCCGAGTCGGGTTGGTCGGGGGGTATTGAGAATGGACTGTTTCTGAAGATCTTGAACCCAAACCCCCAGATTCCTTTAAGCTCTGGTAGCTCATTAGAGAGCTCATCGTGGAATTGGGTGATCGATTCTGGGTTGGCACTTTGGTTCAATATTACTCTACAATGTTAGGGGGATTCATCAGGAATTACATATACTGTTACATACGCTGATACCATTCGAAGTTGATTGCAAAATGCGCATCTCAAATTTTTCAAAGAAGAGAAGAGCACCCGAAATTATGTCTGACTCGTTCCAGGTCCAGCAAGAGGCTGTATTCATTGGCGCAAACAAACAGAGCTATGTTGTGGACTACAGCTATCTGCAGAATTTAGCAGCTTATGGAGCTGGAAAAACCATCGCATTATGGGATCCTACATCCGCAAACAGTAGAGGGGTTTATACAACTTTGAAAGGCCATTCCGGAGAGATAACCTGTGTCAGATTTCTTCCAAAGAAAGATTTTCTTATTTCATCTGGCGAAGATGCAGATGTAAATATCTGGAAAAAAGTCGATGGTGATGAAAGCTATAAGTTAGTCAATACTTTGAGGGAGCATAGTGGCTCTGTTACCTGCATGGCCGTGTTAAACGATAGAATCTTTGCCACAGGCGGATCTGATGGTAAGATTGTTATTTGGAAGTACGAAAAAGAAGAATTTTCAAAAAGTTCCAGCATAGAAGTTAAACCTGGTTTCTTTCCTCTAACGTTAGCTTTACTTGAGGTTAAGCCAAGCCAATACGTTTTGGCTATCGGTGGAACGAATTCGAAGTTGTACATCTATACATTCATCTACAGCACAGAAATAAGTGACATAACTGAGGCTGCTGTTTTGACTGGTCACGAAGACTGGATCAAATGCTTATCGTTTACCAAAGAAAACGAAGACGAATACATTTTGGCCAGTGGTGCTCAGGATAGATACATAAGATTATGGAGATTAAGAATCAACGAAAAAATTGACAATTCCGATGAAGAATCATCCAAATTGATCTTGTTAAGCAACAAACAGTACAAATTCAGCATTCAAGACACTAGGTGTGCATTCAGTTTCGAAGCATTGATTGTGGGTCACGATGACTGGGTAACGGGATTATCATGGCATCCTGAAAGCAACAAAAACGATGGCAACAAGAAACTTCAATTGTTATCTTCTTCCGCAGATACGGCTTTGATGATCTGGGAAATGGACTATGAGTCAGGTATCTGGATATGTGTGAGCAGATTAGGGGAATTGTCTATCAAAGGTGCTTCTACTGCTACGGGTGCCTCGGGTGGATTCTGGTCCTCTACGTGGTTCTCTTTTAATGGTACTCAATACATCATTACCAGCGGTAAAACAGGGTCTATCAGGGTGTACAAGAGCGACGATACAGACAGCAAAAATTGGGACTCTGCATTAAGTATCACAGGACCTAACAAAGAAGTCACTGATTTGGTATGGTCACGGAAAGGTGAATACTTCATGGCTACGTCATTGGATCAAACCACTAGATTATTGGCTCCATGGAGGCATGATAATACGACTAGCTGGAATGAGTTTGCCAGGCCTCAGATTCATGGATTTGACATGATTTGTATAGATAATCTTACACCCACGAAGTTTGTGTCTGCTGGAGACGAGAAGATCTTGAGAGTGTTTGAGATGACCCATTCCATCAGAAAGATGTTGAAGGACATGTGTGATATCGATATCGAAGTTCAAGATGCATTACCTGATACTGCAGCATTACCTGTTTTAGGGTTATCTAATAAAGCCGCGAATGAGCAATTGGAGGTAGGAGAAGCTACGGAGCGAGCGGAAGAGGATGAAGAGAAGACGGAAGATGTTCTTGAAGAATTGCAATCCCCTCCGTTGGAAGATTATCTTCAAAGATACACATTGTTCCCTGAGGTGGAGAAGTTGTATGGTCATGGGTACGAAATAACGTGCTGTGTCACTTCCCCCAATGGAAAATTAATCGCTTCTTCATGTAAGAGTAATTCTGTCAAGCATGGAATGTTGAGAATGTTCAATGTCGAGAAAGAATTCCAGCAATGTGAACAGACGTTACCGGGGCACAACTTGACGGTAACAAATATCGAGTTTTCCCCAGATGGGAAGTATCTATTGTCTGTTTCCCGTGACAGGCAGTTTATTCTATGGAGAGTGATAAATGAGGATACTGGTGAGTTTGAGATGGTGGAAACCAATCCAAAGGCACACACGAGAATCATTTGGGACAGTGATTGGGTGCCTCAAGAACTCGGGCACTTTTTCGCAACCGTTGGTCGTGACAAGCTGCTTAAGTTGTGGGAAGTTACCGAAGAGCAGAAGGTGAGTCTAGTGGATACGTTGAAAGCTTCTGGGGTTATTACATCTATTTCTATCTACAAGAAGCCTATTAGAGGTAGTGCTGTACTAGCTATTGGGTTAGAGACAGGTAAAATTCAATTGTTTACTGTTGATTTCAGTACAGAAAAGAAGTTGAAGCAAATAGGAACAGTGCCACAGGCAATAATACCAGCAGATAAGGTCTCAAAGTTGGCCTTCAGTCAAGCAGAATATGAGAGTAGACTTCTCTTAGCGTGTGGAAGTACAGACACCTCCATTCGTCTATATAGTGTGGTAGTTTAACCTAGACACACGAATGAATAATTACCTGTATTATAAATTGTCTACCTCTACAGGCTGCAATTCTCGCATTTTTGCCCGCGCACATAGAACCTGATCAATTCTCAAACTCGAGTGCTCAATCATTGAAAAACTATACAATAACCAACACACTTATCCAAATTGATCCATCGCAATGGCCGATAAATTTCCAGCTTTAGACTCCGTAGGAGACAATCTACCATCTACTGATGACGTCGCTGACTCTGATTTCTTAAGTCGCGAGAGGGAATTGGTTGGTGACGAGTTCCAAACTGAGCAAGATAACGAGATTTTGAGAGGAAGCGACGACGAAATCAATGACTTCAAAGAGCAATTCCCGGAAGTTGACAATGATGAAGAAGAGCAGCTGGCATCAAATCAAGTTGAGCCCGAGGAATATACAGAATACGAAAATCCGTCTACCAAGTTCGAAGGTGAATCGAAGCACTTGAAAGAATGGAAGGAACGTCGTGGCTTGGAGATTGACCAAAGAGAAAGTGCCAACAAGAAAAAGAAGGATGAAATAGTCGAGAAGGCCCAACAGACCATTGATGATTTCTATGATAACTACAACAGTAGGAAGGAACAAAACAGCAAGGAGTTGGTGAAGGAGCAGGAAGAGTATTTGGAGAAGAGAGACTCGTTTTTGAAGAGAGGTACCTTGTGGGACAGAGTCAATGAGATTGTGGATGAGATCGGAGAGGTTGATAGTGGAGAAAGAGATAAAACTAGATTCAAAAGCTTGTTGAAAAAGTTGAAGGGAAAGGAAAACGTCCCCGGCGCTGGAGGTTACTAGATTCTGTATATTAAAATAGAAAAGGCTCTGGATTGCGGAACTGTAGCTTTGAATCTTGTATCGTTGACCAACTCACAGCACGATACCAATGTGTTTTTACAAGGTTTTATTCCTACATTCGATGAAACATCATGTACAAAGTATCAGATCGGCTACTTAATCTTAAGATTCAGTGATATCAATCATCACCTATTTTGCGCTCTCTAAAAAGTAATCTTGGAATTTATCAATAGTGTCATATAAACAACATTATTTCTAACTACGTCAATCCAAAAGCTCCCTGTAAGCATCGAAAAGAGTACATCAAGAAAGGATTCTTCAACTTCTGTCACTAACATAAAAATTTATTAAACATCAACTCCCAAATACATAAACTACATAACTCTATCAATCAACCGGATCAGAGTGTTCTCTTTAATTCCATAATCCTTACCCTTTGTAGTCTTCAAGAAATCGTTTAAATTCATCAACTTGAAAACTCCGAAGCACAACACCAAAGTCTCCAATCTCGCCCACGTCCTCACCTTGAACAACTTGAAAAGTGGATGGTTCTCCTTTAAAATCCTCCATTTCTGCAATACTATCAATCTCACCAAGTACAAGCTCAAAGCGTTGAAGAATCCATCTGAAATACGCCTGATGTTTTCAGAATCACTAGTGTCGTCGTAATCAGTATTTTCATACCCAAAAGCTGGAACCAAATCCATTGAGTTGGCAAACAATGTGACGACCCCGGCAATAATCCCCACGGACTTAATATAGTTCTTGAACAATACTTTCTTGTATACCAGCCCATGAATGTATTTCATCAACGGGGAAGTAAGGGAGATCAAGAAAATCGACACCAAGTTAGGCAAATACACAAAGTTTGTAATAGAGTTTGCTCTGTTAAAAATGAATGCAAAATAGTTTAGCACCACCAGTTTAAAGTCATTTAAGCCATTAGCCTTATAGATATCATGTTTCAACTCATAATAATGGTCCAAGACCCGTTTCTTGAATCCAAGCACTCCAAAAACCAATAAAAACATGAGATTGTGGACCACATAGCTCTTCAACAATCCAAACCATTTCAACGAATGATAATTTATCCCCAAAGTGTAATTTATCCATATTGGATTCAAAATTCGAGATTTTATGCTTGAAGATAAGTATCTCTGGTTCAACTTGTACTTTGTAGGAGTCAAGTAATTGGACAAGATTTGCGCAAACACAAGCGGGAAGATCACAAACTGTTTGTTATTATAGAGTGTACGTAACCAAGGCGAATTGTAGTAGCTGATTTTGAAGTACCTAGAGGATTTTGGGGTGACCAAGATCTGTGAGTGAGAAGGTGTATTAAGCTCTCCAATGTAATTCGAGAAAATATACACGACCCCATAATCGCTCGGGATCTTGGGATTATCTATTAAAGCCAGGAACAAGAGCGAGGAGCTGATAAGGTTGGACAATCGGGACACTAACACGTCATTTTTATCTTTTTCTTCCTTTTCCTTAATCTTATGTTTCTGTAATGCCCTGCGAATGGCCTTTCGAATGATAGGGTTCAATGCGAGGAAACTTGACCATTGAAGAGTACGATCGCTTCGCAATACTAGAAGTGCTACTACCCATTTGATCCACTTGTCAAGGGACCCTGTGTTGTCGAGTTGTTGAAACATTATAGTATCTTGTGAAAATATCGTAGTCGCGCGACATAAACTTATTGAAGTGTCAATATTGATCTACAATGTCTACATTTAAAGAAACAAATAGTATAAAGCTAATGCTGGCTACTCATTCCCCTGCAAAGTCAAATGCCACATACATTACTGGTAATATAAACCCTACTGATACATCAGATCCTTCTAAAACTCCAAATCTTGCTCATACAAATGGTTTACACAGAACAATCAGTCTCACAAAGAGATCGAGCACGTCTAATCCAGTCAGATCAAAAGGTATAGGGTTGAATTTGGCGGTATCCCCTGTGAATTCCAGCCCCAAACCGAACAATAATACATTCACCCATAAAAGGACTTCCTCTAGTTCCTCACATACGTTGATGCAAGTTCCAGAGAATAACGCTGTCAAAGCTTCATCTGAGACAGGCGCCAACTCTCCTAGATTGGATCTCAAGTACGATATTCCACTTCCCACGATGAGTGAGATTACAAGAATGGAGATCGGGGAACAATTGCGGCTCTTGGCTTTGAAAGAGATGAGCATAGTAGAGATAAAAGACAGTATTAGTAGTCTCAAGAGTAAGTTAAATGCAGACGAGAAAGAACTTCATGACCTCAGAGAGGTGATTCAGAAACTGTTGTATAACGAAATCAGCAACTCAAGGAGCTATGAAACGCGTGAACATAGCAATCCTCGAGATGAGGCCATAGCCAGTACGGAGAGGAATAGAAGAAGACTATCATTAGAAAGAGATGAAAAAGAAAGGGAAAGGGAGAAAGATAAATCAAGTTTGTGGGATAATCTTTCAAAGCCGTTGGATTTGATCCAGAAGTTTGACACTATGCTACAAAATGAATTTGAAAAGTCATTGATCTCACAGCCCTCACAACTGTCTCACAACAACACGCAGCAGTCTAATAATGACCCTCACACACAAAGACATAGGGCCCGCCTCTCAGAAGATAGCAACTCGAGTACCAGCTCTATACCCTCGCCACTAAAGTCTAAATCAGTGAAAAATGACCCTATAGATCTTGACCAATTCATCGAAGAAAAGAACCCTAAAAAGGGCACGGAAGAAATGATTCAGGCAGTGTCATCAAGCCTATGGTCTTTCATGAGTGAAATAAGGAACAACGTAATGAGCAGCCTTGATGGAGAGGAGACAGCTAAAAATGGCGACAACAACTTATATGACCTAGATATTGGGTCCAACATTACTTTGAACGATAATAACGAAAATACCACCATTAACGAAAATCAATTCGATACGATCTTAGATTTTACGAAAAAATAATTTCTATACTGAAATATATATTAACAAAAACATAAAATACATCTATTATCTAAAAGTCTATTAGAATGGCCTAAATTTTGGAGTCAAATCGTCAATATTTGAATCGTTTGAATTGAGTTTAGTACCCGTACTAGCGTCACTGAAACCATAAAATTTGCCTTTTAATTGTTCCCCCAACAAATCCACCAAATTGTTCAAGTTCTTCAGATGGAAGTAATTAGGTCTGTTCAAGTTACCTAACTCATTAATAGAAAATTTCAAGATTTGATCATTAGTTAAATTGTACTCGGTTGGAATAGAGTTGTTCAATGGGGGCATTTTGGTACGCTTATCCTTCAAGCCTTCAGCATTATCATGGGGCAACACGGCGCATAACCAGATTCTTGTTTTATAAATTTTGAACAATTCCTTAATCAACCCTCTGAAATCAATACGTTTGAAGTTTGCAAAATAATAGAAAATCAATTTCTTAAAGTCCGATTGGTATTCAACGTTAATCAATTGCAAGTCGTTTTGTAAGTTTAATTCCTTGATCTTATTGTAGCAGGTGATGAACGCCTTCTTTTCCTCCAAGAACTTTCCGCTGATCTTGTGGATCTCTCTTGGAGTGGCAAATCTCAACACCTGTTTAGTAGGTAAAGTAATAATAAATTCGTTATCTTCGTTGGAGTGGTTATTGACGATGTAAGACGCATTCAAGTCGGTTGAATGGGTTCCTCCAAACTTTTTCAAGTTATCATTATTGTGGAAGTGGTTTCTATGGGAATCGTCATCTACAATGTTCAAAGACTTGAGATGCTCAATCTTCTTCAAGAAGTTAAATAAAATGGCAAAGTTTAAGTCGATCAAAGGTTCCAAAATCATCACCAAGTCCTTACCTCTATCACCATCCACAATGACCAAATCGTTTTTTTGCAAGTAAATGTTGGAATTGTTAGGATACGATAACAAATCAAATTTTCCGTTTTTGTTCAATACTAAGCACAAAACTTTGTGGTTGAAAGTCAAGTTGTTCAAGTTTTTAATGAAGACAATTAACTTGAGAATTTTAGGGTTTGTCAATAAGTTCTTTAACTTTTCCAAAATCTCCTGGCTCAACTCAACGCTCTGAAAGTATTTGGTTGTTTTATTATATAAGCTCTTCAAGTCGGGGGAGGCTAGAATGTATTGATTGTTCAATAGTAACCCATTTTCCAACTTGACTGCAGAGGCATTGGAGTCTTGTTTTTGCTTGTTGACCAGTGCAGATCGAGGAACGACAGGATTAGTAGGGGCCATTTGGTTCAACACCGGACCCTGATTAATAGGGCCTAAAGGGTTGATGTTATAAGGATTCATATCAAAGTCCACCAATTGACTAGGCCTTCTACTCTGGAAGTCGTTGAAATTGGCATTCAAGTTAAAATTTGAAAATCCATCCGACAATTGGTTCACCGAGTAGTTATTCATGGAAGCATATTGAGCCAAGTTGATATTCTTAGAGAACTGATTCTGATTTTGGGATGGTAGGTTCAGGTCCAGGTTTTGGTTTTGATGATACTGGTTTTGATGAGAAGTTTGTCCCTGACCAGGAGCCTGGCTGATATTCGGTAAATTATTCATGAAAGGCTGGTCGGATCTAGTGAACGATTCTGCAGCATAACTGGGTCTTCTAGAACTAATATTTCCAACACCACCTTGTAATTCTGAAGGTAAATTGAAGCTGTCGAAGCGGAAGTTGTTGTTAAAAGGGGTTATCTGTGGAGAGAAAGGGTTTACCAATGGCGATGTCAAGGGCAATTGGATGTCGTTTACTCCCTTCGAAGTAGGCGAACCCGAAGAATTATTGGAGATGGTGATTGGATCGACTGATTCACTTGTCGAGGCGGTCGAGTCCAAATCTGATAGTTTATTGAACAAAATATCGTTGAACTTAGAATTCAGCTGTTGGAGATTGTTAGAGTTTGGCGGCAACTTAAACTTGTCGACATCGTCATACTGGGCACTGTTAGGAGGAGCAGAGTTTAAAAAGTCTGGGTAAGTGAAGTCCATTTTAGACGCACGCGTGGAGGAAGGTGGTGGAAAATGACACTTAATTATGGACAAGCAGTGGTTAGGGTAAGTTGGATACCTGTGGAAACTGTAGTCAACTGTTGCTTTAGATATGGCTTACTACAAATAGTAGATTGCTAGCAGCTAGTTTCAAAAAGTTATTTCCTTATACTTCTAAAATAAGTTGGAGAACTTGCGAGGTCAAAAAATTTTCTGCGAGGAAGAACCCTGTGAAGATTTTATGAGACCAGTGGAAAACCTGGGGTATATGGGGCAATTTTTGGAAGTCGGGAGAAGAGCAGCACACATAACTACTGTAATTATTTACTTATATTCATTTATATTCAAGATTTCGTCTTGAAATATCGAAATAAATTCTGCCCAAGCTATAACGCCATCAGCGATAATTGGATATGGAAATAGCAAAATATGGGGTAAAGTTACACAAAACCTGCATCGATGACGGTAAATAGAGCCAGCGGAAAGAAAAATGAAGCAATTGAGCGGAGCACGCTTAAGGCTCAGATAAATTTGTGACGTTTCTTGAGAACGAAAATGAGTGATCATACGTAGAAAAGCCAATAGTTCGGGATGTTCTTTGTCTAGCTACATTTTCATACTGTGATTTCGTTGTATAATGCTGTAGTATCAATCGTATAATAACCATCGTAAAGTTACATATTCATTTTTATGGCTCTACGGTCCAATCTTCACCTGACCTGGTCGTGTTCTTTAACACTACCAGATCACTGTCTTGTGACATTTCTACGTCTCATCAGTTGGCCGTTTATTCATATTTACACAAATACATAGATTAGATGGATGGTAGTGGCAAAATATCGACATCAGACACAACCACAGTAATGGTTACATGATACTCCTCAGGAATGCCTATTCCGTTGTCTTCTTTGCAAATCCAGTGCCGGCCTTGGGGGGGTAAACTTGATCAGAAGAGTCATCAGTGTGGTCACAGGTGCACCAATTGGACTTTGGAGTGCCGTCCATGACATTCCCGATATGGGAGCCACATCCGACCCAAGACTTGTGGTGACAAATACTACAGATGGCAGCGCTACACATAATAAAAGATAATTAATTGGACCCCAGAGATATGCGATAAATTTATATGTTTTTATTCTGCGCGGCCACGACTGGCACCGGCCGTAAGTCGGAACGACTAGGAAGGGTTACCGAGGAAGCAGGTTGGTTCAAGGGGTGATTGCTGTGCAAATTATGGGTCAATCATGTGGGGTTTGAAATGACCAGCGTAGATATTGGTCGTCGAAATTGTATTGATGGTGTATGTGTTTAATAGATTAGATATGGGGAACCCTCGGGGAAACGGAAGTTCGGCGATTGACAGACTAAGGGTTAATAGGGGAGTTGCATGGGAGGATTAGCACTCTTGCGAGCGTATAAACTTTACATCCTGTACCCAGTAGGGCGTGATTTTGTACTTCATTATACTCTGGGCTCTCGAGCGACCCAATATTTTGCATCCATTGTAGTTCAAGCATTCATTGGCTTTTGCACATCTGATTCCTAAGTAATGCACATCATCCGACCAAACGGTTTTAATGGAAACCTGTGTTTCTGAATTTCTGGGTTAATAGTCCCTGCTTTAGAAGCCTCGACGTTGTTGGTGAATCAGAATGTCATCCTCCGAGTGCCAAAACTACAAATATCTTAAGTATGATTGGTTTTGGCTGACAAACTGGGTGCCTACTCTGACTAAGAGTGATTGAGTATTCGAGTCTTACATTATATGGTGCCCTACTGCATGGTTCATCGCTCACAGCTGATTTTTGGTTCATTGAAACGGCTTCATATCCCGTACCTTAAAAAAGTTTTTCGCTTCGTATTTAGTGACTTGCAGGCATGCAAAGACAAGTTTCAAGTATTCTTATGGACTCTGTTGACTACAATCGCATTATACAGCTGATAGCCTTCCCCATGTTCTGCTCCTTCAAGTACTAGAATACCTTTACATTTTGCTTATCAAAGATTCGCCGATGATCTACGTGACGCGCCACCGGACGCTTACATATATGTATCTCCACACAAGTCTGTAGCTACTCGATTCCATCATATACTCTTCCCCTCCCTCCCACATCTTTCTTGTCAGATATTCCCTTGTTCATCTCCGCAATCGCCTCCATGTTATCGCCTACATCTCTAAACAAGTACAATACATCCAATATCAATATATAATTATACATCTTATACAATCAAGGAAGAGTCGTGATTACGACTGCCTCCGACTTGTTCACGGTGGGCTTCGATCAAGTCTCCGTCCTCTAAGTCTAAGTCGTCAGGCGTATTGTCCGGTCCGACACGAGTTCCATCCACGAGGAACCGTAAGGTGTCCATTGCCTTGCCCTGTCTCTTACAGAAAGCCTCCATCAATCTTCTCATAGGGGTGGATCTCTTGATCTTGAAGAAGATTTCCGACGAGCCGTCGCTCACCTTCAAGTTGATATGGGTGTCGCTCTTTTCTTCCTTGGGCTGGTCTGACATGTTTTGGTGAACCATTTGCGCGGCGAGGTTTTGAATGAATATCAACCAGGTCGTGCACCCACCTACCCTGTCTGGGACTCATTTTGCAGCTATACCTTAAACTGGAAAGGGGGGTATATTCAAAATAGGTAAGGGACAAAACCTTGTACCACCTATTTAATATAGATCACCAGTGGGAACTTATAGCAAAAGTGTGACTCCAACTCCCTTCCCTTCCCTTATCCATGTATCACCTCTGTATCAAAATTGTTTCATCTTGTATGGGGATTTTGTCATACACGACATTTATTTTATCTATAGATGATCCCACCCTTGCCTACTATTTTTACCACTTTTGTTTCAGGAAGCCTACCTACATCTTGCAAGTATTCATCTGGATTTAGTACATTGCTATGACCCACTTTCACGAGTCACCCAATTACCTCAACTTTAAGGACCGGCTCTCGCAGGTGTGGTGCAATAAATACACTGTGATTCTTGTCCTTATCCTTGTCAAGTTATATCTATTTCACAACTCACTTGCTGCAGCCCTTAATAACCTCCAAGCCTATTCCTTGACTGCTGTTGAATCTTACAATACAAACGCAAAGAAACTCGCCGCTATGCCCGACAAATACGCAGCGTTGGTTAACCGGTTCGTGGTAGAGAACATCAACAATATTAAATCCCTGTCGTTATACTTCATTCTTTTAATTCTACAATGTATGGTTCTGATAGTAAAGTTCTTCATCGAGCTATTCTTGGGTACCTTTATTTGCTTGATTTCCCTGTTCCTTCAAGGATTTATAGATTTTGCAACCAATTTGGTGGACTCAGTCTTATCCATGATTAATACTATCATTAAAGCATCAACTGTTATTATCCAAGAAGGATTAAAAGGATTCGAGAAGGTTGTGCTGGAAATCACTTCAGGCATAAATCTGATTTCTAACTTTTTTACAAACTCAAATGTAGTTGATCCTTCAAGCTTTATAAATGAAATTGGGGATGCAGTCAATAAATTGAACAATGTTTCTATTCCTAATTCTGTTTTTGATGAGATTAATGGGTTAGCTACCCTCGTACCGGATTTTGGGGACTTAGAAGATGAAGCTTTGGATTCGTTAGTCGAGCCAATTTCTGTTCTCATCAAGAAATTTAACATCTCGGACCATTTCCAGCCCATTTCTATGAGTTCCCTTAACAACAATTCCATAGCGGTATCAAAAGCAAGCTCTATTGACCCCAAAGATGTATCAGATTTTATAACTGGTACGCAAAATATCCTTAACAAGAGTTTTAAAATCATGTTTATTGTTCTTATCATATTGAGCGTTTTAGTTATTGTGCCTATTACGGCAAAAGAATACCTAGACTGGAAGAAAAAGTACAAACTATACATCAGCTTGAATGAGTGTAGTTATCAGAAAGATTCTAAGAGTAGTACAGAAAATATTGTGAATGAATTCAAGTTTCTAAATATCTTGAATATCTATTCAAATAATGTCCTTTACTATTTGGAGAAATTCGGTATAAAGGTGAACAGTTCGGTCGCCTGGTTCGTGAGCTACATGACTTCACTGTATTCTTTATTCCTCATTTGCTTTATTGCTGCCGGACTTTTCACCCTAATCTTGCAGTTTGTTCTATTCAGTTTATTTCAGTCTAACTTGCAGAAATTTCCAGCTAATAGTATACAAAGCCAGGCTCGATCCTCGGTGACTGCCAACACAGGTGCTTTTATCAACAGTACCAATAAATTCATTGATATCCAGGAGGCTCAATTGAATGATGAACTTTTCGGATCATTCAAGAATACTTCTGCCCTGATTACAGACCTGATCGACACTTTTATCACTGCTCTCAACAGCACCCTCATAGAGCCATTTGAAGGTACCCCCTTTGAAGCACCATTATCATCTATAGTGTATTGTGTACTCTTGCGTAAATTAGAGATGGTCAAACTGGGGTTGGAATGGTTGCAAAAGAATCTATATATTCCCCTCCCCACTATTCCAGCGGATGTTGCGAAAGAGGTAAATGAAATGGTCAAAAGCCAAGACAGCTCGTTTGATGTTGATTTTGACCTGTATATCAATCAGATCATAGACTTGTTTAAGAAGCAGTTATTGGTTGAATTGATTTTTGTCCTAGCTATTTTAGGTGTATGGATCATTTACCTTGCGATTGGAATAG
This sequence comes from Yamadazyma sp. yHMH685, assembly GCA_030571055.1. Lineage (NCBI taxonomy): Eukaryota > Fungi > Ascomycota > Pichiomycetes > Serinales > Debaryomycetaceae > Yamadazyma > Yamadazyma sp. yHMH685. The sequence goes on from JAJLXC010000001.1 coordinate 2,040,258, forward strand.
GAATGTTGACATATAGGAGAAGTCGGTATATCAAAATTGGAAATCCACAACCTTTGTCTATTCGTCAGAAGCTCGATTATGGCTTGCCTTTTAAGAAACTATAAAGGGTGATTCGTTCTGCTCATTTGTGTATTATGCGTGTAACAATATATATAATGCTTATTTTAATCAATTTCCGGTAGCATTCTTTGGACCCTTATTTTTGATTGGGGCAGGCTTCTTCCAATAATACTGTTTATGAGTTCTTCTACATGACCGTATGCCCCCATGACCTTTGATTGAAGCAACTAAGTCTTTTCTGTTTTCATCATCATCTTGCTCAGGGATATAGTAGAATTCCTCTTCCAATGGTTTACCAGCTGCATCCTTACCTTCTCTAGAGATAACGCCCACAGATGGCATGCTTTTCAATACCAACTTCAACTGCTTGTTTGTCATACAGTTTATCTTTTCGCTGATGCTTCTCAAGACAGATATTGGGGTAGATGCCAAACGAGAAAACGCCAAGTGGTTAATTAAAATATTGCTGATATCCTGAAAGTTCTTGATGTCCCCGAGCTTTGGTTCAGGGTCGTTATCCACAGGTAATTCCGTTCTCTTCGGTTCCTCTGAACGTGCTTTCTTGAACTTCTTTGGGACACCTTGATAGGTATTGGTTTTGTCTTGAAGTGGCACAGATGGATTTATAGAAGAAGCCTTTTTGAACTTCTTGATAGGCGTATTCTCTTCAGACGTGATAATGTACAACTTCTTGATAGGCGTAGAAGGAACTTGTTCAAGTGGCTTATTTGGGGTGTTGGTGTCTCTCTTTTTCGCCGGCTTGGCTTTAAGTATATCTGCAGTGTTTGCAACAACAGGATTCTTGAGACCTTGATCAGGGTTTATCTCAACGGGCTTTACTTCAACGGGAATTGGCACGTGATGCCTTGCAGAGGGAGAAGGTACCGCCTGGTACATATGGCCACCAATTTGGGTAGGCAATTCATCTTCAGTCTCGTCACTTTCAAGTTTTGGATTAATCAAGATAACGTTGTCTTTGATCTCCAATATCAAGTTGAAGAGCTTGGGCATGCGAATAGTCTCCCCAAACTTGACAACGAACTCGGTAGAGTTAGCGCTTAAACGGATTGTGTCTGAATTGTTAAAATGCTTCAACTGGGTCTCCGATAATGGAGCTTCGATAGCCTTCAAGACATATTCCGCTTCATTAGCCTGTTCCACCTCACAAGCAGCAGGGATGGTGATCCCGTAACCGTTACAGCCCAAGCACTCAATAGCAATTTCATTAGAAGAAGTCGTGACCTTCAAGTGCTTTCTCGACACAGCTCTATCTTTAGTTTTAATAGAAACATCACTAGCCTTAGAAGACCGTCCGATGACCAAAACGTCCTTGGTCAAAGGAACGTTGGTAATTTTAACAGTAGAGGTGTCCATCATTGGCCTGTTGATTTCAAACGATACTTTCTTTGGGTGCTCTTCGATAGACGCTTTTTTCGCCGGTTCATATTCATGGTCTGTGTGGTAGTGGGGCGAGGAAGATCTGCCAGTGGAAGACGAGGGATGGGGCGTTGGGTAGCTAAATCCTCTGCCTCTTTCAGATTCATCCTGGTCCTGGAAGGCAACATGCTTGGGTTTAATTCTAAAGGGGTCGTGGTATTCCTGTTCATCTCTCAATGGGGATGATGGTGGGAACTGTGTGGACATATTGAACAATTAGTGCAATCTGTATGACAGTATGTAAAGGATGGGTATAAAAAGAGTGATTGTTTGTTTATGATTATTCCGTGATGTTTGTCTATTCACCACACACGCTCTATTCTGCATAGTAAAGTTACATGTTTGTTTAATTTGCAGCCGAATCATGCACCGCGTAGCACGAGTATTTCGCGTCAAGGGCATAAGCCCTAGACTATATGTTCCTCACCTCATCGAAACTGAGTGACTGCTTTGTGCGGGTCTTTGTGTGATTTGAGCTTTTGTGTCAGTTTTCAATTTTTCTCACTGAAAACCAAGATGAGAAAATTTTGAAAAACTTCAAACTGTAATATAATCAATCATGGGTAGTATGTAAAGATATTAAACAGACTTTGGATATGTGATAAATGAGATTATACGAATACAGCCTTACAAGAGGTCCTCAGTGATGTATATTCCCCTCCAGCTACACGTTAGAATGAAAAATAATTGTCATGACTAGAACTTATGGAATATAAATAAGGGCTCTACCATAGGGGGCATAAGCAAGCGAAAAACAGAAGCAGGCTTTATAGATTGTTGTATTACACATCAGTCGTATTCTTTCCCGAATTCATTTTCCCATTTTCAACCACGAATTTTCCATCCCTTCCATTTTTCATTTTTCACTTTCCCATCTCCTTATAACATCTACTAACACAATCTTTAGAAGGTACTCCATCGTTAGGTAAAAGACATAACAAATCCCACACTTTGTGTAACAGATGTGGTAAGAGATCTTACCACGTCCAAAAGAAGACCTGTGCTTCTTGTGGCTACCCAGCTGCTAAGTTGAGATCTCACAACTGGGCTTTGAAGGCTAAGAGAAGAAGAACCACCGGTACTGGTCGTATGTCTTACTTAAAGCATGTTTCTAGAAGATTCAAAAACGGTTTCCAAACTCAATAAATAGAATCAAATACGTTATCTAATAATAAATGACAAATATTTGCAAGTTTCATGTAAATGCATATAAACGGTTATAATGAAGATATCATTAACTCTAAATTCGAGTGTTCTACTTGGGGGTAAAAACTATAAATGGTGCTTTTGCTTTCTTTTAACTCATGCAGTTCAAACCAAATCTTTGTGCAGTTTACACTGCCCTACCGGAACGAATAAATCATTGAATGTTCCATCAAAAATAAACTGTTTATGGTGTGGTCAATTCTTATTAAGTTAATGGGTCATCGACTAGCATATCTTCGTAATTTTCTTCATTTTCAAACCCGACTATATTTACATAAAGGTTATCTGCAACCTCATTATCAATGCAAAAGCCAAGAATTTCTCTTGCTAGCTCTATTGTTTCATTATCATACGGAACTTCCAACCCATTGGGATACTCAGCTTCCATTTCTGCTAGTTGGAGTTTGTTATGGTTGAAACTAACATTATTCAAGTCTCTCGACTTAGTCTCGCATTCCTTGTTAAGTATACCGAGTTTATAGTTATTGGACCGGTGTCTTTTGTAAAGCTCAGCACTAGTTTGAGAGAGCACTGCATCACCGCCGAAGGCAATTCTCGACAATATGATAGATAGTTCCCCCAAAGTTTCGAAAGTTATAATTTCGTTCAAATGCTTGGATGACTTGAACAAATAGTTAAGATTGGTAATAAAACTGGATATAATTTTGATTCGAAGACTTACAAACTTTGATCTAGGAGAACGCAAAATAAGATTCTGCTCATTGTTGACAGTCCTGATGATGAGTTTGACAAGTTCGATGTTCCTCAAGATGTTTACATTCGCCCTATTCACAAGGTAGTTTTCTATCATTTTGGCAATTTTGTGTCTCAAGTCAAGGAGATGATACTCATGTGTGAACTTGATGTTATAGCTCTGATGGGGCTGGATATCATCGGAAATCGGGTTGGGTAAGATTATCAAGGCACTGGGGTCAATAACACTATTATCATTGAATATCACGCTGTCAATCTTTTGAAAATCTATGTTGTTCCCGACACACCTATTAAGCCCAAAAACTCTATAATCTTCCTTGATGGGTATTTCCACAAGATTGATGTTTATCAAAGTGTAAATGTTATCTTTCGACATTTCTTCATTTTCGTTCACGTCGTAAAAGTTATGGAGGATTTCTACTACATTATAGAGGATATTGACCTGGGCAACATTGAGGAAAGCTTCATTATTCCTGGGGATAAGATTGTTAAGAAATTCTCTGACTCCCATCTCATTGAACAACCGTCTGCCCAAATCCACTTCCTGGTGTAAATTGCATAGCATCATCAACGACTCGAGAACATCCATACCACATATGAATGTGAATTTCTCCAATAGAAGCATCTGAGGAGTCTTGTTGTAGCTAAACAATTCAGGGTCTTCGTTACTGAGCGTGTACTTATACTGTTGGAGTATTCTGATAGTTCTGAATGTCAAGCCCATTATAGATTTCTCATTCACAGCAGATGGCTTAAATTTTAAAACACCATGGAGAATAGAGAGGAGGAACGGTACCAGCGTAATTAGCTTCGTGTGTATAATGTGATCAATAAGGTCTCCGACAAGTACGAAAAGTTCTTCAAGCAACCTATCGAGTCTCAAATCTTTCTTGCTAATCAAATACAGCAAAATTATTCCAGTCAAGGGTATTTTCTCGGGGAACACGAAGCCTTTGATGGTAACCGACTCCTTCAAAGTTATTTTCCCCAAGAACTCCATAGTTGTCTTTCTGCTCCCATTTATACTTAATTTCCAAATATAATCAGTTAATAAGGCAGTATCATTTTGCACCCGTATGAATCTCTGTTGTTGTAATACTTCTTTGGATTTCGCCAGCGAAACAGAAGAGGTGGATCCGCATTGTGACTCATCAATTTTCCGTTTCTTCGAAAAGTTACTCTTGACTTGATTATCGAGAAACTTTTTTTCATCTTCTAGCTTCTGAACTGTGAACTTTAACATCTTTACTTGTTCTTCCATGCTCAATTTTGACTCCTCCAAGGCCCCCTTTAATTTGATATTTTCCTCATGACCCTTTAATCTAGACTGTTCCAATTGGCTTTTCAAAATGGCGATTTCTCCATCCGCTTGGAAGAGTTTAGATTTTATGTCTAGAGGGAGTGTCGCATAGTTCGTAGATTGAGATTGAGGTACTGGGGCTTGAGCTTGGGCCTGCACGTTGGTATGAATGTTGTGGGAGGCTTTGGCTTGTGGCCGTGCCTTAGCTGTCTTTTCCAACTCATGTCTTCTAAGACTTTCAAAAAACTCGTCGTCGTCAGAAAACTCATCCATTATGCATGCTTCGCGTACCACTATTTTCCACTATCAATAATTCCGAACTATACCTTCGCATCTCTTGAAAAAAAAGTGAAAATCTTTAAATCATAATGGCCGAAAAGACAACCACTAAGACCGAAATGGTCCCAAAAGAACACAAAGAGAGTACGGAACCTGTAACCAAACAATCTGTAGAAAAACAAAATAATGCCTCAAAAAGAGGTCTTAAAGATCCGAAGGATATCGCCAACATACCTACATTTGTTCCTGCCTCTTTAGTGCCGGTTCAACCTACAGCTTTGAACTCTAAAGATAAAACTACAAAGAGATTGATCGTCGTGTTATCTCAAGCATGCTTAGAGACTCATAAAGTAAGCGGTGGTGGATCAGGTGGAGATAAGTTCGCCTTGTTGAACTGTGATGATCATCAGGGCTTATTGAAGAAAATGGGAAGGGATATAGCCGAAGCTAGACCAGATATAACCCACCAGTGTTTGTTGACATTATTGGACTCTCCCATCAACAAGGCTGGAAAGTTACAGGTATATATCCAGACTGCTAGAGGTGTGCTAATTGAGGTGAATCCATCGGTAAGAATTCCAAGAACATTCAAAAGATTCAGTGGGTTAATGGTTCAATTATTGCATAAGTTGAGTATCAGATCCGTCAACTCCGAAGAGAAGTTGTTGAAAGTTATCAAGAATCCTATCTCCGATCACTTACCCACTAAATGTAAAAAGGTTACCTTGTCCTTTGACGCAAAGGTTGTTAGAGTACAGGATTATGTTACCACCTTAGACGAGGACGAAAGTATTTGTGTTTTCGTAGGTGCCATGGCGAGAGGTAAGGATAATTTCGCTGACGAGTTTGTGGATCAAAAGATTGGTCTTTCAGACTATCCGCTATCCGCATCTGTTGCTTGTTCCAAATTTTGCCATGGCTGCGAAGATGTATGGGGGATTTATTGAGCAATTAATTCGAACATTCATTCTCTTGGATGCTTAATAAATCATCACATCATTAGATGTTTCCTCATATTTGCTTGTGTATACTATCTTGTAAATCCATCTGTCTGAGACAATAAACGATTAAACAGATTATCTCAACTTTATTTCTTTTCCTGCTTTTGTGCACGCCCGTACATCTATAAATTGGCTGCAATTATCGCAAAAGCATTTCCCAATTGTATCCGTTTCTTCTTGCTAGAAATAATCACCATGTCTAGTGCCATCCAAGCTTTATCTGTCGATTTGTTAACCTCCTCATTGACTGCATCTTCCTTTATCTTGGAGCATGTGGGTTTGAAAGGTCTTTCTAACTTCAGCCTTTCCTCTGCCAATATCATCCCATTGGCGGAAGACGTTCAGGCCTACTATATCAGAGCCTTCTGGAAAGACCCAAAGAGAGTCATTAACGTGTTTGATAGAGAAGGGAATCAGGTGTACTCCATCGAGAGAATTTCCTCGTGGGACCCTGTCTGGTCGTTGTACACCTTCCCCGAGAGAAAACAGCTTTCGACAATCAACACTAGATTCTTTAACAGAGCAGTGAACTTCCACGCCTCGAATGCCGGAAGCAGAGGAATTTCTAGCGAGTTTGGACTTGCTGGAAGGTACCAGAGCTTCTTCTTGAACGACGGAGTCAAGTACTCCTGGGCTAGAGGCTCCAAGGCATTGGAGAAAATCACCAATCCTAACTCTGGTAACTCCAGTGACGAACTGAGACTCAGAGTGGCCAAGGTCAAGCCAATGAGACAGTTCAAGTTTGACTTTGAATTGCTCGTTGATGAATCCCAAGTCAATACTGAGGTTGCTTTGTCAACTGCATTCGTGTCCATCTTGACTCAATGGGGATTCGGCGAATCTACCGACACTGTTGGTCCAACATACATTCCAGCCAAGTCTGTGAAGATAAACCAATTGGCGGAAAAGCCCGGTGAAGTGAAGGAGGAGGCAGAGACCAACAATAAAATTGTGTTGGTGATTGAAAACCAACAGGACGAAGCTGGCAACGATATCGAGTACGAGCTCCAAGAAGTCCATTAGTCATGGTACATAGCGTAGTATTTACTGATTTCAATAGATACTGATAATAGTTAAATAATTTTATTAATGGGTCCTAAATAATTGTACAATCTAAATAAATCAACTCATGAATCCATAACTCCCTCCTTGAACAAAACCTTTTCTATTTCCTTGAACAACGTGGAAGAAGTGGTCTTTGAACCCTTGACTCTAGCACACACAATTTCCGATTTTTGATTAAATTCTCTTGTGTTAATCTTAATTCTGAACTTACAACTTTTCAAGTTGAACGCATTGTGTTTCGAGATACTTCCACTGATGATATAGGCGTAGTGGTCGTTCTTCAAGCCCTTCAAACCGAAGTTGGACCAACTGCTTAACAACGCAAACAATGCTTGCGACATCTCTTGTTTGGGCAAGATAGTGTTGAATCTCTTGATATCCGCCCCAGAATTTTCAGTGGAGGATGAAGACGAGAACCACCTAAAGAAAGAGTTCTGTCTTTGGGCAGGCTTTTTTTCTTCGAAAGAATCCGCTGGAGATGGTAATTGTGGATTTCCTGCGTCTTCCATGGTCTTCTTCGTACCCCAAGACAACTTCCTGAAAATTGATTTGTTCTTCTTTTGGTCCGGTTTATTGGTGGAATCTTCCAACGGTCTAGAACGTGACATGTCAGTTGCAGGCGTTGGATATGTTTGAGACTTTGTGGCAGGTTTTGTGGTAGCATAGGGCCTTGGTTTCGGCACTGGCTGAGTGGTTCTAGAAGCACGGCCGTTTTTTCCGAAGTCTGGGATCAACATAGACTCGGCACTAGGCAACATAGACTTGGTATTTTTCTTTGGTTTGGCAGTACCAGTATACCTCTTTTCATTAGCGGGCGGCAACTTGATGTTTTCAAACACCTTTGTGTCGACTTCCTCCCTATCATCCTCAGAAGCATCGTTATAGTCTCCCTCATCTTCATCACGGTCAAGTAAACCACCATAGTAGTCATCTTCATCACCATTCTTTCTTCTTGTGCCAGCTTTAGTAGAAAAGGTTTCATCAGCATATTCGTCATCTTTCTTTCCGCCTCTGGTTGCAACAGGCAATCCCGGCAATTTGGACACTGGTCTATTGGTCCTTGAATGTCTTTTTACAGTGTTGGATCTACCGGTGTAATAGCTGGCTCTCTTATTAGACAAATGTTCCTCAAAATCAATCACAGAACCCTCATCCAAAGGCTCTTCGCTATCGTCCTCATCAGCTTCAGGTAAACCAGCCTTGTCCAATCTATCAGCAAAGCTAGTTCTCAACTGTGGCATCCTCCTGTCTTTTTCAGGTTCATCATGTACGATGGAACTCAAGTCACGGTAAGACTCTTTGGTTGAATACAAGGATAACACAGATAACCGCTTATTGGAATTAGTGAAGTGTCTAGACTTTCTAGTGACATTGGGGATATTGACATCACCAATAAGAGTCTTTCTTTGGTTCTTCTTAGGAATTTCAATCTGTTTTTCCCCTTTAGCTATGCCACTTATGTTCAACTGGGAATTGAGTAATCTCGACTTTCTGATCTCACTCATATATTCCTCGCTCAAATCACTTCTTTCCAAGTCAATTTCAGGTATATTGTATTGTTTTGACAATCTCTTGTAGTCATTACCACCGACAGATATCATGGACTCTCTTTCAGCTCTAGGTTTGCTTCTAGATTTGGAACTGGCCTTCGTATCATGATATTCAGCGTCCAAAGCTTCTTTGGCTCTGTCCAACTCTTCATTCTCATGTGACGTCCACAACGGATCCAATCTAGAAACGGGTCTTCTTGTCAAGATAGGATGCTGTCTTTGTGTTGGAAGGGGCTGGGTGACAGATCTCTTTTTGATATTTTCAAGGTCTTCCGCTGTCAACTCGTCACTATTATCTTTACCAGTACCTTCAGAAATGGCTCTCAAGCCAGAAGATTGTGCTAACTTTGACTGTCTCTTTGGCTGGGTGATCTCACTAGCATTGTCGTTTACTACAGTGATCTCACTTTCGGAGTTGTTGCTGTCGTCTTTGATCAAGATTGACAATTTTTTGGAAGACAACAAAGATTTTCTCTTTTGTCTTCTTCTTTGCTTTGCCAATTCCTTTCTAGCTCTCATCTCTGCCTCATGCTTCCTTCTCTCGATTTCCATTAAACGTTCGTATTCACGTGCCTCTTTTTCTTCTTCGTCCACCAAGTTCTCCTCATCTTTGTTGTAGTCTTCCTGATTGAAGATCTTGTCACATAACAGAGCAAAAGTAGCAGAAGTTCTTCTCGTCTGTTTATCCATGTATTCCCAGTCGGTCTCATTGGACAATTTGGCATATGTGGATAATAACTTGATTGTTATGGAGTTACGTTTCAATCCAGTAGTCATAGAAGCTCTCATAGACTTTCTCTTGGACAACCTGTTCTTGGACAAACTTCTCATCAATGAGTTTCTTTTGGACTTTGAAGGAGATTTTGGCGATGACAAAGCAGCTGATTCCATCAAGTCTGGATGTTGTTGATTTTGTGGAACTTGACCTTCAAAATGATTTCCTGGATGAGAAGCATTGTACTTCAGAACTCTCTTATAATGGTCCATACTATCTTTAGAAGGCAACGATGGAGGCATTCCGGTGGAGTTTGGAGAAGACTCTCTGAACGAACCATTTTGTTGAGCATTCATGATTTCATTATAGATGTTTCTTGGAATGGCTGGGGGTGTATCAGCAGACACTAAATTGTGGCGGCCCATAGGGGACCTCCTTGGAGAGCCTCTATAGGGAGAGTTGTTGTAACCATACTTTCTGGGGCTGCTAGAGGCTCTTGGAGACTTGTATGGAGAAGACTTGTATGGGGAGTTTTGCACACTGGAAGAGGCAGAGACCTTTCCTGACTTAATCACACTGGTTCTGTTTTTATACTGGAAACTCACGGGTCTGTGACGAGAAGAAGAAGCTGACATTTGACTTGCCCTTTTCTTTTTAGGAGAGGTTTTAACGGAGTTGTTTCTTCCCACTATTCTTCCATCTGGGTTATTCAACTGTGTGACAGAATCACCCTGATTGTGTCTATATCTCATCAACAAAGCATAAAACGTCTTTTCCGGGTTGTTGCCATTGGTCAACAAACATCTTATTATATCTTCTTGGCTTCTATCGTTCCATAAGATGGATAAGTTCTGCAAGATCTGTTTATCGATATTTTTGACTGAGCCCAAAGATCTATGAGCTGTTTGTGGATGTGGCAACGATTTCACACTGATCAAGTCTTCATTTGGCATAGGGTATTTTGTCAACAAAGGATGCTTCAAGATGTTGTTGGTGGGGATTCTACGGTCTGGGTTAGCAGTCAACATCTTGGCGATCAAATCCTGGGCTTCTACACTTATATCAGTGGGCATTTCAAAAGAACCAGCCTGTACCTTCAACAACAAGTCTCTAATGTTTTCGTCGTCAAAGGGTAATCTACCAGTTAACAAAGCGAACAATATAACTCCGCAGGACCATATATCAGAAGCAGAACCGTGATACTTCAATCCACTCACAATTTCTGGAGCGGCATAGTGGGGAGATCCACAGCTTGTTTCCAAGAGCTTACCATTACTTTCCAAAGCAGCCATACCGAAATCAGCCAATTTAACGTTCAAGTTTGAGTCCAAAAGTAAGTTTTCAGGTTTCAAGTCTCTATGACAGATTCCCAAAGCATGGCAATAAGCTGTACCCAAAACAATTTGTCTGAAATACTTTATAGCTTCGGATTCAGGTAATGGACCTCTTTCAACCAAGAGATCAAATAGTTCACCACCTTCCACGTATTCCAACACCAAGTATAAGTTCTTACTAGTTTCCCACACGTCATATAAGCGTAAGACATTCGGGTGCGTCAATAACTTCATGATGATAATTTCTCTCTCAATCCCATAAGGTAAACCTCCTTGGCTTGGTTTCTTGTTGTCGTCATCATCTAGGTCTGATTTAGATACTACTTTGACGGCAGCTTTATGGCCATTGGTCTTGTGGGTGGCCAACAACACCCGGCCGGTAGCTCCTCTTCCTAACGTTCTACCGAGTCTCCATGGTCCAATGAACTGGGGGTGGCCAGAGGATGAATTGGCTCTCGACAAAAGGGACGAGGCGACTGAGGGTTGCCTTGAGTGGTAAGACATCTAGCAGTGTATGTGGTAACGAATGGATAAAATTAAAATACAAGAAAGATGAGAAGGAGTAGTAATGTTGACTTTTATTTCAAAAAGAAGAAACAGGCTTGGTATATAAGAAGAATTTGTCGAAAAGGAGTTAATTTTTTACCAATGGGAAAACATCGCGTAACGCGTCAAATGATTTAAATTTTTCACTCCTTCCGAGTGCATATTATCAGTTTCAGCACACAATGAGGTGCGGCGGTGGAGAGGCAGTCTGGTTAAAGTCCAGTTCCGGCGAAGCTCATTAGGCACTTGGGGGCAAGATGCAGGCTGCGAAACGAGAGTCAAATAACACCAGACGTGTTTGTGTTTGGTAACTGACAGAGGGTTATGCAGGTTATATATTAGTGAGTATATTGGTTATGTTACTAGCTCAGTACCTTTTTGTTTTATTGCCGTTAGTTAATAGGGTGCGCAGATCGAACGTTGAGATAAGCGTGACTGCGGCTACCAACAACTGTCAGAGGCCACCAACGATTGTCAGCTGCCGGTGGTAACGCGACTTGATATGAGTGCCACCACTAACGCGCCTTAAATTCGGATATATGTAAAAGCCACGTACCGTTGAGACGAAACTTTAGATACGTGAATGTCGTATAATGTCTACCATGTCGCATAGCCATCTTAGACGAGTAGGCTATAAACAGTCAGTTTACTGGCCGAGAATTCCGCTGACCCATCTTGCTTACTGATTGCGAGAACAGTATGTGGAGTTGACGGTCTTTTACTTCGTTTAACAACTATCGTGGCCTCTTTCAATGCCTGTTCTGGTCTGCGCACATTTCGGTGTTTTATAACGGTGCAGCGCCTTTTCATTTTCCAACTGCCTAATTAGTAAAGTGTCTTTAAAAAGAGCCAGAGGTCCAGAGCCCGCTTGAAGGGTTCTCCAAAACTCCCTTTGTATATTTTAGATAGTCTGCCGTCTCTCTCGAGAACCAAGGTATTTTGGACAGTACTATAGCTTTCTTTTCTCAGTCCAAGAGCTTCCTAGGGTAGTGCAGAATCCAAGCACAAATTGCAACGTTTCTACAACCCATTGGGGCACACCTCTTTTTGGATTTGACAGTATATTTTGGCCTAAATAGGCTTTCAAGTACAAGAAAGGCTATGCAGACCTTAGCTTCACCAATATGGCCTGTAATGGCTTTAAGCCATAAGCAGAAGTGCTCTTCAAAATTTAGTTTGGTTTAGAAATTTGGAGTTTTGATTGATGATACATTCATTACCGGTGGAGGCAGAAATGGGCCGTCTCATCAAGTAATAGGATATGACTCTTGCTGTATTAATCATCTCGTCATAGGAAGCAGCAGGCCGTTGAGCCCATATTGATCATTATTGTTATAAATTTCGGTACAATCCGATAAGGCCTCTGAGCCTCATCCCTCACACAGCTACAAATATATGAAGCTTGATAACAGCAACTTTTTCACCGCCATTCTCTTTAACATCCTTTATTCATTATATATCGTTATCATAAGCCCATACCGGTGATCATCTCTAACTGCTGAGCAAGGTCGTTTTCCACCTTTTTGAGTACATCATTCCTTTCCTTTTCTTTTGACAAATCCTGCTTCAACTGTTTCACATCAAGCACACTCTCATTATCCCTGTTTTGCTGGGCCGTTAGGAGCTGAATCTGATTGAGCCCATCGAGGTCTGCGTTTAGCTTATCGATCTTGGCTTTTGTAGCCTTTCCCTTACTTTTACTAACCACACCACTTCCTTTTGTCAGGGCCCTCTTGATTGTATTCTTTCCAGTGACTTTACTCACTTTAGTGCTATTGTTTTGCTTCATCTCTTCAAGAGAAGGGTATAATTTTAGTGCGAAGTATAAAGAATTTTTGAGATGAGATAGAGAAATAAAATATTCACTATGGTTTCTACTCATAATCGTGACAAACCTTGGGACACCCCGGATATCGACAAATGGCAACAGGAAGAATTCAAGCCTGAAGATAATACCAGTGGTCAGCCATTCACCGAAGAGTCGACTTTCATGACGCTCTTTCCTAAATACAGAGAACAATATTTAAGATCTATTTGGAATGAGGTAACCAGAGCTTTGGAAAAGCATCACATCGCATGTCTGCTCAATTTAGTTGAAGGGTCTATGACTGTTAAGACAACAGGTAAGACATTTGATCCCGCTATCGTGTTGAAAGCGAGAGACTTGATAAAGTTATTGGCTAGATCTGTTCCATTCCCTCAGGCAGTGAAGGTCTTACAGGACGATATGGCCTGTGACGTTATTAAGATTGGTAATTTTGTTAGTAATAAGGAAAGATTCATTAAAAGGAGACAGAGGTTGGTGGGGCCTAACGGAAATACATTGAAAGCTTTGGAGCTCTTAACCAAGTGTTATATATTGGTGCAAGGTAACACCGTTAGTGTAATAGGACCATTCAGGGGGTTTGGATTGAAAACTGCCAGACGAGTGGTAGAAGATTGTATGGAGAATATCCATCCTATTTATCACATCAAGGAGTTAATGATCAAGCAGGAGTTAAGTAAAAAGCCTGAATTAGCTAATGAAGACTGGTCAAGATTTTTGCCAAAATTCAAGAAGCAGAACGTGCAAAGAAAGAAGGCTCATAAGAGAGAGAAGAAGGTCTACACTCCATTCCCACCTCAGCAGCAGCCTAGAAAGGTTGATTTGCAGATTGAGAGTGGTGAGTACTTTTTGAACAAGCGGGAAAAGAAAGCCAAGCAATTGGATGAAAAGAAGGAGAAGCAGTTGGAGACCTTTGAGTTGAGGAAGCAGGAGAGAGAGAAGGATTTCGCTATCCCGGAGGAGGAAGTATATGAGAACAAGTTGGTCAAGAAGAGAAAGGGCGAGGAGAAGGAAAAGAAGGAGAAAAAGAGAAAAGGTGAGGACAAAAAGGAGAAGAAGGACAAGAAGGACAAGAAGGAGAAGAAGGAAAAAAAGTCAGCTTAAAGAAAATCAAACAAGACAGTGAATTTCTGATATGGTATCCTGATACACAGCTACGGATTTATAAACCTGTTGGTTAGAAATATAGAATGAATTTACGTATGTAAAAATACACACAGAAGAAAAGAATGCAAGGCTAACCGAATGCAGTTATGTCTACGCCGTATAAGGTGAGCTACCTGCATCTCGCTTCTCGAAGAACCAATTTTTTATTTGTTTTGGTCTCCTGTATAAGCCGGATTTTTCCCTGCGATGCCCACCAATTGGTGAAAACATAAACAAACAGTGTAAATCCTCATCCTGTACATAGATCCTCTTCGCAGTAGTTGATTGATCCACAGATAGCACTAAACTGTATTTTCCATCTTAATTCCTCATCTTGCTATAGCTGGCTATACACTTGACCTCCGCGTACATCCGCACATATCCCGTACACCCGTTTTCTATAGAAGGCATCAAAGATGTCAAGGCTTGACCATTTGCTCAGTTTGGTGGATTCCATGGATGCCACCTCTAATAAGTTAGTTCAGGGGTGTAGCGAGTCCAGTGGATATCTCAAGACAATTTCCGACTACGGTTCGACTATCACTGACCTAGACATAAGAATAGATACATGTCATAGATCTATAAGGAATAACTACCAGTCTGTCAATGAGTTTCACGAGTTATCGTCAAAGATGTACCTTTTCGAACAGGATTTAGTGAAGAACGACTTGATGACGAACAATAACATTTACAACAACCTATGCTCGGAGTACGAGTACTTAAGACTGAAGTACCAGCATACGACCCACCTATCACAGGTGCACAACGTAGGTACCAAGTCGAGTACTCATTCTTTGGGCGACCACAGATTGAGTAACCAGAACTTGAACATTCCTAAATCTACATCTATCTCCGACTTGAATTTGAAACCTATCAGATGCAACCCGCACAAGGTATACAAAAAGAAGTCTCGTTACCGAATCTCCAACTTGTTCAATTATCCAATACTACACTCTCCTGTTGATGCACTGCAAGAGAGCCAGCTGAATGAAATACAAGGCTTGGATCACTCTAGTACCATAACTCACTCTAATACTTCAGGCCACTCCAGTTGCGGTAACCACGACTCGGGCCAATCGTTCCATTTGTCTGACGCCATAGACAACGTCATGGACGTTGTATACCCGGAAAGCCACGATACCACTCCTGAGTTGGAACTCACAGAGTTTGGCTTGCCCAACTTGCAGAAACCTGTGAATGGTACAGTGGCCCACGAACAGCATGACATCGAACAAAATCCATTCGACAAAGACCCAAGTGTGTTCAGTGCCATCGACTTTGACTTCGACGACAAAGAATCCACCATATCCGACTCAGAGATGGACTTTGAAAACTTTGAGTCTTTCTTACGGAGGTCGAGAGTCAATCTAAGCCTGGAAAGTTACCCATTTGTTGTTAAGAAATCTACCAGTGAGTCAAGCATTAATATTTCTACCCCAGAAGAAGCAGGGAATCCGGGAGATAACCATAACGTCGATTCTCCGGTGAAAAAATTAACATCCAACTTCAAGTTCCACAATCCCATTGACAACATCAAAAAGTCACAACCCCCCACTGTAGAAACATATTCCACCCCAAATGTCACCGTGAGACAGGAGACATATCATAATACTAAGTCTCAATCATTATTAACTAAATTCATGAGCAATACGGCGAGCCCCAACAAAACGTCCGAACCAGCATTTTCATTCTTGAACTTTATCAGCTCCCCCAGCAAAGAGCAGCAAACCAACGACAGCCAAAGTCAACGAAGACGTTCTTTAATAGGCCAATCGTTGACTGAAAGTTTTTTGCAGCTCATGCAAAGCGAGTCATCCATCTCATTAAGACAGAAGTCCGAAGAAATTCCAATTTTGATTCAACAGAACGCCGGTTCTTCCAACTCTGGACCGTTGAACTCGAGAAGGAGAAAACGTAGCAAATTGGAGGGGATGAGGTCTGCTCCTAAGACTCAGCCTATATCTGTACAGAATGAGAATCAAATAAAGAGATACCCTCGCAAATTCGATTATAACTCGGGTGCCTCGAGTTTGGTGTTGAATTCTAACCGATCCTTTGTTTTAAATCATGGCGATATGTCGATATTCAAAAAGCCCGTTTTGACAAACTTCAGTCAAAGGTCCCTACAGGACGCTTTATCTAACAGCTTAGCATCTTAATCTGGTTAGTTCAACTCAGGTTACACCTACAGTTTGTTGGATTTGGTTCTACTTGCCCTTGCTATAGCCTGGTTTTGAACTCAGGTAGTTAACATCGACTACTTTACACAAGCATTATATCATTAATAACTTCATACATACTAGATAGACTAACGTTTTAATTTACGAAAATTCTGCAACTTCGTCAACTTGGTCTTCTTCTTGGACATGAAGGTGATGGATGCTTTAGACCCACTAACAGCCTTATATTGTTTAGAAATAGTAACACCGCTGAAGGAATTGGTTGTGCTTGATGCCGAAGATCTGAATGATTGGATCATTGATGGTTTTCGCTTTGGCAAAAGATCATCGTCTAAGAAGTCGTTCTCCTTATCTGCCTCAATATCTTCGATATCTTGGTCGTTGTCAGTCTCGATCTCAACTTCTCTGATGGACCTCTTTCGTAAGTTATTAAACGACTTCATTTTCAAAGTATTCAAATCGTCTTCATCTGAATCAACAAGATCATACTGCATATTCGACTTGTGCTGCTCAAATTCGTACTCATTGAACGATTCGGATAAAAAGGATAATTTGCTTTTAATGAAGTTCTCTTCGATCTTGTTTGATTGTAATTCTTCCTCATCGTCATCATCAATTTTTACCACACTCTTAGTTAAGTCTTCCCTGATACTCTCAAAGAAGGCCTGTGCTTTATCAGACTTGATATTCTTCATGGACTGGTTGAGTTGCTGTAACTTCAATTTCTGTTCTTTCAACTTCTGCTTTCTGTAGTTCATTAAAATTTCGTCCTCTTCATCACTCAACTCGATATTCAAGCCATTACCTACTTTTTTAACTAATTTATGGTTTTTAATATCATCGATCAATTTTTCTAATTCTTTCTTGTCTTTTATCTGATACTGTTCCATAAATTTCTTTCTTATTTCTTCATTCTTCAAGTCAATATTGAAGTTGTTGTCGATCATTCGTTCGTCTTCAGAATTTGCTCTTTCTTCATCGAACTCACCATCAGCACCTCCGAGACCTGCCCACTCATCCTCACTTTCCTCGGCTTCTCCTTCGATGATGTTTTTGAGACCTTTCTTTTCCATGTCCTTTCTCTTCCTGATCATTTGAAGTTCTTTCCTTCTAATCTTCTTTTCGTACTCTTTGATCTTTAATTGCATATCTTCCTCGGCCTTTTTCTTATCTTCTTCCGTTTCCTCTTCTTCGTCAGCTTCTTCGATATTATGCAATCTATTCCTCTTGATAGCTTGGGTGGCTTTCCTCATGACTTCGGGAGTGATTTCATCGGACTTTTGCGATATCACTTGTGTGTCTTCATTGAAGACCAATGCTTGGGTCTTAAGCATTTGAGGGTCAAGAATTTGAGTGTCAATTTGCGTAGACTTATCCACCTGTGTAGACTTCTCTGCATCTTTAGAATTCTCGACAAGAGTAGACGTATTCACTTGTGTGGTAACGTCCTTCTGTGTGGACGTATCTATTTGTGTCAATTCTTTTTGAGAACTAATACTCTTTAATGTCGCCTTCTGAGAGTCTTGGGTGGATTGGGATTTGAAACTCTTGATTTGAGACGGTTGTAAGAAACTGTCTTCCCCTCCCTCCTTTTCAATCAACGGTCTTAAGTTCTGAAACAACTGAGAGTCGCCAAATGAGATATCTTCGATGTGAGAATCTTGGACTACTTTAGGTGCTTCTTCTCCTTCTTCCATTTCTTCATCCTCAGACTCCAAGACCTTTGCTCTCCTATGGCTTATACTAATAGCCACCTTGTCGTCGTCCTCGTCTCCATTACCTTCCATATCTTCATCTTCACTCTCATTATCATCATCTTCTTCGTCTTCTGCTGCTTCAGCATCGAGTAAACGACCTTTTTGGTCATCATCCGTTTCATGGGTGTCTTCTTCACCTTCATCCTCTTCACCTGATAATTCCAAACTGTCATATTCCTGCCATTCATCGTCATTTTCTTCATTTTCCTCTGCATCCTGAATCTTGTTTGAAGGGCCCGCCAAAGCCATCGCAGCCTTTTCCTTTAACTTCTCCGCCTTTCTGATATTTCTAGCTCTTTCAATTTCTTTCTCCAATAAGTTTTCCATGATCTCTTCATCTTCGTTTTCCTCTAGTTGAATCTTTCTATTTGGGTCAGCATTGATCTGGTCGATGTTCATCTCAAAAAGGTTCTTGAACAATTTGTTTGACTTTTGCTTCTTATTTGTCTTGGGAGGATGTTTCTTGAGATACTTCAGCTTGACCAGGATCTCCTGGTCCCTTGATAAATCAGGCACAACTATACCATCCAAATCAATGGTCTGGCCCTTTAAATGTAGCTTGTAAAGCTCAATTGGATTTTGAGTCTTTAATGGGGATTTAATAGGAGAAGTAATGGGGGAACTAATGCGTATATCGTCGTCGGAATCATCTTTTTTTCCCTCTTCCTTTTCGAAGTCTTCTTCTGCTTTATGGTCAACATTCTCGTTGAACTTGTCCTCAAAGTCATCGATGAAGCTCATTTTGGAGAACTTCTTTTTATCAGGACCAGAGGCAATATTATCGAAGAAGTTATCCTTTTTCTGTTGATCCAAGAACCGTTGGACTTGAACCAAATCTTTGGAAGTAGACTTATCAGTTCCAGCAATAACTGTGGACTCATTGGCTTCCTCATTTTCTTCGTCTGTCAAAGTAACATTTGTGATATCTTGTTCCAACTGTTCTCTCTCTAGACGTCTCTGCTTAAGTTTTTGTTCTGCGAGAATACGAGTCCTCTCTTCAATGGATAAGATTGGGACTTCTTCAATGGAAGGATCCACTTGTGGATTCTTAGTTGGATTCGCTTGAACTTTTTGAGTGCTGTCAATCTCAGATAAGTCGATCTCTAATTGTGGTAGAAGAGCAGAGGTGAACATGCTTTCAGCCTTTCTTCCCCCATAAGGAGTATCGTTTGCATCCGAATCTTCAGCTTCTTGTTCCTTATCTTCTTGTTCACTTTCATCCTCCAGACAATCTCCCAAACCTGCAATTCTCTGTTTTACAGCATTGATCTTATCCAAAATGCTCTTCACTTGAGGAGCCTCTTCGTTTTCGGAGCTTTCGTCAGCTGGATATGATCTCTCACTGCTTTCAATGGTCTTGGAGATAACTTGTGTTGCATCATAAGTCGTATCCATCGGTATGACTTTGGTGCCATCTACCAGGTTCATAGTGCTGAGGAAGAAGTATTGGTCTTAGCTACAAATGAGATGTTGTTCCAAGATGCATGCCAGGAAGACGCGATATTAGACAAAAACACAAGACGCGACACAAAGATGAAGAGTATCTTACATAATCAAATAATCATATATTATATAAGCTGCGAAGACGATGAGACAAAAACCTTCACATGCATTTAGTATCACGTGGCATGATGCGATGAATTTTACTGTCACATCGCCTGGTCCTTGGAAACCCCGGCTATCAGGACACATTTTGCTCGTTTAGTGTCTACGCCACAGAAATTTCTGAAAACGTCCATTTGGACACGAGGCTCGGTGCGCGGTTACCACGAGGAGCCTTTTCCTACCACGGGGTTCGTTCGGGACACGGCCCACGAGCTATCCCAACATTTACCTAGATTGACTCGTGCTTAAAAGAACCACATCTTTGATCCAGCAGTATAGAGCACTCCAACTGGGCTTGCCAATAAGAGTAGACACGGCATTTGCCTTCTTAAGATAGCCTCGCTACTATAGATATGACTTAAGTCATTCTACACCATGTCATGCGCCGTACTACTCTATATGCTATGTCTTTCCCTTCTTTACTTCTCATCGTATAGGTCGCAGTTGAGATACAGCGATTTTGTGTAATTTTTCACCATTGAAAATTTTTTGTATATAATGAAGGAAATTTTCCCAAAAAAACTCCCAACTTTTTCAAGTTTTTTATCCTTCATTATACCATGAGTGCTCCAGAAGATACGTTTTTGTTCACCTCTGAATCCGTCGGAGAAGGTCACCCAGACAAGATCTGTGACCAGGTTTCTGACGCCATTTTGGATGCTTGCTTGTCTGTCGACCCGTTATCTAAGGTTGCCTGTGAAACCGCTGCTAAGACCGGTATGATCATGGTTTTTGGTGAAATCACCACCAAGGCTCAATTGGACTACCAAAAGATCATCAGAGACACCATCAAGCACATCGGTTACGATGACTCTGCTAAGGGTTTCGACTACAAGACCTGTAACGTTTTGGTAGCCATTGAACAGCAATCTCCAGATATCGCTCAAGGTTTGCACTACGAGCAGGCTTTGGAAGAATTGGGAGCTGGTGACCAAGGTATTATGTTTGGTTACGCTACTGATGAAACTGAAGAAAAGTTGCCATTGACCATTTTGTTGGCTCACAAGTTGAACGCTGCTTTGGCTGATGCCAGAAGATCCGGCGAATTGGCATGGTTGAGACCAGACACTAAGACCCAGGTCACTGTCGAATATAAGAACAACGGTGGTGCAGTTATTCCATTGAGAGTCGATACTATTGTTATCTCTACTCAACATGCTGAAGAAATCACCACTGAAGACTTGAGAACCGAAATCATTACAAAGATTGTCAAAAAGGTCATTCCAGCTAACTTGTTGGATGACAAGACCGTTTACCACATTCAACCTTCTGGAAGATTCGTCATTGGTGGCCCTCAAGGTGATGCTGGTTTGACCGGTAGAAAGATCATTGTTGATACTTACGGTGGATGGGGTGCTCACGGTGGTGGTGCTTTCTCCGGTAAGGATTTCTCCAAGGTCGACAGATCCGCTGCCTACGCTGCCAGATGGGTTGCCAAGTCTTTGGTTAACGCCAAGTTGGCTCAAAGAGCTTTGGTTCAATTTTCCTACGCCATTGGTGTTGCTGAGCCATTGTCTATCCACGTCGACACCTACGGTACTTCTAAGTACTCTTCCGATGAATTGGTTAAGATCATCGAGAACAACTTTGATTTGAGACCAGGTGTGATTGTCAAACAGTTGGACTTGGCCAGACCTATCTACTTCAAGACTGCTTCTTACGGTCACTTCACTAACCAAGAAAACTCTTGGGAAAAACCAAAGGAATTGAAGTACTAGGTAAAAAAGCTAAGAGATTCTCTTACATGACCTTCTAGTGGTCTTTGTTGTTGCTTGTGTTTTTCAAGTTTGGTTGAAATTACTTTAATGTGATGACTCAATCGGATAACGTTCAACCCGTTATCTGACTTACGATTAACAGATTGATTTTGTTCATTTTTTTTATTTTTTAGACATTTTTGGGTATTCCAGTATTATTAGGATAGAGTTTGCATTAAGGGTTCCTCAACGGACAAGTATTTTAATTGAATAATATAGATTTAATTTAAGAACTCTGATAATAAGTGAAAATTCGCGGTCTACATCATGGACGTCGATGAGAAAGTGTCTGTGAATGGCAACGACTACGAAATCGTGGTATCAAAAACAGGTATCAGCAAGTCCCCGTTGTTTGTATATATCAACAAGGTCGAAAGCGGGCTGGCGTTTGGAGGTTACGTATACAGCATCAAAGATAGAAGCCTGAATGTGTACCAAGTGACATTGAAGCCTGGAGAATGCGAGGACATGGCAAAGAGTTTGGGCAGTTTGATGTGTAAGAAGTACGAATTCCCAAACTACTGTAGTATCAGTGGTGCTCACGAAATGGACTATAATTTCTTACTTTTCGAATTGAAGAATTTGATGTCTGGGTTGTGAAGAAAGTGTATATTGTTCTATGAAACCACACAACTTGAGTTCTTAATTCGGTAACAAAGATTCCTCCAAAGGCAAATCTGAGTCTGCATCTGTCAACTTTGGAAAGTACCGGAAATATACAATTACGCTGGTGATGCCTCCAATGCACAAACCGAACACAATATCCTCCACATGGTGTCTGTAGTCAATATGTCGCGAGATAGCTATGAAAAGTGCCACTAAAATATACGCCCACGTAAGCAATTGAATCCAAATCGCTTTCTTCAAATTGAATGCCTTAAGTTGCCCATTGAGCCATAAACATAAGAACAAGGCTCCAGACATGGACAACGAAGAGTGGCCTGAAGGACACGACTTCAAGCCATCATTGAGTAAATAACGTGAGGTCAGGGTACAAACTTCAAGAGAAACGTACGTATCCACTGGAGTCATTTCTGCTGGCAAACACCTGCTCATGAAGTCGGGTCTAGGTCTTGAAATCCATATTTTAAGCAAGTCAGTTAAAAATCCCGTAACCACGAAACTAAATACCAATCCTAGAATAGACGTGTGCGCCAATTTGACAAAACGTGATGGGGCACGCAAGTAGGAGACAACTGTGATAATCAGCACAGGGATGATGAAAACTAACACGTAGAGCTTGAAGTCGTTCACGATTTGCGGGTTTGCGAAAGAGTGGCCGATCTTAGGGTCATTGATCTGAAACTGGCGAGGGTATGCTGGAGCAAGCTCGAGGTAAAGTATAAACACCCCTGCTATGATTACGACCGTGATCCAGTCAGCGGTGAATTTTTTCACTTCTTTCAAGGCCTGTGCAATCATTTGGAAAGTTCGCGTCTTGATTTGGCTGTTAAAACTAGTGAAAATTTTTGGCATCGGTGTTCGTTATCAATAAGTAGTGGGTCGAACAAGAATGAAGTCTGATTACACATGTAGTGGTACTTTTGTACGAATAGTGTATTCAAATATATTGACACCACTTTGCAATAATTTTGGTTCCGCCGGTAAAATCACACGCTGTGTGTGCAAAAGCAGTTGTATTTCGGATCCATTCTGGTACGAATTGATCTAAATAGTCTTGCTCTAATGAAAATCAAGGTTCGAAACCACACCGGGTGAGTGGAGACCGCTGTTTCCAAGTGTCACTTATTGATGTATTCTTTGCAGTGACTTGGAGTTTTCAACTGCACTGAACTTCGGATCTTTGGAAACACCTGAGATGGACCTTTATTGTTGCACTGGTAGCTCAATTAAATGAACAGGTACTCCATTTTATTTTGGTGACCACTTGTGAACTGTCGTGTGTTAACTCATGTCTTCGAATATAGCAGGTGCTGGTTGAAGTAGAGATGCTACAGATTGCAGTCTACCGAAACATCGAAATACGTCAATACTACATATCAGGGACCCTGGGGCACAGGAACCACTCAAATTGAGTCTTGAGCCTGTCTTGACCTTTTGGTTAAGTAATTTTGAAAGTTCTTGTCAAAACTTCCTGAAAAGAAACTTTTAATATTCGAGAAAAGGTATCAACTAGTAGAATTTAGTAACAGCTCAAATAAGTACTTCATGGTTCGTTTAATGGCATAAAATACAGCCCCGGTGCTAGGGGTACAGGCGAAGTAAAACGAACGGCGAACCGCTTGAGTTACTTCAACCAATAAACCACATTATGTTCGAATTGGTCAAACCGCCTCTTTGTATTCGCTCCAACGTACTAGCTTTTGTCGAAATAAGAAGATTGATCGTATACCAAACAAGAAATTTGAATTTTAAGTATCCTGTGATTTCCAGGGCCGACTATGAATATAGATTTAGAGGTGAATATTTGCTATGTATGCCTCGTAATTCTATCCGCGGACGATTCTATTTAGCAGGACATTGCAGATACGCACCTGGTGCCGTTCTCCCCAACTTCGCTATTGGTTAAAGAAAATTTTAATAGAAGCATATTGCCTTGGCAAGTTCTAATAATTAAAGCATTTCATTTATGAATGGACGCATCAGGCGGCCACATATGCTTAACAGGGCACAATATGGCTAACAAAAATAAAGTCATAACCTGCGATGCCAAAATGTCTGCGTAAAAGCGGCATTTTTCTGAAATGAGACATGCGGCATTTCGTATCGGGTGTCTTTTTCTGCTGATTTTTCTGGGAAACCCGGAGAAAGCCAATAAGCGCCGATTCTCTGAAAAGTAATGCTTGTATAAGCCATGTTACAGGTGACGAGTGCATGGCGATCAAAGGTGATGCTGTGCCATTCGGTCTGCTCGATCCCCAAGATTTCTTGACCCTTGCTTTGTCAAGGAGAGTAGATTGGGTGATTGAACAGAATTGTTAGTCCTCCATTCTAAAATAGTGCTTATTTACGAATGCCGGCACGACGAACCTTTCTGTCAAAAATGGCATCTCAAAAGAAATTTTGAGGAGGTTTCGCAAACTATGCTTTTTTGAGATTTATCAGATAAATACGGGCCGCAAAGGTCGCCCCTTTAGGAACAATGCTGCATATTGTCTAACCGAAATCGGGAACTGTTCCCAATTGGCCAGCCAGCGGCTTACAAACATCATCTAATCAATCTTTATGCAGTGAAAAGTAAAAAGAAATTTTTTTAAGCAGTCCAGGAGAAATCTTCTTCGGTATATAAAGAAGGGGTTGCCTACCAGAAATTAAAAAAAATATCTACAATGGCTGGTTTCACATTCTTCAAAAAGGGCCTGGACAAATTCATTGCTCAGGACGCTATCAATGCTACTACTGGTGTTGCTGACCAAGAAAACAGTGGAAACGAAAATATTGACAGTAAAACTTTTGACAGTAAAGCTTCTGACACCGAAGACCACTGGGATGAGGTTTCCACAGATGCTGCCCCAGGATTGCAAAAAATCGAAGGTGCTGCTCTTGTGTGGAGTAAAAAGGCTGTTTACTTAACGTATGCTTGGATTTGGGTTTGTTTCTTTATGTTGGCTTTGCAATCTGCTATTGGTAATAACGTTATTTTCAACGCTTACAGTAGTTTTACCACGGCTTCTCAGGTCAGTACTGCCAACATTTTACTGTCGATTATTGCTGGTGTTATTAAATTGCCCCTTGCTAAGATGTTAACCCTTTGGGGACGTGCAGAAGGTTTCTTCTTCTTCGTGGCGGTCTACTTGATTGGTATCATTGTGATTGCTTCGTGTGATGGTCCAAACACATATGCTGCTGGTTATGTCTTATACTGGATTGGTTATGGCATGATTTACATGATCCTTGACGTTTTCATCGCAGATACCACTGGTCTTAAGAACAGAGCTTTTGCTTTTGCTTTTGCATCTACTCCTTTCATCTGTACTGCATTTACTGGTCCTCTCGCAGCCGAGTCTTTCATAAAGCACAGCACTTGGAGATGGGCTTATGGTGCCTTTGCCATCATTATGCCTTTTGTGTTCGTTCCTCTTGGGGTTGTCTTCAAATTCTACTCCATTAAAGCTGAAAAGTTGGGTATCATCAAGAAAGATGTTAGCGGAAGAACCGCTATTCAATCTTTTATTCACTACGTCCATGAATTCGATGTTATTGGCTGTTTCATTTTGATGGCTGCTTTTGTTCTTTTCTTGCTTCCTTTTAGTTTGCAAACATACGGTAGAGCTGAGTTCAAAAGTGCCACCTTCATTGCGATGGTTGTCATTGGTCTCTTACTTTTCCCAGCTTTCGCTCTCTGGGAACTTTATGCTGCTCGTACCCATTTCATCCGCTGGGAACTTTTCAAACAACCAACCGTTTTGGGTGCTTCCCTCCTTGTTGGCGTGATGTTCTTCAGTTTCTACTCTTGGGATCAATACTTTTTGTATTTTGTTAGAATCGTTTACAACTTAAGTGAATCCAATGGTGGTTACATGTTACAAATCTACAACATTGGTTCTTGTTTCTGGGGTGTTGTGTTCGGTGTCTATGTGCGTTACACCAAATCTTTCAAGTACGCATGTCTTTTCTTTGGCCTCCCACTTATGATGTTAGGTGCTGGTCTTATGGTACACTTCCGTGGTGAAGAATCAAACATAGGCTACGTTGTGATGTGTAATATCTTTATTGCCTTTGGTGGTGGTACTTTGGTCATTGGTAGCGACATGGCTGTTATGGCTGCCGCTGACTTGGGCGGTATTCCAATGATGCTTGCTATTCTTGGTCTTTTTTCCAGTTCTGGTGGTGCCATTGGTTACGCCGTTTCTGCTGCCATCAACACAACTTGGTTGAAGAAATCTCTTCTCCAAAATTTGCCAGAAGCCGAAAAGAGTAACTATTTAACTATTATTGGTTTAGGTCTTGGTGTGATGGACTTGTATCCTATTGGAACTCCAGCCAGAGATGCTATCAACTATGCTTGGGGCCAGAGTCAGAAATATAATGCTATATCAGCGGTTTGTAGTTTGGTCTTGGGAATCCCATGTATTGCCGTCTGGAAGAACTATAGAACCGACGCTAAGCAAAACAAGGGTACTGTTATCTAATCATTGCATTTCATACACACCACAATACCTAGGAGTGTAGATAGTTTTTAATACAACATTTATTTTCACTGAAGGGTTTTGGAGAATCCTAGCCAGTTGTAGATTTTGAAATATCAAATTTCATTAAATATTCCATAGAACTCAACAAGGTTTCCGCGATACAAGCAACGCTAGATGCTGTAGTACACTGGCAATCATCCTCACACATGTATATGTTCAGAATTGAATCCATGCCGTAAGGATGATCGTGAGCTGCAATAGCGCAGAGATATCGATTTCCAATTTTTACAGAGAATTGGCCAGGTCGACCTAAACGCATTAGAGAAGAAAGAAATTTTCAAAAACATGATAAGTTGCATTCAAGTTATAGTACTAAGATAAAAACAAAAATCAATGGAGTAGCTGTAAAGCTTACTTCAATGAATCCTTCAAGGCATTTTAGTTTTGCATTTTGAATCATGGACTGATACCTGGGGTATAGGATTATGCTTTTGAGAAAGTACAGAGGGGACATTGAAGAATCATGATATTTATATCCAATCTTTTCACCTAATCAAGCGGGAGTCAAGATGTAGAGAGGCAGTACCAATCAAATTTTCTGGGCTCAACCGCTTGACCTTAAGTATACTACGAATTGGACAACTCTAGGTTAAAAAATTTTATAAAGCCTTGCTCATCGTTCCGCTCTCAGGCTTTACACCAAGTAAATTGAATCGGTTTGAAATACTGGGGTAGCTGTATATCAGTAATATCTCGTAACCAATGAACTAAAGACAGTCATTGAATACAAGTAAGAGGTTGGTAATAGGATACAGGTAATATTGTATGTGAAAACAGCCCACCCAAGACAGCACAAGCTGTTCCTGGTATGAATGCTATTTTCAAGCGTCAGGGTGTTCCCTGAGCTTCTTCCATCTGCAACTGAAGCTGGTAGAAAATATGTTCCTAAAGCGGTATCTCGTATTCTGCGCGGCTGCATCTGAATAATCTAATCGCATGATTTAGCTTCTACTACAATACAAGTACCGTGACGAAGTCGAACCCACGTCTGTCTTTCACGTTGTCACTCAACATAGGGTGCTCGCAATACTGAAGGTAAGATTCAGCTGCTTTCACCAGGTATTCTATCCTTTTCTTTTCTGACATTTGCTATACAGTAAGACAAGTTGCAGCTAACGCAGGGTTACAGCAATGTCTAGAGCACGTATCTGTATATTTAATGAGAGGCAGGAAGCGCTGATTGTCATCGTTACTAATTAAATGAGCCTCTTGTACGCCAACCAGGCCCCAAGGAGGTGAAATGCCGTTCCTATAACAAGTATGTGTGCGGACCAGCCAACGTGGTCTACTATAGTCTTGGCTTAATTAAAATGCATTAGTGCGATTACCAGCCAACGTGGGCCTAGTCGCAAAATAATTTTTGCAGTCATTTCGGTAGGACGGCACACGTGTAGTATTCTCCTACGGTGCTAATGCCATCTCATTACTGCAAGGAGTAGGTAGTTGAAGCGGAGAGCGTGTCATTATACTTATTGGGCTTAGAGAGATGTCCTTTTGCGCTATTAGAGAACAGTACAATACGAACAAGACAAGCGAGCAGCTTCAAACCACTCTATTTTAGGTCGTGCAAACTGATGGAAGCCTTCGTGCAAACTCCTGGAGATCGTGAAGGAAAACGTAGTTAAGATCAATGTGAATTTTGCCTTAGCGTGTACGCAAAGCAATTTAATCGGTGTTATTTTTTATATTCAAGTGGCTTGATTAATCCCAGATTCCAAGAATCTTGACAGGCGATAATTTTTCAAGCCATTGTAAACACCACCATATTTACTCTTGGCACGAGTAGCATATCAATCAACGATGCCCAGTAATAAATGTCAAGTTTGACAGCTTTCAACGGTTGCCAAAGCAAGGTATTTTTCTTGGTATTGAATTTTATTAACCGATTCTATTACGCCGTACCATTAGATACAGGCAGATCCGTAAATTGACCAGTGCACTAGCTCCAACGGCCTAATTTACTCGTATGGATGAACATGTTGTAATATGTTCACTTCATGTAGTAAGCAATTTATTAATTCCATTTTTTTTTTTTCATTAAAATATTTTTTCTTTTATTAATTGAAGTATAAAAAACTGGCATTTCCCTGTACATTTTTTCTTTCCTTAATCTCTATCAACTAGGTATCTAAGCTAAAATGGGCTTTCTCGGAAAGGGTGGTAAAACCGCCTTCAAGGACTACACTGAAAAGTTCGCTCATGTTGAAGATCCTATCGAAAGAAGAAGATTGGCTTTGGAAGAAGTTGATAAGGCTGGTTTCGGTTGGACCCAGGTAAAAATGATTATGATTGCCGGTGTTGGTTTCTTAACCGATTCCTACGATATCTTTGCCATTAACTTGGGTACTTCCATGTTGGCTTACGTTTACTGGGATGGTGTTTTGCCAGCTCCTACCGCTACTTTGATCAAGGTTTCTACCTCTGTCGGTACTGTCATTGGTCAAGTTGGTTTTGGTTACTTGGGTGATGCGGCAGGTAGAAAGAAGATTTACGGTATCGAATTGATGGTTATGATTGCTGCTACTATTATCCAATGTACCATGGGTTCTTCCCCAGGTATCAACTTTGTTGCTGTTTTTGTGTTTTTTAGAATTATTATGGGTATTGGTATCGGTGGTGACTATCCATTGTCTTCCATTATCTCTGCTGAATTTTCCACGACGAAGTGGAGAGGTGCCATTATGGCTGCCGTTTTCTCAAATCAGGGTTTAGGTCAATTGTTGGCTGGTATTGTGGCAATAGTGTTGATTGCTGGTTACAAAGACGACTTGATCCACGCTACCAGTGCCGCTGAATGTGACTTTGCTTGTAGGAAGGCTTGTGACCAAATGTGGAGAGTCTTGATTGGTTTCGGTTGTGTTCCAGGTTCCATTGCTTTGTACTACAGATTGACAATTGCTGAATCTCCAAGATATCAATTGGACGTTAACGAAGTCGATGAATTGGCTGCGAAGTCCGGTAACGTCAACGTTGTTGAAGATGAATTGAAGGCTTTGACTCCTCCTAAGGCTTCTTTCAAGGACTTTATCGCTCACTTTTCTCAATGGAAATACGGTAAGATTTTATTAGGTACTGCTGGTTCTTGGTTCATGTTGGACATTGCTTTCTACGGTTTAGGTTTGAACTCTGCTATCATCTTACAAGCTATTGGTTACGCCTCTAAGGCTAATGTTTATCAGCTCTTGTACGACTCTGCTGCAGGTAATTTGATTTTGATTTGTGCAGGTTCCATCCCAGGTTACTGGGTTTCTGTCGCTACCATTGATATTCTTGGTAGAAAGACAATCCAATTGGGCTCTTTTGTCATTTTGACTATTTTGTTCTGTATCATCGGTTTCGCTTACCACAAGGTTGGTTCACACGGATTGTTAGCTTTATACGTTTTGGCTCAATTCTTCGAGAATTTCGGTGCTAACACCACTACTTTCGTTACTCCTGGTGAAATTTTCCCTACGAGATACAGATCTACCGCTCACGGTATCTCGGCTGCTTCTGGTAAAGTTGGTTCGATCGTTGCAATTGTTATTGCCAACAGTTTGTTGAATCACGGATGTTCGGCAGATAAACCAAACTGTTTCTTGCCTCACGTCATGGAAATATTTGCCTTGTTCATGTTGCTCGGTTTCTGCACCACCTTGTTGGTTCCTGAAACTAAGAGAAAGACCTTGGAAGAAATTTGTGAACTTTACCACGACGAAGTTGACGCTACCAAGGTTGCTAGAGACAGATTTGTTGAGCACCAGTACGATACTTCTTCCAACGAGAAGAAAGATGCTTCGGAACAAGTTTAAATAATTCAAAACTAAATAATATTTTCATTTTTTATAACATATTTAATATAGGATCGCTTACGAATTTTGGAAAGGGTTAGATAAGAGGTGCAAATTTTCTGTTTGTACACGACATGTCTAATGACACTATATAACAATATAAGAATATATGGCCATATAATACACAGCAAAGAGTTTAAAGAGGGCTGCACAGATAGAACAATAGGTCTAATCCGGTACCTGCGATAGTGCTCATGAAGATGGCTCCTGTTATGACAGCCTTCATTAATTACAATTTCAAGTCGCTTGGTTGCAAAAATCTGAGGTAAACTCGTAGAGACTCAAGTTCTTCAGTTTTAGCATGATGGCTACAACATCCTCAATGCGTCTAAGGCTCTATATGAGAAATCATACATATCAGGCGATAAGTCTAGATTACTTCTTGTGTCTAAACCGGTATAACGATCCATTGGCATGTTTGAGGGGTAAACCTGATGCGTTGGCAGATGGAATTGAGATGCAGGCTGGAAGGTTGAATTAGAACTTCATTCATTCTTACAATGTTTCTCCGGCAGAGATGAAAGAATTCTTGAGATGTTTTCACGTTATCAAGTACAGTGAGCTAAATCAAGAATATCAAGAATTTACTACCAAGAAATCCTAGGTAGGAGTTATGGTTTTCGAGGTGCTCCATTGGAAAGTTGCAATTTGTCGTTACGTGAGGATTTGTTATGTTCATGCCCCTATTTGAACACTTTAATCCGGTTAGATTATTAGCAATCCTTTTCAAGCAAGAGGTAGTACAATTAATTGAGATAGGGTCCTCGTAATATGAAGCTTTACGCCTTATTGTCAAGCAAATGCTATAGCTCTAAAGGATCAAAGAATTAATATGAAAATTCACAATAGTTTTCACTTCGGGTATATTGATTTCATTCATAGCTGCAGACTGCATCCCTATAGAGCGAGTCCAAAGAAATAGTTAGCATAAGCATTTTGCTGATTGCCTAGGAGCATGCTCATAGATACAGCCACTTTTGTGCTTAGCTTCAGCTGTTCACCAATTAAGGAGAGTAGTCCCAAAATGAATCCACGAAATCTGCATTTGTTGAAAAGCATTTTTTTATGATGAAAGGGATCATCATGGTAATTTCTATGGTCCACTGTTAAACAACAAGAACAGATCAAGTATGTCATTGATTTGTTACAGAAATCCAAGACTAAAATCTCTGGTGGATTCGAGATGCTCGACGTTATCTTGAATCTTACTTTCTTTTCCGTTTCCCTTACCTACGCTAGAACATCCCAACAGAACACTCACCCAACAGACACTCCGCTGTATACTCCACCACTGTAAACTCCGAACCCCCTCTATCACATGGGTTGATAAGAAAGCACGATATAAGATAGACTAACTTTAGGTTGAGGGGACAGAAATATGCTTATCGATACCTGGAATTAAAGGAAGGAGGGGAGGGTAAACATCCAAACTCCAGGTTCCAACCTTGACAACTATAGGCAAGAAAAAGAGAACCAAGAATAATGTTCAACAAAGACGAGAAAAGAAAATATAGTTAAAGGTTAAAGGTCCCTGAGCTGAGCCATCTCCGACTCCGATAATGATTACGATGGTTCACTCATCGACAGTTGAAATACGGAATTGTAATCCCCTTTAATCCAGAATTAAACCCGGACCATTCTACGTGTCAGAACCAGCCTCTTCGGATTATCTTGGAAGCACACCAATCCGGTTGTCCGAGTAACTGGAACGGCCGCGTGACTTAAAAGGGCCACTCAATTCTCCGGCACCACCGTTTTCCACCGCGAAGCTCAGCATCTTGGAAGTAGTCCTAGTCCCAGCGTCGTCGCGGTAGACACTTGCCCATTGTAATTTCTTTTTTAGTGGACAACATTAAACTTGCGTTTTTCCTGGATCAGCCGTCTGATGACCCCTTCGCCCAGAACAAAAATATGAGTCACGAGAGTCTAGCTTTGGGTATGAGCTTGAAGACTGCGACGCCTTTGATTGCCCCAAAAAGCCAGTAATCGCCGCAACTACTCTTAGGCAAAGTCATAAGCCCAGCAAACGATGGGGCCAGTCATAGATCAGAAGTGGGAGAATTCTTGTAACGAATGAGGGGGGAATCTTAAAGTGCGAGAGGCGGCGACTATTCCGAGAACAGCACCGTATGTAGGAAATGAGCCAATTTCAAAAGTCCGTCAAGCCGAAAATTTTCCAGAGTCATAGAGGCAGCAGACTACAAAAACAATATAAATAGAAGCGGAAACTCCCAAATTTCTAACATTGTTAGATATAGTTGTGTTCCAATCGATACACTTTTAACATATTCCTACAAGATGGCCAAAATCACTGCTGCTGAGAAGGAAGCTCAAATTATGAAAGAAATTAAGGCATCGAGCGTCAAGTTCGAACCTAAATTCGAAACCTCTTTCTTTGGAAATATCTTCGGTTTCGCCGTTAGAAGCAACTAATTCCATGATACTGATCACTAACACTTACGTAATGACTTAATAGATTAATAGACATATGAACTAATTCACTTGCATCACTCTAACAACTTCATTTGCGGGTACTATGGCTTCTTCTGGATCTGAATGATATTCTATTTTTCCGAGAATGCTTCGAGGAAACAACCGAAAAAGAAAAAAAACCACTAGAGTTACGCGTTTCGTCGGATGCTGGCTACAACATACATATTCATTAATCATATAGCTAATAATCTATGCCGCTCACGCGGACATTTTCATTAAACCAGTTGTCGATCCCGTCTCGTGGGGTCACAATGGTTTCCTCACACTCAAATAAGCATTGGTTGATCTTTATATAGTGCAAACCTTGGTTGTTCGCCAAGTAAATGAGTGCGACATGCTGCACTTTAAACCACTCGTCGAATACCGTAGGATGTATCATACCCAATCCTAAGTTTGGCGATCCTCCTGCTTTCAATCCAAAAAGATTGAGGTACTTGAGGTATTGAAGGCACCTTACTAATCTGACATTGTCACTCTCATCAGTACTGTTGATCCGAAGAGAATGAAGGTTTGAAAGACTTCTTAAATCTATTCTTTTGAGGTTTATAGGTGTTGATCGATAGTTGAGATTTGTTTCGTATTTGATTTCTATCGATAAACCAGTGAGTGTAAGTGCATGTTTGGATAATCCCTTGGTATATTCCGCTTCATTGAATGACTTAGTATCGTTATTACGTATAACCAAATCAAGCTTCTTGAGCCCACTGACGTTCTTCAAAAACTCACATACATTATCCTTGTGACTCTCTCTATAATCTAGCCTCACCTGTGTAACCCTTGTGAGCAGCTTCAGAAGTCGGGAGAGAAAACTGTCGGTGACACTCTGTTTGTACTCTATCACCTTGAGTTCAAGCTTCTCTAGATTACTCAATATGACTGTGCTCTCTAATCTTGCGTAATCAGAGTCGCTCACGAAGATCCCACTAAGCAGAAGCTTTGAGAGTTTCGATAGGCTCTTGGACGTGAGTGCACGAACATCATATAGCTCGAAGTGCGCCAATGCTTGTCGATTTCCAAGAAGTTTAGCAGCCGGTGGTTCGGGGATATTAGCTTCTTTGTCAGATTTTGATACTTTTAGTACCCTCAATTCATCTGTACTGATCAAGCTCGTCAATTTTTGAAGGTTTTGGTAACTAGTATACGGGCTGATTTGAAAGTTTGTCAAACGTTGAAACCGGCGAAGGACTTGAAAGTCCTGGTCTTCTAGATAATTGTTGAACTTGATGTTGATAATCAACGACATCACACTACTGCTGTGTATATCTATATCCTTCAAAAAGTCCAACGTAAAGTTGTCTGGTAGCCAAACCAACTCCGTCAAACCTCTTATCTTGGTGAAAAAATCGATAATGAGCTCACTCATTTCGTGGTCCAAAATCGTAATTGAGTCAGGAAAACAGATACACTGAAACCTCTTAACCGGGACACCGTCGTAGGTGGTTAGGAATTTTTTAAAGTGATAACTGCTTCTAATGAAAGTAGTAGTAAGTTTAACAGGAGTGGTCGTAGACAGGTGCTGGAACTGGTACTTATACGAGCTAAACTCCTTATTGAACTCGCTGTAGTTGGAGTCTACAATGACGTTCTCGTACAATTTCGGCTTCACCAACTTGTGCATTGCTTTATTTGTTTGCAAAAGTTTGAAAGAGTCAAACTGATCCAAGTAGTGAATTATCTTATCGAGAATCTCCACGGGTAGTTTATCTAGACTGATATTGGGCGAAGGTTTCAACTGAAACTTTTCAGGAGCATTGTGAAGATGTAGCCCCTGTTCTGAATCATCGAATCTCTGGTACAGCAATGGATTCTTGCTATATCCCACAGGAGTGTTAAACTGGTACATTCTGCATTATCAGTTGCAACTTCGCGATCAATTTACACTCGTACACTCATTTGAAACAGAATTACGCACGGCAATATAAACTTGCAATATTTAAAATGGCAGAGGAAGAGTCTTTGGCCGATAGGTTGACAGAGGAGGTCACTCTGTTGAGTACCAAGCTTGTAACGGCTGTTTCCAAACAACTGGAATTGGAGGAAAAATTATTCCATTTCCACAAAGAAAACTATCAGATTAAAGCAAAAGTGAACACTCTCAGTGACATTGAAACCAGGTATAATGAAATCCAAGAAAAGTACACGCTGTTGAGTGAAAAGTTCACGAAAATAGAAAAGGCTAAGCTTGATACAGATGCTGAAAACAAACGATTGAATGCTGAAGTGGAAGACTTAACTGCTTCCTTGTTCGACGAGGCTAATAAAATGGTCAGCGACGCTTCAAGAGAAACGTACAACTTCAAAATCAAGAATAGAAAGTTGTATGAGGAGATTTATGAGAAGAACTTGATTATAGATAACTTACAAACTGAGTTGGTGGAATTGAAAAAATTGATCGAAGACTTGGAAAATACAAAGAATAAGCACAAGAGCATAAACACAGAGTCTGATTTGGAAGAGTCTTCTCCAGAGGCAAATTTCCTCAATTCGTCTATATTTTCTCCTAAATTGAAAGCTTTAAGGTTCGATCGTGATAATTTTAAAGAGTTCAAAGAACTTTCCGCTTCATTGGTTATCTCCACTTACCAGTATGATCTCAATACTTTAAAGTTGAACAAGTGGTTTAAGAAAATTTGGCTCGAAGAATTTGAGAACTCTATCATTGTTCCCTCTGCTAACTTCTTGACAAGATGGCTGAAGGGTCGACTTTTTTGGAACTTCATGATTGAGGGAAAAATCAAAATCGAGCCTGTCAAAAACATTAACGATACGATATCTGAGAATTCAAAAACGCATGAACCCAAAGGTGTTACTCTCCCCTGTCAGTTTTGCCAAGAAGCTCGAAACGATAATCTCGAGCATTCTAGATTGCATAATTTGAAATTGAGCAATCCTGAAGCATTCAACGAGTCTATCGACTATCCATTGTGTAACTACTGCTTGGTTAAGATCAGAAACCTTTGTGACTTCTTTGCAAAGTTGAGGTTAGTACACAAGAACTTTTATAAACTTGACTTCTCTAGTAGTGAAAATGAGTATAAGCTTATGAAGATATATGTGAGCTTGTGTTTGATCAGATCCAAGAACTTCTGGAGCAAAATCGGGTACTGGGACAATGTGAATGAAATCAATCAGTTAAATGTGGAAGAAATCAACTTGGAGGATTTGAAGTTGTTGGTCAATGATGACAGCTATTCCATTTACTCAAATGAGGCTGTCAAGTCTGTAAATGGAGATATAGAGGGAACTATCGGAGATGCTAGTGGACCAAAAGGGTTGGAATCTTCGAAAACAGGGTCTGTAACTGGAGAAACTGAGTCTGTTAAGCAGTTTGTTGTGCCTGTTGAAAATGATGAGACTGAAACTCCTGCAGCTGAGAACTTCGTTGAGCGAGAGAAGAGGGATCCTGTCGCTGAAGAAACGACTCTTGAGACTGCTCCTATCGCTACCACTTCAGAAAATGCTGAATCCGTCACAGCTTCTGATGGAACTACAACGAGTCCTGTCGAAGGCACAGAACCAATAATACAGCCTGAACCTAAACAATCCAAGAAGAAGAAAAAGAACAAGAAAAAGTCGAAGGTTTCAGGACTTGTGAACACGTTCGAACAAGAGCCTGACCCTCCACTTGAACGTGAATCCGGGCCCGTTACTGCAGGTCGTACACAAGAAAGGTCTAGCGATGATGAATTCGCTGACTCTGTAGACCTCGAAGAACCCAAACTTGCACGGAAAAACTCAAAGTCCAAGCACTTCACCAAGAAAATGAATGAAAGCTTGGACGATACGCTAAAGATGCTTGAAGAGAGTATCGAGGAAAAATAACTGATAAATATTCACCATTTATTTTGCCTAAATTCAAATTTGTAAATCTAGAAACAAATAAATATCGCCTCAAACGTAAGATCTAAACGAATAAAACACTAGACTAAAAAATACAATTACGAGATTACCACATATATACCATATCTCTTCCATCAACCGTAGGCGACCAGATTTGTCCCTCGCCGTTACCTCTTTTCTCCTTTGATCTCTTGTCCTCGCCCCTCTTGCTCTTGTGGTTGCTGTTGCTGTTGCTGTTGCTCTGGCTAACAATCAACTACGCGTACGGTCAAACCGCGCCGGACATGCAGGAGCAGTGTTGAGTGCGGAAAGTCGAAAATCTGCGAAGTTTCATCCTGACAGGCGTCAACTCAACCTCTGACAACAGTTAAAAGGTATTGTATTGACTATAGCTTCCATTATACTATTCTCATTCAGCTCCAGTAATTTTATTAGACGTGCTCCGCTGAAGTTTTCTGAGTTCAATCTATCAATTTCCAATACCGAGTTTCACCGATCAAGAGCTCAATATATTTAAATTTGATTCCACTTTACCTGATCAAGGCTTGTAAATTTAACCTTCCCGGAGGTGCTGAAAGATATCGCGTGGAAGAGTACAAGGTAACTCTGTTAATCCACTATGAGAAGGAAAACAGGTGATTCGCAGTTGAATCCGCTGTTGGACGAAGAGTTGAAGAACTCGAGAGCCTACAGTTCATACAAGAGCACAAACAATAGCAATTCACTCAATAGAGCCTCATCGGGATCAATTTTCAGCTTACGAAAGAACCGAGATAAAGAGAAAAATACCGATAGGGATAGAAACGATAGTGCCAGTGAGTTGTCGTCGCTAGACTCAGCTAGCATTCGAAGCGGTGGGCTGGGAAATAGAAGAAATGTTTCCGTCAGTTCAAGCATAGTACCAAGCACGCAGATTACCAGCTCCACCCATAATAGACATGCATCTTCATATTCCATATCCACTGCCTCAAACCCATATGAAACAAAGACCTCCAGGTCTGCATCATCGGCGACTTTGACCAATGGGAATGGCCACCCCTTCTCTCGTTCCAATACAACTGCTTCCCTAAATCCTACCAACAGTAATAATACGAATAATGGAGGAGCCGCATTATCGAGGAAATCCACTAGCAGCACAATCGTCTCCAGACCTTCGTTATCTCTAGCGGGAACTAGTGATACAATGACGAGTGATCCGCGAGCATTTGTTTTTGAAAAGCCGTCTTCTGGTCTTGAAATTGAACGGATGTTCAAAGAATTGATGGAGCAAAGAGACTTCAAGTCCTTACCTCTTCAGGCGAGACAGGAGATGATCAGCTACCATCCAGATAAAAAGTGGATGTTGATTTACCAGCATGCCTTGACCGAGCACAAACGTCAAGAAAGAGTGTATAAAGAGGGTGGGGAGGGCGCTACTCCAGAGTATTATACAAGACGGTTATTGAGCAAGAGCATTACCTCCGACCAATTGAAGAATTTGTGGGTTTCTTTGAGGACAGAGCCTATAGATTGGGTTCGAAAGTTTCTCTTTGACTGCCAAGGGGACGCCCTATTATCTGCTTATTTGATCAAAATCCAGGATACAATCAACCTGCATGAGTTCAACGATATTAATGACGATGTTTTCGATCGAGAGTTCAACACTCTCTTGGCGTTAAAGTCTATGATGAACCAGAAACTAGGTGCCGAAAGGATTAAAACTGACGTAAATCTATACGTTAGCGCTGTTACTGGCTCATTGTTGAGTCCTAGAATCATTACCAGAAAAAATGCGGCCGAAGCTTTGACCTTTATGATTGCTTACTGTGGTAATGCTGAAATGAACGATTCGCAAGGAAAGTACCATAAGATTTTAAAAGCGTTGGACACCATAACCTCCAAGCCATACTTTGAGTTTGAAAATTTAACTCATGGAAACCACAAGGGATCCGCCATTATGAGCGGTAGTAATATTGGAAAACGTAACCTTGTGAGGAAACCACCGGTGAAAGATTCGTGTAAACGATTCGAGCTTTGGCTCAAGCTTGTAGATAAAACCATCGATGGTAGAGGAAAGTATTTGAACTCGTTGGTTGGTGCTAGTGATGAGTTGAAGTCCGCTCATGCAGGTAACTCGAACAATGTAGAGAATCACTTGTTGGAATACTGTCTTGGTACAATGTTATTGATCAACACCATCATACACTATGGTCTTGACTTACGGGTCAGATTGCATCTCAGAGCTCAATTCCAAGCGGCTGGGTTGAGTAGGTTGATGGAAAAATTCAGAGCCTTGAACTACGAAAGCTTACACCAACAGTGTGACCTTTATACCGAACTGGCTGAACAAGACTCTAGCGAATTAAGGGACAACAACCGGATTGACGAGAACATCGATTTCAATAACCCAACTGACTTAGTCAGATCGTTGTGGAACAATGTGAAAGATACAGAAGGTCAAGGGTTCTTTATCAGCGCCTTGCAACATTTGTACTTGAATCAGATAGAAAAGAAAGATGATTCTGAAGAACTCGCACGAAGCTTGAGATTGTTTGATGGTTTAGTACAAAATGTCACGTTGGCCCATACCACGGATAGCGACTCTGCAATGGGTATTGCCATCAATAGGTTATACTCCAGTTTGAGCACAGACGAGATGTATAGAAAGGCTGTCAATGAGGCCAAGCTTTTCAAGAAGATAGCGGAAGAAGCTACAGCAGAAAGGGACGATATGTCCAGGCAATTATCCATGGGTGCTGACGGCATGATTACGAGTTTGAGCAATGAGGTAAAGGAGCATGAAGCGGTGTTGATGAGAACCAGACGTCTCAACGAAGATATGAGTAAGGAGTTGGAAGAATTAAAGCGCAAGCACATTATTGAGAAACAAGAACAGGAATTGGAGATGAGAGAGTTGTTGATCATGTTGAATAGCAACGCTCAATTTGAGTCGAAGAGAGCGGATGGGAAAACTACCTTGCTGATCCAAACCACCAATAAGAATTTGATTGAGAAGTTACAAAAACAGATTCACAGGAAGAAGGCCGAGTATAAATTGGATAATAAGAATTTGGGCACACAGGTGGAGCCAAGCTCGAGATTAAGGGCCTTAAGGGACCAAATGGCAGATATTGAAAACATGGCCAGGGAATTGGAAATGACTGATTTCGAGAATTATGTTGACCCAGAAGTGATGCAAACACCTAAGGACGAACCTAGTCCACAACGCATCCTCGTTTCTGAAATAGAGTCAGATTCTGAAAGTAGCGACTCGGAGCCTGAACCTGTTGAACCTGTACCGGTCAAAGTCATACCGAAAGGGCCGCCACGGCCTGCTAGAGAAGATGACCTTGAAAAATTGGACACCCTTCGTAAGAAGCTAGCATCTTTACAAAACGAGTCCAATGATATCATAAAGTTCAACAGCTCTGCTATGTTTTCGAGGCAAAAATATTTGGCTATGGAAAGACTTAAGGAATTGGAAACCAATTTCAAGGATTTCAACATTGATTTCGATATAGAAGACAGTGACGCAGACCATTCATACGCCATGGGTCCAGAGGTAGTAGATCCATCGATCAAATCCAAGATTCAAGAAGAGCTTGAAGATGTCCAGAAATTAAGAACCGCTTTGGAGGCCAAGTTGAGATCATTGAATACTAAAGCCCATAAAGAGTCCAATGAAAATAGAAAAAGCAAGATCAACTCTCCAAATAGAGGTGACCTCCTAGATAAGTTGGAGTCCAAATATGCTACTGGGAAAGTTGTTTCCCCGGTGGCTAATGACGTGGCCAAAGACACTAGCTCCGGTTATAAGATCAATAGAAAGAACACTATCGCAGGGATGGATCCGAAGTTCTTGAACGAGTTAAGCCTGAAGGTGAACAAAACTGGAGCTATCGATGATGATAACAGTAGTGAAGACAAATTTGAAGATGCAACTGATAGCCCTAAGGGTGAACTCGATAAAGAGAAGAGAGCAACGGGTGCTCCGCCACCACCACCGCCTCCACCGCCTCCACCACCACTTCCCCCATCTTTGGGCAGTGCTCCCCCTCCCCCTCCTCCCTTGCCTCCCTCAATGGGCGGTGCTCCACCGCCGCCACCGCCACCACCACCTCCTCCTCTATTCTTAGGTGGTGCTGCACCACCGGCGCCGCCTCCTGCTCCACCTTTACCTTCCGGAAAGATGGCGGCAAAGAAGCCTGAACCAGTCAAAGAAACGACACCGCCATCACCATTCGACAACTATCCTAGACCAAAGAAAAAGATGAAACAATTACATTGGGAGAAGTTTGACGATTTGTCATCGAACTCGTTCTGGAAGGAAAGCCAGACACACACATTCGCTTCTGATTTATTATCTAAGGGTGTTTTCGATGAGATTGAATTGATTTTTGGTGCTAAGGAGATCAAGAAAATTGCTACCAAAAAGAAAGACGAAATCGATAAGATCTCTTTTTTATCGAGGGATATCTCTCAACAATTTGGTATTAACCTTCATTCGTTTAACAGTTATCCAGATGAGGAGGTAGTGTCGAAGGTATTAAGGTGTGATAAAGATGTCATCAGTAACATTGCAGTTTTGGAATTCTTCGGTAAAGAAGAAGTCGTCGAAGTTTCTAATAACCTCGCAAGAAATTTGGAACCATATTCTGTGGACTACAAGTCGGGTGAGGCATCCAGACCTGAAAAGGACCCAGGTGAGTTGCAAAGAGCTGACAGAATATACTTAGAATTGATGTATAACTTGCAGCACTACTGGAAGTCG
Organism: Yamadazyma sp. yHMH685; assembly: GCA_030571055.1. Lineage (NCBI taxonomy): Eukaryota > Fungi > Ascomycota > Pichiomycetes > Serinales > Debaryomycetaceae > Yamadazyma > Yamadazyma sp. yHMH685. Next base: position 2,081,801 of record JAJLXC010000001.1, read on the forward strand.
AGAACTAGAGCACTCAAGTTAATTTCTACATATGAAAAGGACTATGAGGATCTCACCTTCAAGTTGAGGTCTATCGATGACGCAGTAGATAGCATCAAGCTGTCGAAGCACTTAAAAGGTGTTTTCGAGATAATCTTGACTGTGGGTAACTATATGAACGATTCGACCAAACAGGCGCAAGGTTTCAAGTTGAGCTCTTTACAAAGATTGAGTTTCATGAAGGATGATAAAAACAGTATGACATTTTTGCATTATGTGGAAAAGATCATCAGGACACAGTACCCAGAGTACTTAAACTTTATTGATGAGTTAAGTAAATGCATTCAGATCGCCAAATTCTCCATAGAAGGTATCCAAAATGACTGTAAAGAATACGTTGACTCCATTAAGAACGTTCAAAGTTCTATTGATATTGGTAACTTGAGTGATGTCTCCAAGTTCCATCCACAAGATAGAATCTTGAAGGTTGTTATTCCTGCTTTGCCAAAGGCTAAGAGAAAGAGCGAGTTGTTGATGGATCTGTCATACTACACATTCAAGGAGTTTGATAAGTTGATGAGATACTTTGGTGAAGATCCTTCTGATTCGTTTATAAGGAACTCATTTGTGTCCAAGTTTTCTCATTTCATTGGCGACTTCAAGAGGGCACAGACTGAAAACATTAAGCGTGAAGAAGAATTGAGATTGTATGAACAAAGAAAGAAATTGCTCGAGGCGCAACAAAAGAAGACCCCCAAGCCCAAAGAAGATGATAGTAATGATAATGATGTTATGGACTCATTATTAGAGAAACTTAAGGCTGCGGGTCCTGCCAAGGGTGAACCTTCCTCTGCCAGGAAGAGAGCATTGATGAGAAAGCATTTGTTGGATACCAGCAAGAAGAGCCAGAGTCAAACCAAATTGGATGAAGGCTTTCAAGAAGAGTTAGTCTCACCTACACCACTAAGTGCTACAGAATCGCATTTCGACATCCCTAGAAGTGAAAATGACGAGTCTGTGGACACCGATGGAAACGAAGATGTTATAGGAAGTAGAGCAAGAAATCTATTACAAGAGTTAAGGGGAGCAGGAGAATCAGATTCCTCAATGAGACAATCAGCCGCATCTAAGTATAGACAAGAAAGATTGAAAAAGAGAGGTACAGTTGACGATGATGGAAACTCGAGTCCTAAGGAAGAAGGTCATCCATTAATGCCCGAAAATAATGATTAACTTTAGCATTTATTAGCATATTTTTTGTATTTTTTCATTAAATAGTTTTACTATATATTACATTATAATGAAATATAAGAATGACATGTTCCAGACACTTCAGTCAAATCATAGTCAATGAACCCACTCTTGTTCTCTTTGTTTCTGAAGTAGGGTTTATTGATTAATTTAAATCCTTTTCCGGCAACCTTGTCTGTGAATGCCATATCCCATCTGTCTGTGGGAAGCTGCATTTCACCATCTTTATTTTGTTTTATTGGAACAAATTTCTTCAACAGCCTGTGCTCTTCGCTATCCTGTATTATCTGCTTGAAAACCACCACTTCGCCGTCCACACTCACAGATAGAATGCTGTTGGATCTGCTATCGTACCAAAGGGGATTAACATTACTTGCCAAAACCCTTGGAACTCCAGAAACTTTGAACATCGCACCCGCAACTAATTGCTCGTTGCTGCTGGTCATTATTATGACACTGGAGTGTACCTTATCGCCAACAACGACCTTCGAGTTCATTATTGCGTGATTGACTACCGACTTGGGAACTGGGTCTCGGGCATAAAGGTGAAGCGAATCTTTGGCATCCGCATCATATGTGAATTGATAAACAGAATCTAGTTTCGTGGTCATGGTAATTAGCTTGTCATTGACTGTGATTGAGGTTATATCACTTGTTAAGGAGATTAGCCAATTAACGGGATTGAGGCGTTTCTCGTCCAAATTGTATGACGTGCAAAAAAGAGTCTTTCCACTGGAAAATATAATGCTTGTATCGACTTGTTCCACACAATTTACTGGATAAGTATGTTCAAAGGAGTTCAACAAAGTTGCTGTTATCAGCGGTTTATTGTCACCCGTACTATTCATCTTGACGATGTCAATGATCTTGAAAACGCCATTTCCTGATGCTGTCGAGCAACCGACAAGAATCTTATTCGATTTCCTTCCGAGTTTATCTAAGGACCAAACTTTGCAGCACAAGGGATTCTCATCTTCGCCAAACATCAGATCGCCTATTTCGTACCGTCTGTTTTTGAAGTTACGTTCAGTGTGAGCCAAAAGCCGGTATGTCTTTCTGTCGACGTATCTTAATCTCGCGTTCCTATCCTTCGTTGTTGAAATCACTACAAATACAGACAAGGACGGAACGTACGTGAACTTCTTAGCAGATTCGCCTAAACTTATTTGACGAACCATCGCGCCCTCCGAAAGCGATATCTTAGCAAAGGATAAACCTTCGTCTCTCACTTGTAAAACCGATAACATGTTGTGTGTATATGCTGACCTTGAAATTGGTAAAATGTACTTGAACGGTTTATCATTTTTTTCGTCATACAAGACAGGTTCTGGAAACTTCAGTTCAGTAAGGTCAACTATCCATACAGATCCACAGGAGATCAATACAATGTCTTTTTCAATAGGGGCAATATTCAAAAGCACCTCAGTCTTACTCAAGTTGAAATAGCGCTCAAAAGATAATTTGAAATCGTCAGATAATGTCAAGTAAAACAAATATCCATCTTTAGTGCCCATGAGAATCGTATTTCCTATAGCAATCATATCGCTGGGTACGAAGCTCGATTCCTTTACTTCACTTGCTAGTAACGATATCTCTGTTATTTCATTCAAGCAAAGCGTCTCTGTTTCAACATCGAATAGTTTTACAAGGCCATCGAACCCCCCGATAATGGCAAGAAGTTTGCTCTCTCTTTCAAATAGTTTAACGAACGACACCTGTATCTCCACTTTTCGTGAGTCCAATAAAACAAATCTGTCGTTTGTATCCATTAAATCCTCGTCTTTGGTCAGACCTAGTTTTATTTCAATCATCTCAATGATGTAGCCAGCACTGTCCCCTTTGTGGGAGATTAGTAAAACGATGTTCTCATAGATATCACTGAAGACTATCACCCCTTCCTCCACAGTTTTCGAGCAAATAGTCTTTTCTAAGGATGTTAAAATCATCGAATGTGGCGTGACTTGGACAGCTAACTCATCTGAGACAGTTTCCATTCTAATCGTCGACTCATCTACTATTAAAGACGCCCCACTTACCTCTATTAACTCGTCGTCTCCATCATCATTTAGTTGATATTCCAAGAGCATAGTTTCAAAGGGTAAGCTACATGCAATGAACTTCGAGCCTTGTACATCTATGCATTGCATTTTTTCGACCTTTCTCAAACTTTGGTAGTACTCTCCGACTCTGGCCAATGAATAACCGTAACGAAGTTGTGATAACCTAGCTCTCTTACCAATACCTGAAAGACACCAAAGTTCTTGTCTCGAATTTTGAATGGTATTCTTGGACCTGTACGCGTCTATAACTTGAATGTCTAGTATTGGGGCCCAGTTTTTGTAGTTATGAAGGAGTAGTGACTCGCTATAAGGAACAGTATCATCGATAAAGTCTGGGAGAAGCAGTTTGATAAATAGTTTCCTATTCAAACCTACGCTGCTGCCATATATCAATTCATAGCCACCGTTACTTGCTTCTAGTGAGAAAAGCGATATAGGATCTGAGATTCTAATTATTGGCTTTAACGATAGGATAATACCGTTCCCAGAGATGATAGAGTATATGACTCCGTTGGATGTGGATAGAAGTACTTCATCTACGCTATCATCATCGAATCCAGATATCTGGGTCTCTGGACAGTAGTAGCTGGTGGGGAAAGCCCCCTTGAATTTGTGCCTTCTGAAATTGTACTGAGCAGAAGTAATATCATGTACCGTGATTATTATGAGCTCTTCCTGGTTTACAAATAGAAACCCACCATTATTGCTCAATGGAACCACAAACACAGGTAGGGTGAAAGAGCCGTCCAACGGTAGTGTTGATACTGTTAGATTTCTATGTACTGGCTCAGAAGAATTCCAGCCATACAAGTTCAAATTTAACCTATTATCTGTAGACAAAACCAAGGTAATGAACATCACATGATTGTCCAATATGCTTCCCTTAATAGGTCGTGCAAAGCAGGAGTGAAGAATAGATCCGTCTACATGCACAGTTTCGTGTTTTTGTAGTAGAACTCCATTTTCGGTGTGATTGCAGTGAAAGACTCTGAAATATCCGCAAGCAGATGTCGAAACCACAGATAATCCGGATGCCTGGGAAGATAAAGAGTACCCAGATGTGAATAACGAAGGAGACAGAAGATTGTTAGACGTATCCCACCATTGTACGACAAACGGCTTAAACACCAATTTTCCCTCTTTCGCATGGATTCCCTCGTTATACTCTGTATCGCTTAGTCCATAAGGGACATAGAACATCTTTATGAGGAGTAAGAACCCAGATTTCAAAGACACCAAAAGTGAGTCCTCTTCCTGAATGTTCTCATTCCGTAACCCTTTTACCAAGCAAGAAGCTCTTATAGAGCTTGTGAAAGGGAATATCACGTTATCTATTGAGAGTGATGTGTTCCTCACAATTACCTGAATCTTAGCAAGCTTTGCTCTGTCCATAAAAGTCTTTTCTGTATCATCGACACGTTCTACATCGTCAAAAAGCATTTCATCATCGCTGAAAACCCCAAATTGAGAGTCTTCCTCCTGCAAAGCCATGTACTGTAGCTCATCATCTTGGAGGGAAAGATTCTTTATGTTTCGTGTCTTCTTGTGCACAGAGACATAAAACTGGGGAAATATATTATTGAAGATTGGAGAGTGAAGGAGGGTCTTTTTGGCGTACAACCCAGAGTCAAGTTCGTATGCTTCTTTCCATGAGTCTAAATCAAGATTCTTATAGTCCGAACCATCGATTTCCATGTCAATTGTAAACAGTAGCTGTGTTTCACCAAAACGTCTGCTTTGTCTGATAAGATTTTAGGATCCTTTTTCCTAGGCTGCGAAATGGGAATGTTTTATATATATATATCTTCACCATGAAAATAAGAACCTATAACGCCAATGGGATATTGGCCATCATCGTTATCTCAGGAATGATCATCGGTACAGAAATCTCCTCGTTGAGCCCATTCCTTTCCACTCCTGAATTTACCGCCTACTACGGAGTGTTATTAAAGCGGGAATTGGCTATTCTCGCAGGTAGCAACGCCATAGGCGCTGTCTGTATGTTTTAACTAAGCTTTAAAAAGTATGTATGTACTAATCCTCTAAGTGGGTAGTGTACTCTTTGGAACCTTTTGCGACAACTTTGGCTGCGTATGGAGCTTTCAAGTATCCAATTTTTTCTGGATAGCCGGGTCACTTGTGGCAGTATCCCTGCAGTACGTGTTTCTTTTGATCCTAGGACGTGTCTTGAAAGGTTTGAGTATTGGATTCATTACGTGCCTAGTCCCTGTATACATCTCAGAGATATTTCCGGTAAGAAAAAGGGGTCTGTCCATGTCTGTGTTCCAACTCAGTACTATGTTTGGCACAATGATTATGTATTTTACTGGGTACGTTCTTGAAACTTATGTAAGAGACGAATTATCGTTCAAAATAGCGTGGGCTGTTGAGGTGGTACCATCATTGACTTTATTGCTTCTTGCCTTCCTGTTGCCTGAGTCACCTAAATGGCTAGCATCTAAATCCAAGTGGAACGACGCTGCAAAAACTTTGGATAGAGTGAGAACCATTAAAAAGTCTTCGTATGTCGGCACTGATAGAGAATACGTCACCCAGGTGTATGCCACTGCTGGGACCAGAATTCGGTTCTGTAGTTATTCTGACTTGTTTGGAGCCCAGCATTGGAAGAGCACCAGTGTCGGACTTCTCTTGCACTTTGTTATCCAGTTAACCAGCGTTAATGTGATGATGTACTTCTTCACGTATATTTGTGATATGTGTGGGTTGGAAGGAAGTGTCCGAATTGTGTTTGTCTCAGCTCAATATATCCTTTACGGTATCATGACATTGATTCCTGTAATTCTCCTTGACAACGCCAGAAGAGTGGATTATCTTATCTACGGGTTAGTGGTTATTGGCTTGATTTATTCCTCCATATTTACATTGATGTTTCTCTTTTCTGGTGACATATACATCTTGGAAAAAGATTCGCCATTCGATTGGAGCATTCAGGGACAACCAGCTTCTGGTATTTTGGCGATGTTTTTATTTCTAATCTCAGTGTATGCTTCAACTATCACTTCCGTAAGTTGGTTATACACTGGTGAGATTTTCACTGACGAAGCAAGAGCTAAAGGTACTTCTGTGTGTATGTGTTTAGCATGGATTGTCAATGCCTGCATGACCTTGATCTTGCCCATAGCCTTTGAGTTTGTCAGGTACTACGTTTTCCTCGCATTAGCCGTGTTTTGTCTTATAGGGTCTATTGTGTTTTTGTATTTCCCTGAAACAAAGAACTCCAATCATCGGGAGGAAACACCCACTAGTGCTGCCACAGATATCTTGGAGAAGCCACTAAGCCCAGCTGATGAAGATGTAGATGATGAAGTTGTAGATGATGAAGTTCCGCAGAATATTGAGATTACTACTAAAAGCAAATCGGTCAAGTCAGTTAGAAAAACTAGAGAATCTTCCACATATACAGAGAAACAAAGTATAAACGAAGAGAAAGAGCCCCAGACTTTTGATTCTTCTCCTGAGATTTCTCCTGATTCTTCTCTTGACGCTTCTCCTTCTACTGTTCGTCGTCATCAACCCGGTGTTGAGCCTGGAGAGTCTTCATCTTCTAATAGATCTCTCGATGAAATAATTGACGGGTATACTACAGAGGAGGCAGAGGCACCATTTGCACACACTTCCAATTCATCTCATTCGGAGGAATCGTACTTCTCAGATGACTGGAATGATAATAAGCTGCAAAAACTCGCAAACGAATGGAATGGACCAGACGATGTGAGTTTAGATGCAAATAATAGGGAGGGTCCATTAACCAATAATAGTTTCCAGGATTCCAGTTTATCTGACAACTGGAGTGCGTCAGGAACAAAACTCGTTACTACTAAGAAGATTCCTGCTACAGAGTTCCTCAACTTCGATACTTTGCGAGTCAGCCTGAGAAATTACTACAGTGATACGAAGCCTCTGTCAAGATAATTCGCATTGAAATTTAAATTATTGTAGTTATGCCTAACGAATATAATAGCTTGTCGAATGACCCAAATGTTTGTTGTCTATTTGTACACCTCTTAAGTTTCTTACTAACCTCAGGCATCTTTGATAGATGACTTAATAGAAACAGATGAGCCCGTGGTGGCTCCTCCTTCTGCTCCTCCTTCTGCTCCACATATCCAAGATCCTTCAATAATTAGACCCCAAATCCCAGTAGAAGCACGAAGGAGCCACATGTTTCAAATCAATTTCTACCGAAGGTACTTCGACTTAAACTCCGAAGACTTCTTTGCCAAAATCAAGCGAGCATTAAAACCGCTTGACAAATCCTTATCACCAGTTGGCAGTAGTGAGTCTGACGAAGACGCTGCTGAATTATACGGATTTTTCTGGATCACTGGAACCCTAATATTCTTGATGTTTGTCAGTACTACCGGATCTAACTTATTATCTCAATGGCTTCATTCTTCTGGCAAAAAAAAATATGAATACGACTTTGACTTGTTGACACTCTCGATAAGTTTGTTCTACGGTTATAATCTCTTGGTTCCCTTTGCATTGTATGCTACTGCTTCATGGTTCTTGAAGTTCCCGGTGGCTCTCTCGTTATCTAAACTTGTGTCGATTTACGGGTACACCAATATTTTGTGGCTCCCAATTACTGTAGTGAATGTCTTGATTGTGTTGTTGATCAGCAGTAAGAGCCATCACACTATTCTAAACATTCTTGAATGGATAATCGTGTTATTGAGTGGATGTGTGACTGGATTGAGTAATTTGACTAAAATCAGCCCTGTGCTCAAGAGGAACTCGCTTCTGCTTTACGAGAACGACCCCGATAAGTCAAGGAGATTGCATCTTACACTCATGATATTGCTTTCTTTGGCTCATCTTGTATTTACTGTTTTAGTTAAGATCAGTTTCTTTGGAATTGCTGTATAGATAGATGCATATATAGTATCTGGAAATACTTGCTGATGTAGTCATTGAAGTGGGCCCGCAGATTTGTTCTTGACAGCGTTTCTGATACCATTGACCATTTTTTTGCTCCTTTGGCGTATTTTGAAAACTTTTGGCTTTTCATAGATAGGCACCAATGCCACCTTCGAAACCTTTCTCGTTATGAGATATCTCATGCTTCCAATTCCTGCCACCTTAGGATATGGAAATCGTTGAAGCAAATCCTTGAATCTTTGAATACCTCTGCGAGATATATGCTTCCTTTTCCCGATTTTCTTGGCTAAATGATCCCTTATTGGAGTGTAACAATAATTCAAAACCTCGATCTTATTTTGTCTCGTCAAGTCAGTGTTTTGGTCAACAAAAGTCAAGGATAACTCCCTAAGTTGATTCTTCTTGATCTTTCGGATAAATTCGATTTCCGATCCTTGTGTATCCGGATCCCCATGGAAGTGAAGGATCTTCAAACTAGGCCATTTTGTAGACAAAAAAGTTGTCTTGCTTATATCTACTTCAAGTTCAACAATCATAGATGTATCAAATACTTTTTTTGGAATCACCTTGGGATAAATATGGCTCAAGCGTAGCCTTTCTACCTTGAAATTCTTAACGTTACGAATTGCATCAATCAAAAGATCTTCATCAAAAGGATGATACGCGTATCTCCTTCCATCGTATCTGGATAAGATGGAGTATGAATGGGTATCATTGTACCTTCTTTTACGTACGATCCTTGCTCTGTCAGTTTCAGAGATGAAAGTTCTTACTGATCTTATTCCCGGCAATCCCATTCTGGCACATTTCTCATAAACTTCCGGAGAAGCTGGATCGATAAACTTCAACATATGAACTGTCCTTGGATCAAACAGGGTAGACTCAATCAACTTATTGAAGGAATCAATTTTTATCGCTGTGTAGTTGACTGGTCCTGTGATCACTGTCAGTCCAGGTGGCTCCTGTAATCTACGGTTGAAATTCAACCTTCTCGTTTGTGACAGTGGATCATAGACAACGATGTTTCTGGCTAGCTTTTTTTTTATAAAGGGAGTCAACAGCTTGCAGACAGTTAATATCTTCACTAGAGAATTTTGGTCTAAGTGTGATACTATCTCGTCCAATATATCGTCCGTTAAATCTAAAAAGATCATTTATAGGATAATGAAAAATTTAAGTAGCAAAATTAATTTTGCACCCATCTTGTGAAGATCACAAAAACTCAAGAAGGTAAACAATTGTGTTTTGTCGAATATTGTAAACCACAATTAACACACACCAAATGGTGAAGAACATGAATTATTGATGCCATAGAATTACATTTGAACTGCTGATATATATTTTATACGTAAACTTGAATCCCATTGGATTTACGATTCTTTAGTCGTGCACCATCTAATTCTTGCCTCGCTTCTCTTCTTGTTTCTCGCTGTGAAAATTTTTATTTTCAACTACTTCAAGTTCAGAAAGCAGTGTAAGATTTTGTTGAAATGTATGTACCCCTGTAATATGAGTGTGATACACCTTCTAGGTGTAAATACATTGCTATGATTATTTGCTATTACCAATTGTTCCAACTGAATTCTCCGGGTTGACAAATGCATCTTCGTTAAGTTTCAGCCTTGTATGAGCTTTATATTCAATCACATTCTAACCGATTGGTTTATTATCTAGTACTAACAGTTCAAATAGGTATGTTGATCTTAAACACTATTCTAATGATTAAACTTGTCGACCGGGCGGACATATCCTTCTTCTCGTCCCTCTCTTGTACAATATAGAGAGGAGTCGCAGCTCTGTGTACAAATTTTTGAGCTGTTGATGGGATGCAGTTGATGAAAGGTCGTTTGATGAAAGAATACTTATTTTTTACAAGCAAAATTACTAACTGATAAGGATTAAAATTTTAACAACTTTTTATAGTGTTTTCAAGACATTGTGCTAGTTCTTTTCAATTGTGAGTTTACATGATGATTCCTTTTATATTCACACTGTACGAGAAGCATACGCTTCATTGACTACAACAATAAAAAAACTGATTTAATGACTCTGATATAAATCACAATTCAGAACTAGCACAAATGTCTGTAGAACTGTAGCCATTGTCGAGAATGATGATTCATACGTCTTTTTCGAATATCCCTGGAATTATTCACTGGTCTCTTTGATCGTAGGACTGAAGAAGAAACCCTTCTTTCTCTAAAACCAACTCTCTGCTTCTTGTCTGCTTCTTTTAAAGAGTGAGTCGATGAGGTCTCGTTCGCGCAGTATGTACTGATTTTTCAATCTTCGTACATTGCCAGATCCATAAGTACCGTTCGTTCATCCCATGATTCTACGACTTCAGGCCAGGAGTATCATTTCCCACCTGTCCAGGACCCTAAAAGGGCATTGGTTTTTGTACATTCCTGGAAATTGGTCGTACAGCTATAATCTTACACCATCTCATAGACATCTATCCAGCAATAGCAGCTCTGCGATACCAAAAGAACATAAAGGGAGAACGAAAGGTACAAAACTTGTCCAAAATCAAAGGATAAGCATTCAATATATGATTGAGCCCATCGAAAACATTCTTTCAAATGAACAGGCTAGAATTACTTTCCTAGGGGCCATACTGAAAAATTCTGAAGAGTCTGCTACTGTTTACGATATGTTTTGTATTTTGCTAGATTTATGTTCTTTGGCAAGGGATAAGGAAAACAAGTACTTTACTCTTGCTTGTGATGTGTGGGGAGCCGTATTTCTGTATGATTCAGACGAAATTACTCCCCTTCAGAAGATGTTACTTTCTAAGAGAGATATCTTCGTCCATGTAATGATAAACCTAAAGACTTATGAAACTTATGAGGAAATAATAAAGCCACTTATCAGTCAACATATCCCTGAAGAGTGGTGTGATACCTTGGCTGAAACGTTTCAGTATTCCACGAATGAGTATAAAAGAACTATTTTCAATCCCAATAAGATAACCTCGTTTTTGTCAAGTGTTTCGAATTCTCCTCATCAAAAGAGAGTACTTTTATCTACTTTTTTAAGGAAGGGGTTGTTTCAATCCAGCGGAGATGAAGAAACAATTATCCATTTTTTCCTCAGTTGTCTTTTAACCTTCCAAGACAGGCATTGTATTTTCGATAAGCCAGAACATCTGCCCTATATCAATGCTGTTTTGGCGATGATTAGATATCATGATTCCTCAAATGGGTCGATTGAGGATTTAAAAGCCCACTTCGAGCAGATGGCAGGCAAGGAACAAAATTGTTTCGACAACTTCCTTACCACCTTGATACAGATATCTAGTGAGAAAATGCCGACTGTCACACCTTTATATTGGAATTTCAAACGTTCCCTTGCAACAGTAGAAGGACTGTCAGTTTCTCATAAGGACTTAACGTACACCATGCTTGCGTTTTATAAAGTTAAGGACTACGATACGGTTACAGAATTGAGTAAGAGGTATCCTGAGCTATACCATGAGGATCAGCTATCAATCCTTTTGAAAATTAGCGCTTCGAAGAAGGATTGGAAGATGTTAAGAGACCAATTTGATGCCATGTACGGTAAAGGGCACCTTCCTTACGCCACTCATTATGCGATTGTCATGAATGCGATAGCCACATTAGGTGCTAAAGTTGATATCGATAGACTTTACAAACAGATGCGAGCGAGAAAGATTAAGCCAAATCCAAGCATTTTTTCCGCTTTAATCAAAAGTAGAATAGCCGTCAATGAATTGGAAGAGGCTAAGGACATTTTTGAACAATACTTGGAGGAAATTCCTTCGTTTAATGATAACTACATGGAAGCGGGTGACATTTACAAACTCATATTTTCGGTGAACCTTAAATCACCCACAAAGAAAGACGTTCTTGAGTTTTTTGAGAGGGCTCTTGACAAGCAAAGACAGGAAAATGCCGTGATTGTGACTTCAGATATCATTATTGGAGTCATCATTTACTTTGAACATTGCTATGCTTTTAAAGAGCTCGAACACATTAGGAAAGTTTGTTATAAGTTGGACATGATGTCAGACGGTGTATATGCTGCCTTCATAAGCGCTTATTGTAGGCTAAGCCAACACAAGTTAGCCGAAGAATTGGCATTCGAAGCTCATCATATGTCTTTAGTTCCATTTGAGAATCCTGAGCTTCTAGCTTCACAGCTAATGAATTACAGATTCTGGTACCTTAACTGTGAAGATAAAAAGCAACAGGAGGAAATTCTTTTGAAGAAGAATGCTATTCTTGCCCGGGCAAGGAGAAGGGAAACAGCTTCGCAAAAGTCACATGTTTTGTATGTGGAGACCATTAGGAATTTATTAACAAGGAATGAGATTGGTCGAGCTTTACAATTCTTAAGATTGGCTACGAAGTCTAGTTCTCCAACAGAAGCTATGTATCAACCTTTGTTGGACTACTTTTCTTCAAGAAAAGAAAGACCCGAATTGGTCATTGATTTGTACAAAGACATGGTCAATAAGAATGTGCCATCTTCAGCAAGGACACTAAAATATATCATGAGATGCATTCTAGTGCTAGATAAAGAAAAGAATGATTACGGTAATTCTGAAAAGCTTTTGAGATCGGTATTCGAGATGTATTACTTGAAAGTACCTGGTTCAACAATTTTGGTCGATCACGCGGACAAAGAGGGATCAGAACTGAATGCCAAACCAGACATTTCCGGAGCTTGTGGAGATATATGCGTTCTTGTATCAGACTACATAACAGAAAGGCCCGGAACCCAGACCGAGAAGGCCGAGTTCATAGTAGATTTCTTAACACAGATTAGAGAACGGCTCAACAATCAGATGAAGCTTCAGGTACGTTTGACTATTTATAAGAGAATGGCAATGTTGTATCAGAAGTTGAACAATCTTCCAATGGCAAGGTCATTGATCTGGAACGGTATAAAGGAATTGAACAGTTTCATTACAACATTCCATGAAGAGTACCCTCTTGAACATGAATACGAATTTGAGCGTATAGTCCCAAGAAATCTTCAATTAGACTTCAGGCATTTGGCTCGTATGCACTTGGAAGTTTTAAAACAAAGTAGAGCCAGTCCCGAAGAATATTTGGAGTTTGCTGTTATGTGTGAGAAGAACCAGATCCAATTAAATGGTGTTGACAACACACATCTCGTGGAAAAGCTTGTAGCAATACCTGACAAAGCTTTGGAACATGTATTATACATTGTCGAAAACTATTTGGCTCCTGGTAGTTTTAACGAAGCTGCTTTCATGAAGAGACTACAGTACATCTATAAAATATTCATTATCGAAAGGTCAAAAAGTATTCCAGAGTCCTTAATACATCAGCTATATGGAGTACTCAATGAGTTTTATAATGTGAAAGATATTAAGATTTTGAAGAAGGAAGTATATCCAGATATTGGGACTCTAGGGACTCACAAAAAGATGAAAATTCAGTTAAAAGAGTTATCTGAGAGATATCCGCAAATGGGCGAATGGTCTACGAACTACGTTTACAAGCGTCCTGATAAGTTCTTTTCTCCAGAGAAACGACTTTCAACTGTGAACAAACTCCAAGCTCACATCTCGAGCAAATTATTTTTCATCTTAAACAACATACATGCTTCATCAAAGACGGACCTTTTCAAGCTAACAGACAAGTACCCTCTTGCAATTGAGTGGATTTTTCATTCAAGAATAAGCGCTTTAAGACTTAGAAACTTTAGGAGAGATATCGACAGAATATTAATGCCGTCCAGAGACACACAAGAAACGTATAGAGAGAGACAAACGAGAACGCACAAAGCATTGACAAAAGTCATGAGATTGAGAGTAGATAACGCGGAATTTGATGATGATGAACACGAAGGCATACACGATGATGAACACATAGACGACTACGATGTGCAGATAACAGACAGGTAGCGTCTATTAAAATTTCCCTTGTATATATATTTACTAAATAAACGTTTGCATCAAAGAACAAACAAAAGTTGCCCAACTAGCAACTGCAAGCCTTTTTATTTCCTTCTCTACTGTGCCGCATCTCTTTTCTTCTTCACTTGAGCAAACGTGAAGGGTGTAGATGCAGTGGTTTCTCCATAGATCAATGGCCCAACATGAGGTTGGATATTCCATTCTAATTTGAGCTCTGCATCTCTTTCTCTAAATGAATTTTCAACATCCCAAACGCTATACTTTGCCCTTTGGTTTTTGAGAGCTAAAACGGCATCTTCCTTGGAGGTGATGATTTTATCCCAGTATGTGACCTTATTGGAAGATCCAGGGCTTTTACCAGGGTATTCAGCAGTCAAGTAAACGAATACCTGTTTAGTGTTCCAATTGAACAATGGTGTCAAATCGGCCTCAAGATCGAATTTTATCATGGAGTTCTCCTTTGGCTTTCCATTTTTAGCACCGTATTGGAATGAGCCCTTTAACAGAGCACTAGTTTGAATATTGGCAATGGCAGTGGTATCTAAGGACCAGACATTGTCGAGTTGCAATTGAATGAAAGATGCAAGTATCACCAAGGCAGCTATTATCCCTGTGCACGTTATGGCGTGGTTCGATATTGTCTGTGCTCTTGTAACTAGATTAAACATCGTCTTTATTAGTTTCGTGTTCAAAAATTGTCTGCGAAACTGGTAAAAAATAAGTACGAGAGAATCTTTGATGTCAATTTCAAACTATAAGTACTAGCGAGAGTGACTCCAGTACATGATGAGCTTGAAACGAATGAGTTAGAAGATATGACTCAGCTGTGTAACGATGTAATCCTGAATACCATATATACCAAAATAATCTGAAATTCAATAAATCATTGATGTACATACTTTGAACATGTGTAAACAAGAAGAGGTCGCGTGGTCTAGTCGGTTATGGCATATGCTTAACACGCATAACGTCCCCAGTTCGATCCTGGGCGTGATCATTTCTTTTTATTTTTCTTCATATATTTTTATCTCAACGGGGGCCATTTCCATTCCATGCCTGGGTTTTCCAGTTATCCACAGTTATCCATCGTTCTAAATGTTGCTCATTTGCTTCATCTTCACATTAACAAATACAAGGTTCAAAAAATGAGCTGCACACATTTTGTCGGTTTTCTCACTCTCGACCAACCATATTCAAGATCGAAAGAATCAAGTTTGGTTAGCTTAAAGACACAGTTATTCAATTCCTACATTAGTAAAAGAAAAAGTATGTTTGAATTACACATATATATATGGGGTGCTCAAGTGAAACAATGGCCAATAGCATTAATATCTGTATCACGTCTAATATATTCGTGAATGAAGTTCTACCACCCAAACAAATTTTCACCCATACTAACCACTATAGATGTCTGCCGAAAAAACAGTCTCAGCTACTTCTAAGAACTTGTTGAACAATAAAGTATGTACCGGGACTATTCATGAATTTTTCAATACTATACTAACAGTTTAGTGGGATGTTATCCTTTCCAACGGTCTCATCAAAACAGGATTAGGTTTCGGTGGAGGAGTTTTGGCTTCCATCATATTTTTTAAGAGAAGATCGTTCCCAGTTTGGTTAGGTATTGGATTTGGTGTGGGAAGAGCATGGGCTGAGGGGGACGCCGTTTTCAGAGGCAATGCTGGAGGCATCTACGGTGTAGGAGGTGACTACGGCGTGAGAAGTGTAAAGGCTTGAGACCGCAGGCGCAATGCAAGGATCTTAGAAAATGGCTCCAGCTTTCATGTCAGCTCTATAAAGAGCTCCAAATACGATCATGGCTCCGGCTGAGTTTAGATATAAATGCATATTTATGTATTCGTGACGTAGGACCTCTAAGGGAAGTGATAGGATATGGTGTTGGGAAAGGATATTGAATACAAATGTGATAGCTGGTTACAAATATGTTACAGCCTGTGTGTTACTGAAGCAGAGTTATGCGATTACTCCTGTCACTAGCTGTTTCTAGTACGTACTGGTGTAATTCGTTCTTTGTTACCAGCTATTTCCGTGAAATGTGGCCTGGCCACATTTAGTCATTATTTGTTGCATATGTACCTTCCCATTCCCTTCAGTCTGTTCTCATCTTTATTTCTTCCACCTCTATATCGTCTTTAGCTGCTTTATATGAAGCATCTCATCTCAACTTTTCTCACTCGCAATGGCTAGTTTAGACCAAATTCTTAATGGAGACTTGGATCTCTACGAATTCCTACAGGTAGATCCCGAAGCCTCATTAAGTATCATCAAAAAGCAGTACAGGAAAGTAGCATTGATCTATCACCCCGATAAAAACAAGAGCCACGATGCTATCAATAAGTTCCAGTTACTCTCTGTAGTTTATGAGATTTTAAGCAACGACAACACCAGGAGTGACTACGATCGCATACGAAACTATAAAAAGGAGAAACAAGCCAAAGCTGATGCCTTAAATGAACACACAAGGCGATTTAAGGAGGACCTTTTGCATTCTGAGCAGACAAGTGCCACTTCCTTGTATGATCGCTTATCCAAGGAGTTTGAAGATGAAGTGAGACAGAAGAATGAGATTGATAAGTTGAGAGAAGATGGGATCAAAAGACGTAGACAAGTGGAACTAGAAAAACTAAGGGTCAGAAAAGTGTATGTCTCTTACAAGGACTTGCCTATAGAACAGACTATTGATTTGAGCAAGAGCACCGCAAAAGTGCTTGTAAAATGGAAACACCGAAGAGAACTAGAAGGGAAATTCACGCTAGATATCCTCAAGGATATTATGCAAGTTTTTGGAACTATTCTGTCCGCACGAGAAGCGAGTTCTGACGATAAGTACAAAGCAGCGGTGTTAGAGTATGAGCAGTCTCAGGATGCTCGAAAGGCCTTGGATTACAACTACAAGACTGTATCGCTCTGGGATGGGACGAAATATAGAAAGCTCGCGAGCCTTCTCAGAGTCTGTAGGCCGTTGGTGGAAGAAAATAGAGACAATGAAGCAAGCTGTTTTACTGATAATGCTAGCGTCAATTCTGCGTTATGGCAGTTGATAAATGTTCAAGCCGTATCTGACCCAATGAAGTGAGGGAGTAAAATCATGGGTCTTTTTAAACTTGTAATGATCTATGACTTTATTCTCATGTGCACAGGTACACACAAGCAATAGTGTCAAGTAGTACTTTAAGGTGATAGTACAGCGTAAATGCTGAATTCCCATTGTACCAACGCTGGAAAATTCCTTCCAGAAGATTTAGCAGCATAATGTTACTAAAGCATACGCTATAATCCTGAGACTTTGCCAGCTAAGACAGTATGCATATATTTCTAATTAGTTGTGTAATTAGCAACCTTTTGATTGTTATTAATCATCTCTCCAGTTCACCCACACCTCGTCTGTCCTGAACCTTTGCGTACAAACAGTATTCTTCAATTCGTTTACTTGTCCCATTCTGTAGCTGAGTAGGCCCGCGTGGGCAATCATGATTCCATTGTCAATACAAAATCTTTCATCAGTTGCATGTATAGATCCATTTTTCCTTTCATTGACCATAATTTCCATCATCTCCTGTAGCCTCTCATTAGCTCCAACTCCGCCCACAATCAATACCTGGTTACTCTGAACATGAGCCATGGCTCTCTCTGTGATTTCAACCAACATAGAGAACAACAGTTCCTGAAGAGAGAAGCAGAGATCTTCGGGTGTGATTAGCTCACCCAGCTCTTGGTCAATAAGGTTCTTATTCTTCTTTGGAGTTTTGGAGAAAAGATCTTTTGCAAGTAATTCAACATATTGCAAAATTCCAGACATAGATAAATCCATTCCCTTCACAGTGTACGGTAAGTCCACCAAGTGCTTACCCTTTTTGGCCATTTGTTCAATATTGTACCCCGGAGCGGGATCATTGGAGATCTTCAAAACCCTAGCGAACCTGTCCAAGCAGTTACCTATGGCTATATCTAGGGTTTCCCCAAATATTCTATACCTTTGTCTTGAGTATGCGATGATCTGAGTATTACCCCCACTGACGTACAAGACGACGGGATTTTGGGCTCCCGTGATCTCTCGTCCCATCTCTATGTGACCCACACAATGATTCACACCAACCAAGGGTAGATTCCAGAGCTGAGCTAATGTCCTGGCTGCGATGACCACACTCTGCAATGGGGCTCCCATCCCTGGGCCCTGCGTAAAGCAGATACAGTCCAAGTCCAGGCCTTTCACACCTGCATCCTGGAGTGATTGTTTTATGATCCTGACTACCCAGCTGCGGTGGTGACGGGCTGTATCCCTTGGCAAGAAGCCCTCTCCTGGGGGAGTTATATATGTGTCTCTGACGTTGGAGAGTACCTGTGCCCTATTCTGAAGACTTAGCTGGTTTATATTCTGCCTTATAATGCCTACTCCGAGCTTATTTGCGGACCCTTCGAGGCCTAGGGCGAGGTAGTAGTCTCTTCCAGGGCGGACATATTGATCTAGGTCTACAGTCATCGAATTGAAAGATGCTGAGTACTTTGAGATGCGAAAGATGCGAAAAATTAAATCAGATACAGTCAACTGTGCGAAGATTTGAAAACAAATAGGATAAACACACATTCAGTGGTACTTTGTTACAAATAAACATATTTCAGTCTATTATATTCATGCCGTCACTCAACTACTTTCTAGATACAATCGAAAGTCTGTGCAGAACTATAGATAAGCTTGAGTTCAAGCCTCCAGGCATGTTCACCAACTCCATAATAACAAAACCAGATATAACGCAGCTTTTAAAAGACGCGAACGAGTCTGAACTGCTCCTATACAAAGTAACAACTCCCATTGACAACGGCGATGCATCTCATAGTAGACTTGCAAGGGTCGATGGGAAAAGCTATTTTGACGACACAAATGATGCTTATGTGAATGATGAGGTGCATCAAACTAAGATTAGGAGAACCGCTGTAACTGTACCCAAATTAGACCCAAGCAGAGACCAAGAGTTTAGATCTGTTCCGAGCAGTGAAACCGGAAGTTCTCCCACAAGATCCTCAAACGAAGCTCCAAGGATATACAGGATGTTGATAGAGCACATGAATAAGCTTCCTGTAGCGAACGAGGAGTTCATTCAAGCTATACGAGGAATGAAGCAAGAGTTTGAGCAATTGAGCGAGGAGCTAGTGCAATTGGAGGAAGAATATGAGGATCATCAGAAGCTTTTGCACTCTCACAACATCTTTGGCTTTGATGGAAATGAAGAGGCTAATATCGACAGGGAATTAAAGCGAGAGGAGGAAGAAGTTGCCGAATTGGAGAGACAAATCAGAGAGAAGCGGGACAGGGAGTGACAATCTAGGTGTATAGAGGCAAATGAGCATATAACGAAAATAAAAGAGATACTAGAAGTCAAACGATTATAATAGAACCACAATGAATGCAGATCTGCTTTTAACCATTTTCAAACCCGGAAGCAAACCTTATGGGTGTCAACTTCCTCATTTATTTGGTCAGACATATCAACAACTACAGTGTGTCACTGATTAAATTAAGTTGTCTATTATTATTATACAATACTTAATTCAAAGTATCCAAGATGTCGGAGTCACCAGCATCCAAAACAGCCAAAGTACCAACTCTGAACAACTTACCGCAAACGGTACCTAATTCGTTGTTACCACCCTGGAAGTAGTAGACTTGGGTCTTGGACAACATAGCGTAGTATTCCAACTCAGACTTTCTCAAGACTGGGGTGTTACCAGCAATGATGATCAACTTGGCTTTACCGGTTCTCAAGGACTTGACAACGGACTTGTAACCCAAGGTGTACTTACCGGACTTAATAACCAAACCTAACTTGGCGTTGATGTTTTCTTGATTCTTTGGGGCCATCTCTGTGTTTCTTTAAATTACACTCCGGTCTTTGACTGATGTGAAAAATATATATGAAAAGTTTCCCTCACAAAACTTTTTCTGTGCGAAGTAAGATGGAAGAGGAATAAAAGCAGTCACACAAGTCAGGTGCTGAGCTTTACGTGTCGCAACCTCTAAAGCACAAATTTTTTTCCCTCGCAGAAAAGACTACTTGAAAAAGTTTGAAATTTTACATATTTCAAATTACATAGAGCAAAGAGTATGTTTTGATTGAGAGAATGTGTGCAGATGAATGTGTTGTGGAAGTGGCATTGCAATATCAAAGTTCTATAATGTGGGTATCCCATGTTCTTACCAATGTTGTACTCTTAAATCCGAACCGTGTGTTGTTAATGAAAGATCGAAGAAAGCGAAGTTGTATTAAGAATGTCCTATTTCCCGTTAACTGCCCAGGAAAGGGTTAATCCTATTTCTTATACATATAATAGGAAGTGTATTACCCTCAAATTCCAAAACCGAACCATTCATCGCCGATATCTAGCTTAATACTAACATTCATAGTGAAAGTTGAAATTGACTCCTTCTCAGGTTCCAAGATCTACCCAGGTAGAGGTACCTTGTTCGTCAGAGGTGACTCTAAGGTTTTCAGATTCCAATCCTCAAAGTCTTCTTCCCTTTTCCGTCAAAGAAAGAACCCAAGAAAGATTGCTTGGACTGTCTTATACAGAAGACACCACAAGAAGGGTATCTCTGAAGAAACTTCCAAGAGAAGAACCAGAAGAGCCGTCAAGCACCAAAGAGCTATTGTCGGTGCTTCTTTAGACTTGATCAAAGAAAGAAGAAACCAAAAGCCTTCTGAAAGAAAGGCTGCTAGAGATGACAGAATTGCTAAGGACAAGGAAGCTAAGAAGGTCGCCAAGGCTTCCAGAAAGGCTGAAAAGGCCAAGTCTGCTGCCAACAGCGGTCAATCCAGAATTTCCAAGCAACAACAAAAGGGTGCTTTCCAAAAGGTTCACGCCACTTCCCGTTAAGAATATTTATTAATTTAGTGATAAATATAAGTACTTACATCTGTAATTAATAAATATCTGTAAAAATCGGTTTATCGTGCTACATACTCTCCTACTACGTAACTACCTTGGAGTTTACTTAGGACCATTTTGGTTGTGTTTTGGTGCTGGAATCCAAAGTAGAAAGTGTCGGTGGTGTGGTAGTAGATTATTCTTTTGCAGCCACTAGCCTTCTCCCTCACGACCAAGACAACTCCAACATACAATTTGCTGCTATGGATAGCTATATTGTCCCAGGCATTTAGTACTATACGGTGTATCGTATCAGGCTCTAGACTTGGACAATTAACTAAAAAATTAGCCAAATTTAGTAGAACTATATCCTCTCCGTTTCCACTGCACATGCAACTGATCTCACTCTCCTCGTCACACTTATATGCCAAACCTGCTCCCACTATCCCCGAACACCCTACCCGACCAGGTAGCTTCAAAAAATTACCACCAGAGGAAGCAGCAAGGGATGTTGTCCCATTTATATGTATCAAGCCTATTGTATCTTGTATTTCCTCACTACTAGTATCTAGTAGTCCCGATTTATACCTGTTATACATTTCCTGTTGCTTCGAAGGAATTGAAAGCTGGTAGTCTGCTTTTTGTATTCCCAAAGTTTCATAAAGAAACTCCCTTGCAGAATAATCCAAGACATTGGGCTGAACGAGCCCTACACTTCTAAAGTTTTTTTTCTCGAATAGAACATCAACGGTGTCGAATAACTCTATGGTTGTTTGAATTGGATATACACGGTTTATATTATGTAGACAATTGTATCTGATAAGCTTGGGTCCTTCATACTGTAGGATGCTAGCATCATTGCTAACTTTTCCTTGTATGTTTAATGATGAGCCATATCCACTATTGATCAAAGGGCAGTCGTCTAGAATTTTGCATCCTTGCTTAATACTAGATAATCCATCCAGATTGTTGCATTTAAGTGCCTGTTTTATCACTTGCTTGTATTTGTCATCATGTTGCTTACTATGTTTACCAGCTCCTATGTGAATTATAAAAAATGGTGATGACATCTAAGATGAACACTAGTATTATGCGGGAATTTATTAGATAGCCAAAAAATGGACGAGTCCGGAGTCGAACCGGAGACCTTTCCCATGCTAAGGGAACGCGCTACCAACTACGCCACACGCCCAAAGAATAAGTGGTCCCTAGCAGGATCGAACTGCTGATCTTGGCGTTATTAGCACCACGCCTTAACCAACTGGGCCAAGGGACCGGCTTATATCATAAAAATATTGAAACATAGCCAAAACTATTCTACGATCAAGAGCGTGGTTCCGTAAAAGATTGTGATTAGCGCGCTGTTATAAAATTCAAAGGATGCACGTTTTATCTGACAGTTGCTTCATAGAATTTACATGATCAACGCTTGATCACTGGGGTACAGATTGGATGCCCCAACATAAAAAAACAAAGTTCTAACAAATATTAATCTGCGATCGACTTGATATTTTCAAAGCTCAGTTATATCTAGTTCTAATATTTGACCTAAACTGAGCCACATACATCATTTCTGCTTATCCATCTCACTTGTATAATCCAAGTTCGCATTTTGATCTGTCTTAATTAGTGATTAGATTAAACCTTTGTGCTCTCCATGACAAGGTTCAGGGTTGTCAATTACTGGGGGTATGGAATATACAATGATATTAAAAGCCGGCTACCATACTATGTGAGTGATTTCAGAGATGCCTGGAACTATAGAGTTATTCCTTCTACCACGTTCATCTTCTTCACTAATCTTCTTCCTGCCATCGCTTTCGCTCAAGATATGTTTGACCACACTGACGATATGTATGGCGTAAACGAAGTCTTAATGAGTAGTGCAATTGCTGGTGTTGTTTTCGGTTTACTTTCAGGTCAACCATTATGTATAGTTGGAGTTACTGGTCCCATATCCATATTTTCCTACACTGTATACGACATTATAAAATCGAGAGGTACCCCATATCTTCCGTTCATGTGCTGGATCTACTTGTGGTCGATGATTATGCATTTATTAATTGCAGTCAGTAATGTCACCTCATTTTTGAATATAATTAGTGAGTTCTCGTGCGAGGTATTTGGTGCCTTCATCTGCGTGGTGTATATTCAAAAAGGCATTCAAATCTTGAGCAACCAGTTTTCAGAAATAGGTACAGATAGCGGGTTTTTATCTGTTCTTGTGAGCGTGTTGATGGTGGTGTGCGGAGTTGGCTCATTCATATTGGGCTCATATCTACACTACTTCAAGCCTTGGGCTAGGAAAGTGTTCGTGGATTATGGTGTACCGCTTTCAGTCATTTTCTTTACGGGTTTCATTCACTTCGGAAAGTATATGAATGGCACCGAAATGAACAAGCTTAAAGTGAGTTCGAGTTTTGTTCCAACTAAGGGTGGTGATCTCAGACCACATGGATGGTTTATCCACTTCTGGCCAAATGAAAATATTGCTGTAGGGGACGTCTTCCTCGCCATGCCGTTTGCTATATTACTCACTTTTTTGTTCTACTTCGATCATAATGTTAGTTCATTGATGTGCCAGTCGAAAGAGTTTCCATTGAAGAAACCATCTTCGTTTCACTGGGACTTTGCATTACTAGGAATCACCACGGGCTTGGCTGGTATACTAGGAATACCTGCTCCTAACGGATTAATACCTCAAGCTCCTTTGCATACATCATCCCTTGTTGTTCATGACTTGAAAACGGGCCGGGCTCTTTCAGTCGTTGAGCAGAGGTTCACCAATACATGTCAAGGAATCTTAACCTTCGTGATGATGTCTCCACCTTTTCTTACAGTATTAGGTTTAATACCACAGGCAGTCTTATCTGGTTTGTTCTTCATTATGGCACTAACCGGATTGCATGGAAATAAAATTACCAACAAGGTAAGGTATCTTCTCTTAGATCTAGAATACATTGAAAAAGATCCGTCTTGCCCAGAGATGTTCAAAGAGTTCCATCGATACCCCAATAAGAGATACTTTTATATTTATTTAGCCCTTCAGATAATTGCATCTGCCGCAGAAGTCGCTATTACCATGACAAGAGCTGCTGTTGGGTTTCCCGGAGTTTTATTATTCTTTGCTATTGCTGCCAAGTGGATATGGCCTCTTTTCATACCGAAAGAGGATTTGGATAAGCTCGATTCAGAGGTTGCTGATGAAGTTATTATCAAGAACCTACAAATCGTAAGCGATCGAAAGAAGAGAGATTCCGAAGAGAAATTTGAAGGAGTGTCAAGTGAAGAGTTTGAAATTGGCCACTGATATAGTGTTCTAAAAGGCCAAGATTAGCAAAAGGCATTGATACAGCGTATAACATACAAGAAGTAAGATTCATGTGCTTGTATCTTCAAAAATATTTCAGCTAGCACCCAATTCATCCAAATATGATATCGTATTCGTCTCTTCTATGTTATAGCAATTTCGTCGATTCCAGCCGCTTCTCTGTTTATTGACAAGTTTAACAATTAACTATATATAAGATAGGATATTAACTATAATGCAAAAAAAAACTAATTCACTTTCAACTCAATCCAAGATCCATTGTTTTGGATTGTTTTTCACTCTTATTTCAACTTTACTCAAGTCGTATTCACCATCGGCATTTTCGTCTTTAATTACTATATTGTTACATTCGTTGATGGCATTTATGACTTGTTCATTCTGATCTTTATTGATATTCAAGTTTTTAATCTCTGACAAAATCTGTTGAACTCTTTTGAAGCTTAATATCTCGAGAATGCCAATGAACCCGGTTTCCTTGTTGAAGCTCTTCTTCAAGTATGCGTCTTTGATTAAGTTTTCAAACGAGAAATAGTAGTCGACTTGTTGGGTCAATGCAGAAACAGGGTCTTGCTTTGGGGAAATTGGGGGTGGAATTCCAGCAGCAACTGGAAATGGCTGCGCTTGGAAGTGTTGTTGGTATGCTTGTGGAGGAGCCCCAGGATAGTTGTAGGCGTATTGGTAGTAGTTATTTGGTAGGGATGGATGGTGGTATGGTTGTGGAGCAGCAAAAGGCATGAAGTTAGGAGTAAATGATGCATTTGGTAACGAATAACGGTTAACATTTCTGTAATTCACTTTGTTGTATTGTCTATTATTGTAGTGTTGTCCGTTGGAGTTGATGCTGTTACTGTTGCTGCTTTGAACCGAACCATTCGATGGCTGTTGTGGAGACAGAGAGCTCTGCTTTCCGTTACCGTTTCCAAGGTCTCCGGAAACGTTTTCCTTAATATTTGAACTTTGTTCCTGAACAGGACTACTAGTATGAGGGGATGCTGAATGGTCTTCACCACTTATCGTGAGGCTATCCTTAACCTCGTTAGCCAATTGATCTACTTCTTCCTTATCATCTTTTCTGTCACTTTTGGATTTTTTGGTCAACTCGTTGGTGTCTTTACTTGGTCTGCTAGCAGTGGCGGGAGTCTTTTTATTTCTGTTATTCTTACTGTTGTTTTTCTTATTTTTCTTGTTACCAGTCAGGTGTGTACCTTGGCTTCTTGCGTTTGGCAAAATTACTTTGGCATTGATAGGGACCCATTTGGTGGTGATAGGCTTAATGAACTTTTGAGACTTGGAATTTGACTTTGGACCAGTGGGGGCTGCTTGTTGATCAGGTGTCGGCCACTTGTACTCATCAACAGAAGACGATTCGGAAATATAAGTGGCGTTACCCCAAACATTGGTGGTAGGAACAGGTGCTGGGGCTAACTTTTTCTCCTTTGGCTTTTGGGATGCTTCCTTTCCAGCTGGTGCAGACTCCGGTTCTGGAACCAATTCAGGGGCGGGCACATCAGTCTTCTCCGAGATTTCAGTCTCTACATCCTGAACATCATTCTGAGCTGGAGCTGGAACCAGAGCTGGAACTGGGGAACTGACGGTAGTAGCAGCGTTGGAGCTGCCATTCGAGTTACCATTGGAGCTGGGAACAGAGTTGGAGACAGAGCCGGAAACGGAAGCATTGGCGGCAATGTTAGCGTAAGAAAAAGTCGACATGATGAGGTGCAGTATCTAGGGCGTTTTTTCTTTGTGATTTAAGACTATTGATCTTTTTTTTTTTTTGAATTATAAAGAAGGAATAGTTAGGGGTTCAGTAAATGCAGGTTGCTATGCTGGCTGACTTGTGACTTTAAATACTTGAATCAGGAACAAAAAGTCAAACGGGTCAATCTTTACAATCAAATTACTTTGTAATCTATTAGACGCTAGTGAAGTAATGAAAATTTTTTTTCTCACTCGCAGTTAAAAGGTGAGAGGAAAATCAAACCTGGTTAAGTTACACAAAAGTTGAAAATTTTTCATTCTTGATTTCTCACACAATTAATTGGATAGAAGTAGGATGAAGTTAGGGAGAGTGTAGACGGAACGACAATTAGCCCGAGGAAATGGAGATTCCACAATGGTTGATTGGAGTGTGATCATAATTTAAGTAGAATTGGTAATACGAGGTACGTTAAAGCCACACTGGCCACTACAATAGATATAAAAGTTATTCCATTAGGTTTCTTAATCAAGCAGGGTTATTACGGTGGGGCCGCTGGGCAAATTACAGAATTATTTGCATACGCGGCACGACCTACTACTAAAAGCTCCTTCAGATTACGGTTAAGGATAGCGAGAAATTTGACGTGCCTCACGGCATTACGCTCGGGAGCGGGTTAAGTAACACAGAGAGATTTACTAACCGCGAGGTTTAGCTGCGAATGAGAACTTTACATCTTGATTCGTTTTCCTTCTATTGCGACAATCAAAGTGGGCTGTAAGTCTGACTCAGCTAATTCCATGAGCAGTGAAAAGTTGGAGCAAGCTTGGAAACCTTAAACAGCAGATAGCCCAATGTGGCTCGAAATACTTGCCGACTCATGGACTAAGTTGTGAATGAAGTGCTGAGCTCCTTTGAAATTATTTTTCAATTTCGGACGTAAATAGTTATGGTGATAGGTTGTTGATTTGACATGTGAGGCCGGCATATCGGAGACCTAGAGCACTTTTCTCTTAATTGTATAAATTGGGGCTATCGAGTGGTCTGTTATAATAGCCGCTTGTAATCAAGAATAATGGTGAGTTCTCTAAAGGCAGTGACTTCTCTAAAGGCAGTGACTTCGTTCCATTTTCGTATTTGTATCAGTCTGCATAATGATTTGATGATTATCACAACCGAAGCTACAATGAGAGCACAGACGGGATGAGATAAGCAGAGATTCAAACATCATGTTGTCTTCGAAGAAATACGCAATGGTTATGGTAGGTAATGAGCCCACCAGACTGCCGAGAGGGTGCGTTAAGGATAATTCATGAAAGACCTTTTATTATAAGAATCTGCCCTTTCAGCTTCTAAAGTGTACGAGATGTTAGTTCTAAGAAGTCGTTTCAAGCGTAGAGTAAAAGCGTTCACCTACCGACAAACGCATATAACAAAAATTAATCCTTCCAATTCCACGGCCTGTCTCCTACACGCGTTTTGGAGAGGATTAGAAGACTGTGAAAATTGAAAGGTACAATTTTATTTAACAAATTTACCAAATTAAAAGGAGGTAAACTTAAAACTGTCCCCGGACACCAACATCACACTGAGTGAACACGAAAATCATTAACGGATAATTGAAACTATATATACTTTAAATATGACTCTACATATTGCACCACTGCTTATCTAATCAAACTTCCACTTCTCCAGACTTCGCACTCAGGTGTGAAGAAAAATCACTAACTTTGCTTTAATCCATTTCTTCAGCGGTTGTAAATGTCAGTATTAGCGAACCCCCTTTACAGACCGCTTTTGGAAGTGGCTCGTTCCGCACGTAATGGTATTGTCTATG
The DNA here is from genome assembly GCA_030571055.1 of Yamadazyma sp. yHMH685. NCBI lineage: Eukaryota > Fungi > Ascomycota > Pichiomycetes > Serinales > Debaryomycetaceae > Yamadazyma > Yamadazyma sp. yHMH685. The sequence goes on from JAJLXC010000001.1 coordinate 2,109,650, forward strand.
GAGGCAAAATCCGGTTTTCTCATGCCCTAGTTATCAATTTGTTATACCGATCTGGGCCTCTCAAGCCTCGGTTTATAGAAGTGTTAAAAGCTACCAAGAATCACGCAGAAGTTTTGGCAAGTTTTGCCATTATGTACAAACTGGCATTGGGCCTTTTGATCAACGAGCAGGTTTTGGGATCAAATTCCAAAGGGTTGGCTAAGTTTCTTGCTGGGTGTTTTGGACTGTGGATCGTCTACAGTCAGCATTTCGGCTACTTCCACCCAGGTATTACTCACCAGATCACATTATACTGCTTTTCCAGAGTGTTATTAGCAGTGTCTAAGATCCTATTAGACCAGTACTTGAACTGCGTCAACCCAAGCTACAGGATAGCTGGAGGTACTAGTCAAACGTCTAAGACTTACAGCAGCTTGACACAGAATCAAAGGAACAAGTTGAAGCTGCAATACTATAACAAGTCGTGGAAGTACTTTGCAGTATTGACCTGGGGGTTGGTGATGTTTATTTACGACTATCAGCCACAATACTTACAGAGCTCGTTGAGGCACTCGATGCACTACATATACGATGTGGAGTTGGATAACTGGGCCACATGGAAGGACTTTTTCGGGTTCTGAAGGATTGGTAAACTTGGGTACTGGGTGAGTGTTTTTATGTAGTAGAGTGAACAGGTAGAGAGTATATGTCGTAATGTCCACTATATTTATTGGGTTACTAGTAGAATTCACGTAAGGCGTTGACGTATTGGGTCTTTCAGTTCCAGGAGGTTTGTATTAAGCGCTTCCTGTGTCATTTGAAGCCAGGTAGACTGAAACAGCCGCCTTCCTTATTTCTTTATTTGCCAAACTTGCTACATCGTGAATTTTGCAGCAAAGTCCGATATCTTTCCTTCAAAATAAGCACAGAAACAAACTATTTTTTCTGGTACAACAATAGTTACTAGGCAATCACAGTCCGAATATTGGGCTCTGTGGTTTGAAAACTGTATTTCAAACTATTTGAAGTTCTTTAGATATATTTGTCACAATAAATACTCTATACCGAGCTTCGCTCTTCACCACAAACTTAACCATTCTTTAGCGATTCTACTACGTATTCGAAGAAACTTTACCGAATGATTCTTTCAGCACACTTGAATAGGAGCTGTGATATTCTTCAGTTATGGAAATACAGACACAGCCGTTTACCCCCGGCCAAATCAGGGTTCCAATCGCGTATGCGACTGTGACGTGTATCAGATCCAACTCATACTAATAACCCTAAGGCAACATGCTTTTACTCGTAGATTCTACCTGAACAACATGACATTCACTGTCTTTGAGGCTTTGTAACAAATGAAAAAGCTCAACTGCTTTTCGATAGGTGCAACATATTCTCTTCCAGGTATTTCTTAATTCAACCGATATTCTGAAAAACCACAACCCCACATATGAGTACCGAGAATCACACCTGTTCTGGTGGAAAAATGCTTGTTTGAGGTGTGTTTCCCAAATGCTTTACTAATATGAAAATCCCAAAAAGGAATTGCAATCAGACCAAAATTAGTAAGCATGTTTAATTTTCTCAATTTTGGATCGTCTGATCGTTGCTTTGAGTAGAGTATAAAAGTTGAACTTATTCCACTTAATATTACAGTATTTAAGTTGAAATGAAAGCATTAGTTACAAATGGTAACAAAACATCGCCATTGGGCAAAGTCGAAGAGATTGAAAGACCCTCTTTAGGCAGTAACGAAGTATTTGTTAAGACAGTCGGGATGGCTGCGAATCCAACGGACTGGAAACATATTACCCTCCTTGGAAGCAATGGAGTCATTGGGTCTGAGGCTTCGGGGATTGTCGAAGAGGTTGGATCCGATGTGAAAGGAATTGAGAAAGGAGACATTGTCTGTTCGTTTGATCATGGCAATGTAAATTACCAAAGAGGTAAATTTGCGGAATACTACATCGCAGAGGCTGATGTTACCTTTAAAATTGATGAGACAACTTTCGATAAGTCTGTTGCTGCTGCTGGAAAGTATCCATCCACTTCTTATAATACGTTCGAAGCCATTTCTGGTTTAGCCTTAGGGTTGGTCACTGTTGGACTTTCTTTTAATCATTCGTTGAAGATTTCGAAAGACAAGAAAGCGAACCAAGGCAAGTACATTTTGATTTGGGGGGGTGCTACTGCTACCGGGGCCCTTGCAGTTCAAGTGGCAAAGCTTGCTTATGGATTAAACGTAATCAGTACTAGTTCGCCTAAGAACTTTGATTATGTCAAATCTTTTGGAGCTGAAAAGGTATTTGACTACAATGACGAGGACAGTGTTGAACAAATTAAACAATATGCTAAGGGCAAGATTGTTTATGCGTTCGACACCTTTTCTACTCCTGAGACCTTACAGAAGGTATATGGGGCCACCATTGGATCCGAAACAATTGCCATTGATAAGTTATTGAGGTCTCACGATTTCAAAACGAGTGCAGATGAGCGTAGGGACATCAGGTGGGGATCCACTCTTGCATACGATGTGTTAGGTCTTTATACTAATACGGAGAGTGCCCCAGAAATCTTGGTGGATTTCCGTGATTTTCACTACAATGTTATTCCACCCTACTTGAGCCGGTTAAAGACTAGTAACTTGTGGGTTTTAGAGCTGGGCTTGGAATCAGGAAACAAGGCTCTTGACTTGTTGATGCAGGACAACGTGAGTGGGCACAAACTCGTGTGGAGATATTGAGAGGATAAGTATATAGTTAAATGAATATGCTTTGGTACCTATCAGTTGACGCCAACGGCATGTAATTGATCAGTTAGCGATACCAGTTCGCCCCTGGCAAGCGATTGAGTCGCGCAATATACAATTGCCAACGCTATCCTATATAACAATCTCTGTGGTTGCCAAGTGACGCCATCGGTGACCGTAATCGTGCTAGGCTAACTTATAATTACTAGGCAACTCGCATGGGGCGCGGCCAGTGGCCACCGCTCCATTACCTGTACCACAAACTAGTACTATGCGTGCGGGAGCCACCTTGTCGCGTGTCACCACCATACGTGTCCCGCCCAGACATCCCCGATTCAGTTAACACGCTGTCTCTTTTTTACTAATCCAACAAAGCATATACCATGAAGTTCTGGAGTTTTTCCACTATTGCTGCCCTCACCACTACTGTATTGGCCAGCGGCCCAGCCGACGGTGACGCTATTGCCGACCCTAACTCTGCCGTCGTCAAATTGTCTGCTGACAACTTTGAAGAATTCATCGAAGCAAATCCATTAGTTTTGGCTGAATTCTTTGCACCATGGTGCGGTTACTGTAAGAAATTGGCTCCCGAATACGTCAAGGCTGCCGATGCTTTGGATCAATCTCACCCAGCCATTAAGTTGGCGCAAGTCGATTGTACTGAAAACGAAGACTTGTGTAGAGGATTTGACGTCAGAGGTTACCCTACTTTGAAGGTTTTCAGAGGTAAGGAAGGCGTTGAAGACTACGAAGGTCCTAGAGAGTCTGATGGTATCATTGACTACATGGTCAGACAATCTTTGCCATCCGTTCAAGAAGCCACCTCTGCTGAGGCTTTGTTGGCTCTCTTGGGCGAACAAGTTAAGCCTTTTGCCATCCAATTGGCGGGCACTGATGATGAAGAGTCTAACACCACTTTCACCAAGGTTGCCGACTCCTTGAGAAAGGACTTGTCGTTCATTTCTATCAAGGGCAAGGAATTGATTGAGTCTTTGACCACCAAGTACTTTGACTTTGACCCTAAAGGATTTTTGGAGAAGGTTGGTTACGTGGTTGTTCACCCAGTTGAAAATGTTGTCATCCCATTCGCTGGTGAGGAAATCACCAAGGATTCCTTGTCTGAGTTTATCAAGACTGAAGTTGTTCCATACTTTGGTGACATCAACAGAGATACTTACATGTTATACATGGAAAACCCATTACCTCTTGGTTATTACTTCTACAAAACCCCAGAGCAGAGAGAAGCCGTTGAAGACTTGTTCGCCAAGTTGGGTAAGACTTACAGAGGTAAGTTGAACTTTGTTGGTTTGGATGCATCGTTGTACGGCAAACACGCTGAAACCTTGAACATGGACCCAGAGATTGTCCCATTATTTGCTATTCAAGACAACGGTAATGGAAAGAAGTACGGAATTGATCAAGCTACTCACCCTGAGGGTCCATCTGCTGAGCAAATTGAAGAGTTCATTGAAGAATACTTGAGCGGTAACGCTGCTCCTATCATCAAGAGTGAGCCATTACCAACCGAAGAAGAGCAAGCTGCCAGTCCCGTCCTCACATTGGTCGCCCACAACCACGATAGTGTCTTAAAGGATACTTCTAAAGATATTCTTGTCGAGTACTATGCTCACTGGTGTGGCCACTGTAAAAAGTTGGCTCCAATCTACGACCAATTGGGTGAATTATACCAGTCTGGAAACGCTGATGTTATTATCGCCAAGATTGACCACTCCAAGAATGACGTTGAGACATCGATCCCAATCGAAGGTTACCCAACTATCTTCTTATACCCAGCCAACGGTGAGATCGACGAAAATACTGGCCTCAGAAAGCCAATCAGCTTCTCTGGTTCTAGAGATTTCGAGTCGTTCATCAGTTTCATCAAGGAAAACGGTGGTTTAGGTGTTGATGGAAATGAGTTCGCACCTGTTGAAGAGCAAGCCGAAGAAGGTGAAGAAGAAAAGGAAGAAATCAACCACGATGAGCTTTAAGCGCTAATGGTGAGCATAAAAGATTCCGGTAGTGTGTACTATCTTATCGTATATAGTGAATCATTCCTATTATGAAATGTAGAATGTCTATAGAGTCTACTGTTTATGGCGCCTGGCTGTCTTATGGAAACATCGGACATTGAAAGACTGGGCAGTCATAAATAGGTTTAAGTTTCAGTTGAATTGAAAGTAAAAGACTATGTAAAGCGATGTTCGTTCATTCGTGTATAACCCTCTACCTAGTACTCATAAAAGTTTGGTGGCCCCCAGATTTTAACCAACTTATCATCACCCACCGAACACCATAATTTTCCGTAATCAGGACTGTAACTGTTAGGAATATACCCGTAATTCCAACTAACTCCATTACACACCTCAGAGTGCCCTTTTACACGAGTTACAAGCCTACCTGTGTTAACCTTCCAAACGTAGATATCCCCATCATCACTTCCACTGAGCGCCAACTCCTCCTGCTCAGTATTGAGGTCTAAGTACCCAAGACACGATCTGATCATATACGAGATCTGGCTATGTCCGATAAGTTTCTTATGCAAAATCGGCTTCCCAGTGTCAAGAATGCCTTCTACATCCCAAATCTGTAATTCATCTGGGGCTAGACTCAACAATATGAACTTCCCGTTAGAACTCACGGAACAGGAAGTCAATCTTCCATTTAGCGTGAGTGTGGCAAGTTTTTTTGTCACACTGGATACGTTTTGGAGGTCCGGAATAGTGTAGAACACAAGTTGCTTGTTATCGTTTGCGGTAATGAGCACCTTCCCATCAGGGGTGATGCACAAGTCGTTGACTCTGTTAAACTTGTTAGACTTGTGGCTAGTTGGGTCAACGCTTGAACCGAGTCTGGGAAGACTAACGTGACTTAAGCTGGATCTCGAGAGGCTTCTCGAGTTTGCCCGGGAGTTACCTCTAGAAGTCCCATCGTCAGCTTCAGGCTCTTGTTCTTCAAATACAGACTCAATATCATCCTCCTCCTCCTTCATTACCACATCGTCGTTTTCAGCAGGGGCATCAGGGTTGCTATAGAAGTCATAAAGCTCAAACCCATACACGTCATATGCCTTTAAAACTTTATCAGGAGATCCTATAATGAACTGCGGGACAGGTGAATTCATTGGCAAGAATTCACACGACCAGGTTCTGATCATATCACCAAGAATGAAACAGGATAGCAACCGAACATCGTTTTCATCATTTTGCTCGGCAGATCTTGTTCTCCTTTCTCTGTTCTTATTTTTGATTCCTTTGACCCTCCATACACGGACTCTTGTATCCAAAGAGCCCGTCACTATATAATCTTCATTTCTGTCCCACGCACAGTATATGACTGCTCTACTGGAGGTGCTCACTTTATAAGAGGAGTTGACAAAGCAATTCTTATCGGTGGTATTATCACTGACCAAGGTTTCCAAAACTTCAAACTTGTTCATCACGTCATAGATGACCAATTTTCCGTCGGCTGCTCCAGTGACTAAAAATCTCCCCAGGGGACTGAACTTACTGGCCCACACCTGTCCAGTATGGGCAGATAAGGTGTGCAACAACGCAGTGGGAAACTTAGGTTTATAAAACGTATCAATGCTAGAGTCTACGGGAGGAACGAACTCCTCCTCGAAATCATCATCTTGAATAGAAGATTCTGGTACTCCCTTCAAGCTCTTGACAGAGCGCGACGGTAAGTAGTATGGAGCCTGCAGTCTATTATTCAGCACATAGCTTTCAATGATCTTTACCAAAAAGTTAGGAGGAAACTGGAAGCCCAGGTACGGTAAAGATCCCTCATAGAAGTCTTTGAGGAATAAGTTTGAAAAATGATCCTTTACTAGTAACCGCCTAAGCTTTTGGATAAAGTATTCTGCAGAGTTGCTTATGACCGAGACTGGGTAGAAAATCACCTCTTTGCTAAATACCAACTTTTCAATCAGGATATCACTCAATGGCAGTTGCATCACTAACGATAAGAGCTTAGACGATTCCAACTCTCTAGTAAGGTTCCGAACAATTTCCGGATCGAATGCTTGAGGTAACAAGGTATTCTTTATATCTATAGAATCTAAAATGGGACTCAATTCATCGCTCAAATACTGGATAAGCGTGTTGTTTGTCAATGCAACAGCAGTCGGTTTGTTCAACAGGAAATCGATAAGCTTTTCAAGGAAAATGGTTCTTTTGATAAGGTACGTTGTGACCAAGACTATTGGTATAAGGTCATCTTTGTTATCGGGCTTGACATTTAAAATCAGGACCAAGTTGGGCCGGGACCCTACATCTTGGTTGATGCCTTTACTGGTGACATAGACCTCCAAATTGAGGTTTAAGTAGTCTAAAAGCTCGTCGTAGCTACCCTTATAGATTGCACTACTGATCCAATCAAATAGCTTTACCTTCTTGGAGGAATTGAGTAGATCGTTGGGCTTATCTACAAAGACACCCCTTTGATGGACCTCTTCGATGAGTTGATCGGCGATAGTGTTGAATCCCAAGTCATTCAAAGACCCATGCAATAATCTGAATATAAACGAGTCTGGGACTTGCATGGTTGCTTAGGGAGTTTTCGCGGTAAGTTTATATAGCGTTTAGTTAAGTGCGAGGTATTATTAGTATGTATAATAGAAGTTAATAGTTGAGTATTGTTTAGTGTTTTCTTCACCAGCTGGTGATGTTCTTCTCTGCTTCGCCGAAGACAGAGTTGCCCCCGTTGTCTACCAGCTCGACAAAGTCCTGCCAATTTTCAAAAACTTCCACCTTACCTGAATCTTGATAAAACTCAGGAATCTTTTGCTTTAAGAACTCTTGACAGTACGAGTCCACAATTTCAAAGTCAAGTAAAAATGCATCGTGTCCTTCAGGAGAATCTAGTTTCTTCAATGAGCAATCAGGCAAAAACCGGTGCAACATTTGTTGTTCTCCAAATGTAAACAATCCGTCCGATTGGATACCTATGACCAAGTGAGGTGACTTCAAAGTACCAAGATAGCTAGGCAAGGGATCTTCGGCAGTATCGTCTAGTGGGACTTTACCTCTTGCAATGTCGTGCGTATCGAGTTTTCGGGTGATAGAAATGTAGCAATTGGCATCAAATCTATTCACAAATTTACTGCCTTGGTATCTCAAATACGACTGGGCAGTAAAGTAAGTTTGAAGCTTTCCTGGAGTATTAGTGTTACCCTTGAGAGAGGTTGACTTTGCTCCTTCATTATGCAACAACCAGTTTTCTTCGTCTTTTGTTTTTGGGTAGATTTTTTCCAGCTCGGAAGGCGAGTTTATACCTGGTAAGCCTCCTGGCAATTTTCTACCGAATCTCGTTTCAAAGGAGTTGCTCGATCTATATGTAAGCAATGCTGCCATTCTCGCAGCACTCAACCCGCCGTTTGGTCTGCCAGCCCCGTTCTCGTAGTAGTAACCGTCATTGTACTCAGGGTCACTGAAAATACATTGTCTCTGGGCCTCATTCCACGAAATACACCACGCAGAGGCTCTCGCGGATGTAGCAATAGCGACAACACTCTTCACGTAATCCAGGTCATTGTACGTAGACGAGTACTCTAATGCCATCATGCCCCCCATAGAACCCCCGATCACCGATGCTACTTTCTCAACTCCTAGCGAGTCCAAAATCAATCTTTGAATCCCAATGTCGTCTTTCACAGTTACCAAGGGGAATGAAGGCCCGTAGGCCTTCCCGCTTGCGTTGTCAATAGTCAAAGGAGAACACAGCCCATAAGGAGATCCAAGGAAGTTTACGCAGATGATAAAGAACCGGGATGGATCAAATGTTTTACCTGTGCCTAATAGAGGGCCCCACCAATCCTGAACGTCCGAAGAGCCGGTCAATGCATGACAAATGACTAGTACGTTGTCTTTATCTTTGTTCAATCTGCCCCATATTTTGTATGCAACAGGGAAGTTATGAAGGATTTCGCCACACTCCAATTCGAAGGAGGGAATCTCAACAATCGTTTGCCCCGGTACCAAACTGGCGAAGGAGTTGAGCTTATTTTGCTGCTCAGTGATATCTTTATATATGGGATTTGTCATCAACGTCCGAATCTTAATCAAGATACAATAGTAGAATTGGTATAAAACAAGATGCTCGATCGTTTGGGCATTGACAGTTACGATAAGTCGAAAATCCTTTATCAATGAAAATGTGAAGAAAATGAGTAATTGATTTGGATGCGAAATTTGAACAAGTCACATGACTAAGGCTTTTTCAACCTTAATATGAGAATGTAACTAATCGTAAATTCATAAACATTAAACAGATTTATATATGTGACTAAAACTAATCTGCGTCGCTGTCGCTTCTTGATGAAAAGTCAATTTCAACCAGCAGCTCATCTTCCTCCGTGTTCACCGCGTTACTATCGGATCTGCTGCCTAGCATTCTATAGCTTTCATTGGCAAGTTGTTTGTTAACAATCAATGATCTTGCATACTCCAATTCCGAATAAATGGCCTCAATTGCTGATAAAACACCATTTTCGTTCCTGATCTGGTCGCTGATTTTTTTGGCCTTTTCAATCATCTTTAAATCGGTGGTTGCAGCCTTCAATGCTCTACTTAAGGACTTGGCATTAAGTTTACGCATGGCCATACCCACACCGATTTCCTCCACTCTTGAAGCATAGAAGAACTGGTCACCAAAAAAGGGTTTGATGATGGTGGGTAATCCACTTCTCAAGGTGGCACCAGTAGTTCCCGATCCACCGTGATGCACGGCAGCATCAATTTTAGGGAAAAGCCAGTCATGTGGAATGGCTCCACTATTGAAGATTTCTGAAGGCAATTCTATTTCGGGCTCCTTAGCATTTGGTGATTTATCATTCAATCGATCGGACCATCCTTTGTTTAAAATACATCGGACATCAGCATCAAGAACAGCTTCAACCACTGCTTTCGTAAGACTTTTGGCATCGTCAACAACAATGGACCCAAATCCAATATAAACAATCTTTTTCTGATCAATACTGGCTTGTTGAATAAATTCTATCAACCCTTCCGGAGGATTGTACTTTTGTGCAGCCCCTTCATCCAAGAACCAGTATCCGGTAACTTTGACCCAATCAGGAAAGTCAACGGCTGGTGGTAATACGGTCAGGGAGACGTTATACAAGAATGGGATTTTAAACTGTTGGAGTTTGTAGAGACTTGTTTTAGGAATATTAAGCGTCTCAACTCTCCATTTGTTGACCTGTGAAGAAATACCTTTCCAGAAAACCGTTTCAAACATGACATGCGTTAAGTAATTATAAGAGCTACCTTTCTTTTGGTCAGGTAAGATGAATGCATGACTGTATGCTCTTGTTCTTGTCCAAGGCATAGTGAAAGCTCGCATGTATGGGATCCCCAAAGCCTCTGCGATGTGAATACCAGCCATTGCCGACGGACTTTCAATCAAAATATCAGCGCCTTGACATGCGAACCATGCAGTTTTCAACAAATCGTTAATCCAGCCTTTGAACTTGGTGCTGGCCTCTTTGATGAACGCAACAGAAATAGAACCATGCGTAACCATCAAAGACATCAACTCGGTGGGATCACCGGCTATCTCTCTGTAACCAATATTGTGACCAATAATCCAGTCTTGAAACTCAGAGTGAGTGGCAATTGTAACTTTGTGGCCCTCGCTCATCAAGCCCTTGGCTAGAGCAATATAAGGCTGAACATCACCTCGAGAGCCGATGGTTAATAGAACAAAGTGGTACGAGGTGCTAGGCCTGATTTCAACTTTGAAGAACGGAGAGTCCTCTAAAACAACGGGAACTTGTAAGCCAGCAGCCACATTAAATCTGTCTTCAAACATTTTTAGTCTAGCGCTTTCAATTCTGATGGATGCCTGTTTCAAAGTCTCTTGTGACGGAGCAAAAGAGTCACCTGAGTCGTGATCTTCAAGCCTACTCCTTCCTAGTTCCAAATCAAAATTTCTACCCCATTCATGTGCTGAGGGTTTCCAAGTTTCAGAACCATGTAGCTGATGTAAAGTTTCTAAAGTCATATCCAAACAGTCATCCCTGGACTTTTGGGAACTAAATTCGAAAAAGAGTTTTTCGTGTCCCTTAACAACAATAACAAAGCCAGAATAGGTGATTTTAGTTCCTCTCTCTTTATAACAGTTCTCAACATCCCTCAAGGGAAGAATCATTTTAGTAGAAACTCCAGGTAACAAACTTCGGAAACAAATGTTTTCATTACCCAAATACAACTTACCATAGACGGGCAATGCTCTTTGAACATGACATAGATAAGCAGCAGAAAGCGTATTGGTTTCACTTAACGAAAAGTGGCTTCTGTACCGCACGTGTCCGACATCTCTGGCAGCTTCCTCCATGATATAATAGGGATCTTCTGGCTCTCGTTTGACATAATGATATGGATGGGAATTCCACATGGAAGAGACGTTGGAAATGGCCTTTATGCTCTTACCAAAAGACGAAAACATATTCTGTCTATTATTGTGATGCTTCTGATCTGCGTACTCCGAAGGATCCGTCAAGTTTAAAGGGCCGGGGAGAACAGGTTTCATTGACATAGGCATCTGCAAAGCCGCTTTGGTGCCCGTATTTTCTTGGACTTCTTTACTATATCTATCAGCAGCGACGTCGATGTTTCTTTGAGACGTATCAAAGGTCATATTCAAGTTCTTGAGACCCACCAACGATAATTGACGAGGCATGTGTAAGTTGACCGGGGATGTTGAGTCATGGGATCTAGGAGATATATCGGAAGTTGATAATGTTTGAGTTTGGTAAGGTGAGAGCGCCAAACTAGAAGATGACGACTGGGGAATGGGAATGTTGCCACGCATAGTCGGACTGGTCACACCTGATCTGGAGCTTTTTGTAGGAAACACTTTATTGATAGATAATGATTTGCCAAGTTTCTTCAATTTTGATGATGATGCAGCATCTTGCTCCCCATAGTATTCGTAGAACAATGCCTGATTAGCAGAAACCAACTGCTCTAAAATGGCAGATGGGTTACCGTTAGGCAGCAATGTCGTCATCGAAACATTCATTTCTTGAGAACCCCTTGAATTGCTTCTTTTCCGTCTCATTTTGCTAAGAATCTTTTCAGAGTATCCAACTGTTTCAGACAGGTTGTTTCTTTCTTGCCTGATCTTGGACATAGTCTCCTCGAATTGCGCTGCCTTAGAAAATAGGACAAAATGTAAAAGTTCTGATTCAACGATATTCAATTGTTGCTTGGTCTTTTCCTCTAGTGTCTGCTGGATTCGGCTCTTCGTCTTCTCTCGTAAACTTTCGGCTGAGTAAGCCAACGAAAAAACAGACGGGAGTGACTCGTCTAAACTGGCAGGGTCAACATCATCATCAGGAGAACTGAATAGATTTTTACGGTCAAAACTTGTAATACTATCAAAGGGAACCTTAATCAAGACTTCATTCTTTGGATTGGAATTTTGTGACTTGAATATGATTTTGGTGATATTATTCACCCATTGACGTGCCGAGTAAATACTATCCGTTTGGAACTTGTACGATTTTTTGGTAGTAGTTACTTTAAACCAAACGCCACCACTGGACTCTTTGTTCTCTTCTGCCTCCAATGCGAGCATTCTCCTCAAGTCTTCGTCATCGTTCAACACATCGTCACTGGAATTGGCCCTGGATATTGAATCCCGAGGAGATGTACTGTGAGATTCAGTGGGCGTCCCCATCCCGGGACTATTGTGGGAGCCCTTAACGGCATTTTCAGTTTTCGGCTGATACTTTTCCAAAATTTCGGCTTTGATACATGTTCTGAGGTCAATCACGAGGTCTGGAAAGTACAAATCCGTTGGAGATGAATAGATTGTCAAGGTATCAGGTCGCAAAATAGCCCATAATCTATTGGTGAGGACTGTTCCTAAAATTTGCCCATACTTTTTAGTTTTCATGGCTAAAGCCCCTGTTTGGATGTATATGTTTGAATCGTCCTGACGCTTAAAATCGCTACTAGTCTCGCTAGTGGAGCTTGGTGCATAGATCCTAGGCAAAAAGGCAAAAAAAAGTAAAGACTTCTTTGTCAAGTAGATATGGCCTTGTAGAAACACATCTCTGACCAACCACCCATTGAAGTTCTCGTGGAAATAGTCATCATCATCAAGATTAAACACTTTTTGCAATCTATCGGCGATGCTAAGTGTTATTTTCATGTTCAACTCTTCATCACCGTTACCTGTTTCCTTGTGCCGTATCAAAACTCCATCGTGTTTTTGAATTTTGAAGTTCTTTAGCATCGACTTCTGAAACGGCGTGAATTTGTCGAAGTCTTTGGGGAGATCATCATTCAAGCCTGAAATTGAGGTGAAAAGGCTTGATAGGTTACTTGCTTGCGACTGGGTACTGGCACTATGTCCCATTGGGACTGAGCCCAAATTTCGGACGGTGGACTCGGCTTGTGACAAAGCGTCACTAGAGCTTGCAGCATCTTCAATGGCATCCTCAAACTCTGTGGCATCTTCGTCGTCATGAACTTCGTTGTCTTCAAAAACAAACTCATCATTTTGTTCACCAGTTTCTTCGCCTTCGCCTTCTTCGTCTTCTTCATCTTCTTCATCAGCTTCATCCTCACTGGAGGTCTCTACTATGCCGTACCCCAAGGACGGGATCTTTGTTCTTTTGTCAGTAGATGCGCTGGAGACATTTGAGTTGTCGGTATTGGAGCGAGGTCGGTAAGTGTGAACAAAGTTCACCACGTCTGAGTAAATTTGGGAGGAAGAGATGAAACCCAATACGCTTTTATGGGGCCTTATCATTCCTACAGCTTGGGCTACATCAATCTCATCGTCGTCTATAGAGTCGGTACGACTGGCACTCAGTTCCGACGATTCGGGTTTCGGTCTCAGGGTTTTGCCGCCGCCATTAGTGGGAGTTGAAATGGATGATAAAGGAGATGGTGGGGTCGGAGCAAACAGTTGACTAAGACCGGTCTTTCTATCCGCCGAATTGCTAGCCTCAGACTCGTTTTTTGCAAGCTGGGAACTGTCATTGTCGTCTTTGGTATCGATCATTACATTGTCATCGCTCATCACGTCGCCATCAACGGCTTTTACGTTTTTGCCGTTTTTACTGTCGCCTTCAGCTTGTGGGGTATTGCTGGCATAAAAATGATTGATCGATGCCTGCAACGGTGGCATAATTTTATCAGAAATGCTCCTTGCAAACAGTGGCGGTTGTGCAGCACTCTTCAATTCTTTTGAATCATAGAAGTCCTTATCATCGGGGTTTGCGGCAGTAGGCGCTTGCAGGTCATCATCGCTGCAGCGTGCCTGGGATCCCATGGTTTGAGTGTGGAAATAGAAGTATATGTGGTTTGAAATTGGTGTCAAGTTTTCGGTAGTTTCAAACAAAAGCCTTATCGTTTATCGGGCAAGAATCGACCCACGGATATATATTGACGGACTTTAGTATGTCTCGTTCTTGCGAATTTGAGGTTTTACTATGGGGAAGCGAAACACTAAATATACAAAGAGTAATGTGTCGGCAAATGTATGGCACCACCACCGGAAAGTAAGATTTAAAGCCACTCGGACTTTGTGCCTGTATCACACGGAGCTTAGATGTTCCGAAGTTCCTAGCCTCCGATGAGGGAATTTAAGTTGGTTTGCCAGTGTTTTACTACTATGGGAGGTTATCTCCGTATTCTGCGTCAATACGCGTGTCGTGCGTATCTTTATATCCTGCTTCCATGTGAAATGTGCGTATGCGATGAGGTCGAACGTTGATATTTTTGCAGTCATTACTGAAAGAGGAACAGTCACTGAGAATGCATTATCATATGTGCCTTGATCACCCCACCGTTAGAAAACGGTCGACGGACGGAGCAAGCATTGTTGTAACTTATCATTTCCATTTCTTGGTTTATCTACTATATTAGTGTATGGGCTGAGCCCAAGCATATTATCTACTTATTATTATTTACAGTTATTATGTTTCGTTATCATGCTTCTTCAACAACTTGTTGAACTCACTTGCTTTGTTAGTGTAAAGGTCTGTAAATTGACCATCTTCTACAATGTGACCGGCTTCATTCAAAACCACAATTCGATCACTGTTCTTAATCGTAGACAACCTATGGGCAATCAGAATCATGGTCACAGCTCTTTGTGATTGTAACATCTTTAGGTTTCTCATAACCAATTCTTCCAGAATCGAGTCCAATGCCGAGGTGGCTTCGTCTAAAATGAGGATCCCCGGCTCCTTTATCAAGGTTCTGGCTAAGGAAATTCTCTGTTTTTGACCTCCACTCAACTGTGCCCCGCTACTTGATGGCCCCACAATGGTGTCTAAGCCATCTGGAAATTCATAAATAAAGGTGTGTGCATTGCTTAGTCTTACAGCTTCTTGTATTTCTTCTTCAGTGCAATCATCTTTACCGAACGTAATGTTTTCCCGTAAGGTACCACTGAACAACAACGGCTCTTGTTGGACGTAACCAAGCTTGGATCTGTAAAAATTTAAGTTCAAATCTTTAATATTATGACCATTGATAGAAATTTCACCTTTAAGAGGGTCATAGAACCTCAAAAGTAGTTGTGAAATGGTAGATTTCCCGCTCCCACTAGGACCAACAAAGCAAACATTCTCTCCTTGCGTGATGCTGAAATTGAGTTGGGAGTCACCGAAAACGGCGGTGTCTGGCCTTGAAGGATAATTGAATTGAATATCTTTGAACACGATATCTCCTTGTAAGTCATTGATCTTTTTACCAGTGTGGATATCAATTTTGGGCTCCAGCTTAGTCAATTCAAACACTCTTTCGGCAGCTCCTATACCTTTCATTAGCTCAGAATAAAAGTTTCCAAATCCAAATACGGAACCCCCAGTATACGCAGCATACATCATGAAACTGGATAAATCACCAATAGAGATATCACCATAACTGATGAGCTTTGTACCTACGAAAAGTAAACCAACAATAGTAACGTTCCCGATCAATCCATTACCTCCAAAATAAATACCACTCAACTTTCCTTCTCTCATAGACGTATTGAAAAGGGTCCTGACCTCCTTATTGTACTGACGAACCACCAAGTTCTGTCTGGCAAAACTCTGGATTGTCTTCAATCCATTGAGCTTCTCTTCCGTGACTTTAGTCAAGTCTCCCAAGTTCTCCTGTACTTTCTTGGAGAGCTCCTTAATTCTCCTACCATAAACTAGAGTCATGAGAATTAATGGAGGGAACAAAAGACTCATACATAATGTCAACTGCCAACTTACATAGCACATCATCGATAAACCCACGACACCACTGATTGAAGCTCTGACTCCATCAGAAATATTTCCGCTTAAACTTTTTGCAATTATCTGAGTATCACTCAGAATACGGGAAATCAAATCCCCAACCTTCATCCCGCTTTTGGTAGGACCTACG
Source organism: Yamadazyma sp. yHMH685 (assembly GCA_030571055.1). Lineage (NCBI taxonomy): Eukaryota > Fungi > Ascomycota > Pichiomycetes > Serinales > Debaryomycetaceae > Yamadazyma > Yamadazyma sp. yHMH685. The sequence continues at coordinate 2,125,766 of JAJLXC010000001.1, forward strand.
TCGAAAAAGTATGAGTCCTGAGCCAAGATCTTCAGGAACAATCTCGATCTCAATCTTGCAACTAACTTTTCGCCTACCAATTTCAAGGTATATATCCTACCAAAGTTGGCCAATGACCCAAGGCAGAATAATATAACGACCCCCGTGTAGAATTGAGTCTCCGAAAGGCCATAAATAAAGGTCTTATTTTCAATATTTTCTTGTTCCTGGTCACCAGATAATGTTTCAAAGGGCCGTGCATTATCAATTATTTTACTCACGACCAATGGGAGCATCATAGTCACAGTGGATGTGGCTACAAGGCACGCCAAGGCAAATATAATGAGTTTTGTTTCCGGTTTTGCCAATCGAAGTAGTTGAAAAAAGTTGGTTTTGAAATTTCGCTTTGGATCGTTGTTTTCCGGGTCATGATTTGGTTCCTGTTTATCTTGCTCAATTTTAGTCTCACTTCGGGGTTGGGTAGACGTACTGTTTTGTCTGATCGGAAATATAAGTTGTCTTTGGTGCTGAAGCTGAAAAATACGGCGTACAGGAACCTGAGAATGTAGTAGCGTATTTTTCAGAGAGAGAAAACACTTGCTGGTGATAACGGATGAATGCGTCGAAGACCATACTCCTCTGCTGACTGCTAATCGGAGGAACATTATCGAAATCTATGCCAGTGACTATGAGCGACTAATGCTGTTCGACAGAAATGACTTTGAAAATCGCGGATATCTATTTAAAAACTACTAGTATACTTATGCGACAATGGTAAAGTCTTTATGCTTTGCTTCCAGCAAAAGAGCATTGAGGTTCCCCGGAGTTAAAGGACAGTTCTTGATGGAAAGTAGCTTGAGTTTCCCTGCTGCTGATTTGAATATTATAGGATTTATATATGATAACCTCACATTGTAGTCAAGCGTTATAGAGTGTAAATTGGGAAGGTGAAGGTGAATATCTAAGCACTCTTCCCGATGGGGGCCAATTGCCTGCAACTGGTTCCCGGAAAGACATAGTACCTCAAGGGTCCGAGGAAGACTATGTATGAGGTCGTATGAAATGTAACTGAGATCATTTCTGTCCAAATTCAAGTATCTCAACTGTGGAGGCCATTCGAAGATGTTACCTATGATGTCTTTCACTGAAGGCTCGTCTACGTCAAAGACATATTCGTCCAGGGGGATGAAGTTGTGCGAGAGATCAAGGTGCTCCAAGTTGGTGAATCGTGGAAAGAGCCTGCACCATTGAGCCACAAAGTATCGACCAATTTGGGAGTAGCGAATGGAAAGTTGGTTGAGCTTTTCACAAATACAATTTTTTCTATTGGATATCGTTATCAATACCTTCAAAATGGCCACAAGCGATGAGGTAGTCATGAGAGATACCACAGAACTGCCATCGATAGTTATCCCGCACTGAAGGACTGATCCTAGGTACTCAACGAACTGGCTATTTTCGTGTCCATCGATCAAATCACTGAATGTATTTAGATCCTTCACGAATTGCGTGTAGTCATTAGGCTGTCTCAAAAACACAAACTTGACAAATTGGGGCCTAGTGTTCTTGAAAGCAATTGATTCAGTCGAAGACATACTAGCTCCAAAAAGATCTTGGAAAACATTGAGGACCATGGACTTATCGAATTTTGATGGATTCAATTGTTCAAGGTTAGAAAACACCGTGATCTTGCTGCCGTATATCCTCTGGTATGCCATCTCTATGTGTAGGTTGACAAGATGGCGGTCGCTGGGAGAAAGGCTCGATATCTCCGACGCATTGTGAATAAAATCGTACGTTTCCTTGATGGTGAGATAGTTGAAGATCTCGATCATCAAATCAGATGAAAGGCTATCGATCATTATGACTGTCACAATGAGTGAAAGGGGATGTATAATATTCGGGAGAGCAGTTGCGGTGTAGAGGAATGGAGTGTGATGGATAATTTGCGACTATCCGACTGTTCGCATTTGATCCGTCGCAAACCGCATTCGGTAAATTCTAATCTCGTGACTGTCTAATCTGTCATATCCACATCGTAAGGGACCTGACCGTTTATGTCTTCCATCTCTATGTCACCATCTAACGCGTGTATAGTATCCCAGTAGTTGTACTTGATATCATTATATGTAAACGACTCTTCTTCGATTTCTTCTATCGCTTTGGGTTTTGAAAGGCGTTTATGAACGGCCACACCTTCCAATTGATTCTCGGACAAGACTAACGACATCAAATCTTCGTAGCTGAGATTCAGTTCGGGCAGGTTCACGATATTGACCACTTTGAAGAAATATCGCAATTTGGGGATCTTGGTCCCATTACTTTTATTATACTTGGAAATGAACCGATTGAATAATCGGAGAATCCATCTCTGGAAGTGATAGCCTATAAGGATATGGTGGTTCCAATATTTGACAACTTTGAGCGAGTCGTCGTACTTTGAATTGAAATCCTGGATGATCTGATCGGCGATAAAGGTATTCAAACTCGGGGTTTGGGGAAACGACAGAATGTCCGTATTGATTTCAAAGCTGGGAATTTCAACACATTCTTCTTTAGTGTCTGAGAGGGAGAGGTCGTCAAACACAGAATCAAGTCGTATTCTTTTACCAAAACGGTTATTAACAATCATTTCCTCATCATCTAATGTTCTATGCCTTTTAGGCTTCACGTTGTGGAAGCCATATATAATATCATTTGCCATTATCTCGGCCATAGTCTTCTTAGCCGCGATGAGAAACAAGAATAGGATCCGGCACGAATATTTATAATGTTTGAATCTGGGGGTGGTCTATGGATTTTTCTCGAACAGACCGCGAAGCATCGGCTGCGAAATCATATAGGTTGCAAATAACACTGTTATCCTTATATTTATAAGTACTTAAATTGAATTTACGCTGCTGGGCGGATCATTTAGATCCCCCGAAACCAGTTTGTTCTCAAACTTCATACCTAGTTCGGAACATAGCTGGTCGTAGTACACTTTTAATGTTCTCAAGTCCAGAATCGTCAACGAGTCGAAGTCAACATGGTGATACCTTGCCAACTCCTTGGGCGGGGCACTGAAGACAGACCCCTCGTGGCTTTCTGAAATGGAGTCATTACCCTCTCCTTTTACTGCTGGGACTGTTACCTGAACGGGCACGGAAGAGGTTGCCTGCTGCTGATGCAGTTGTTGTAATTGCAGTTGTAATTGCAGCTGCTGTTGCTGCTGCTGGTTAGTTGAGAGATTGTTGAACCATTCCATGACTTGTAAGCTCGAGGTCCTACTGCGAATATGGTCAGGTCTCTTAACGGTGATGGCAGGTTCCAGCTCGTCCAAAGATTTCAAGGACGTTTGAGAGTGATTGGTAGTAGTACTCAAATTGCTGGTTGGGGTGTTGAACTTCGTCATGAGGTCGGTAACCCCAGATGAGAGCTTTGATGCGATGGTGTTCTTACGACTAGGGGAAATTGTGGGGTTTAGCGGGTTCTCAAAAGATGAGGATCTGGTCCTTGAGTGGCTGGGAGAAAGTTTGTCGATAATGGAGGCGGATCTTATGTGTTTAGCATTGAAAAGTCCTTCTTCCTCTTCAGTGCTTTTGAATTGCAGGACGCTCACAGATCCAAATCTGCCGATGATGTTCCGCATCATATTGAAGCTGGTAGAAGTATCGTTATCGTTAGAGACTGTGGGTGATGCAAGTGGTGACGCTATAGGGGCTTCGTTGTTGAACCCGGTATCAATGGAGGTAACTGACCCACCCCTGGCATTGAGTAGCCCCGAGTTCGATCTCGATCTATTCTTGGCCGTGGCCTCACTGAGCCTGTTGGATAAGGTGTTGAACAAAGATCCAGATCTTGATCTGCTACCTTCGCCATCTTTCTCAGATGTCAGCTCAGTAGACTCGACGGTTGGAGTTTTGGAAGGGAACTTAAATTTCGGTGCTAATTCTTTTTCAACGAAAACAGCCAACGGTATGAGAAGAATCTCCTCTTCAGATTCCACATCTGTCAATTCGTCAATAGTCACATTTTGGATAAAAAAGAGAACCGCCTCAAAGTTTGTGAGATAATATTGCAATTCGCTCTTGTTGAGATATTTGTCGTTCAAATACGATATGAGCTCCTTATCGTTCAGGAAAAAAGGTAGATCATCAGTTTCTGCGTCTCCACTTCCCGCAGGGGCCATCGTTTTCTCTTCACCAGTCTCGTTCAAATTAACGCAGTCGAAAATTGTAGTTCTCTTGTTGCCGACGTTCTTGGCATGATTGGCTAGTGTTTCAGTGGGGTTGTAGAAGTAGAAAGATGTGTTACTGAGAATGGTCACGTCATATGGATCAATAAAGTTGGTAAAGTTTTTGATAAAATTGAACGTCAAACATAAGTCGATCGGGCTGTTCATCTTATAAATCATCAAATAAATCAATATGGGCAATAGCCTATCGTTGTTAATGCTGTGTGACTTCAAATCACAGTGGGTGGACAAGATCTTCATCAAGCGCTTTTGAAAGCCCACTATAATCTTTAGCTTAGAATAGGGAGTTACTGCCCCTGAAATGCGCAGCAACCGATTTATCAAGTCTTTCATCTCCTCATTTTCTTCACAGGTATTGACGAACTGAATCAAGGTCTGATCCTCCTCGCCATCTTTCTCAATAAAGTGTTCAAATGATAACTGTAATCCTTTTAATGCATTCACTTTCTTATCGAATAACTTTTGGACCACTAAATCTCTCTCGTTAAATCTGTAGATCTTGTCGTATAGAGTGAAATCGTCCTCCTTGTTATTGACAGAGTTGAACAAGGTAACCTGTGCCCGCTCTATGATGTTACAGACCACCAAAAACTTGTATAGGTTGAAAATTCTCAACTGAACAACGGCGTCAGCATCGGTACGCTTGACTAACTTGATGGAGGAGGAGGAGTAATTTGCAATGGCAAGAAGGTAGTCGAACAGCTGGGGGTTCTCTCTGAAATATTGAGATCCATTAATGAGCTGTTTCTTAACACCATTCGACTGGGTGTACGTAGTGATGACCGTTGCATTCAAGTCTTTGTAAAAATTGTTAAATAAACCGGAAAGTTCCTTGATGGTCAACGGTGTCAGATATCTTGGTTCTTTCAAGTATTTGAGGAATCCTTGAATGAGTTGATTGACGGAGGTGTTGAGGGAAACAACTTCCGACTTGACTTCATCTTCAAGTATCCTTACCACATCGTCCGGGTTCTGTGGAACAGTCATGGGAGAATGGGGAAAGAAGGAAATACAAGTAACACCAGATCAGCCAGATGGGATGTTTTCCTTGTAGTAATCGCTATGGAGAGGGTTACCGGATAAGCTTTTGATGAAATAAATTTAAACCGCTAGGGATCACCAATAACTCTAGAACCGATATATTATTCGTTTCTACTGATAAAATTATCGCGACTGCATTTACGCAGATCAGCAGGGGTTTACGAGTTGGGAGCTCGGAGAGCGAGACACTCCTCGCGTAGTTGCAGTATGATATGACCTACTGGATTAGTAGATACATCCGCCTCCGGAGTGGCTTATTTATTATCCTATATATTGAAGCACGGGTTTATCGGCTCAAGGTGGGTACGGCGGAAGTGGGCAGGAACGGGTGAGAGCTGTGGGAGTCTTGCTACTTCCAGTACTTGGAGGTTGTTTACAACTAGCGTACAGCCTCAAAGCCACAGCCTATAAGTCATATAATCATATCAGGTACAGAGTTCAGAGTTTAAGCGCCAATACAGTAGGCTGTGCCTATCAAGAACTCTGCGTAGGAACGTTGCATAGGAACTCTGCTATACACATCGCAGATCAAAATCTCCGCATACAAAGATTAAAACGTCTTAAAATATTCTATTACATTATTGTACGTTTGATTCCGTCTATCTCATCCTAAACCTCCCGGTACGGATATTATATAGTACAAACCAGTACCACGGTGGCAACACAATCACGCGCAAGAGCGTCTTAGTAAAATCGATATAATCAATTTGATTAGCCTGCTGTACCCTCTTTACAGTCCTTGTTCTCAATCTGTGTCTCTGGCCGTTCAGGTCTACGTAGATATGGGCGAAAAGGAACCGGAGCACGAACCACCAAAAGTGCCCAATGCAAACGGACGTGAAACACTTCCAGGCGAAGGGCGAAGTCACTACTCTCCCGATAGCAGACAACTTACCGGATAGTAGATCGTTGATGTCCTGCCCAAAATTCCCATAGGACATCCAGTGTACCACGAACGAAAACAAAGGAATCTGGATTCCTTGGAGTGGGATCAAGCCCCATACATGCAATTGCATAGTAGGATCAGTACGGCACTCAATGTAACTTATAACCTCGTAGAACACCCCTCCTAGTCTTGTAATCTTGTAGTCAAAACAGACATAGCCGAAGGTGGCTATTGAGATAATGGACAACCCCACAAGAATCACAGTGTATAGGCAATCCAATGGCTGCAATTTATCCATGGCTTGACGCAATTGCAGCTCTTGTTCAGTATTGAACAGGTTGATTGAATCGGGGAAAGCGGCTTTGGTCAACGAGAACCGCTCTTCAAAACTTTGAATGAACTTAATCATGCCCCATATACCTAGCACCGACGTAATCAGGATTTCTCCAAAATATAGGAAAGAAGAGAGCATTCGCCACGGCTCGTCAAATGCTTTCTCCGGAAGGAAAACGAGTCTAGACGCAGGGATGAACTTGAAGTGTACGGCCGCACTAGAGGTGGCCGCTGCAACTGTCCAGTATCGAGAAATCGGCGGAAGCTCCACTAGTAAATTGTGTAAGTTCTCCATGTTAACAGGTGACAAATACTCAAAGGCTTGAAAAACGCGACCACCAGAGCTTGATCTCAATGACTCCCATACAGAAGCTCATCTATAGAAACGATACTCCTTTGGACCGCGCCGATCCGAAGACTTGCAAAGTTGAGCAACCCTATACCTATCTTCAGGGACTTCCCGGGAACAATAAGGCGATTCGGATTGCCTTCATCAAGGCATTTGATGATCTATACTTTGGCATTGATAACCATGAATTGATAGTGGCCATGAACGAATTGGTGGACACTTTGCACGACTGCTCCTTGATCATTGATGATGTAGAGGATGCGTCTGAGTGCCGTCGAGGTTCCGTTGCTGCCCACTTGAAATTCGGGGTCCCTTCCACCATAAACGCTGCCAATTACATGTACTTTGTTGCGTTCGACATGGCCAATAAGCTACTGAAATTATACACCCCAGACCCCCAGGAACAGGATGAAATCAGTTTGAAGGTCAATCGGGTCATCATAGAGGAGATGTTGAATTTGCACCACGGTCAGGGTATAGATATCTACTGGAGAGATAACAAGCAAGAGCTAGATGTGTTGCCCACAGAGGAAGAGTACCTAGAAATGGTGATGGACAAAACGGGAGGATTGTTGAGAATTATGTCGAAGTTGCTTGCGGCATTCAAGCCACCGAGATCAAATAATCACGTAGCATTGACCAGCTTGATAGGGATCATTTATCAGTTACGAGATGATTACTTCAACTTGACTAGCGATAGGTATAGCCATATGAAAGGAATTGTGGGGGAAGATTTGATAGAGAGCAAATTCTCGTTTCCAATTTTGCATAGTTTGCGTCACTCAATTGAGTCTCCGGTGTACACTTTATTGTACACCAAGACTCTTGAAGAGAGGAAACAGAGTGGTAACTTAATTAGACAGTCCATTACATACATGGACGAGGAACTGAAGTCCCTCGCTTACACTAATAACAAGTTGAAAGAATGCCTCCAGTCAGCCCGCGATATCATCCGGCAAGATGAAGCCCTTGAAGGGGCTAAAGCTGAGCTTATCTATCGAGTAATCGATCAGCTAAGCGATACCTAAATACATTTCGCAGCTCATCGAAAAAAAAAATTAATGTTGTATCTCGTAGGATTGGGGTTGTCGTATAACTCCGACATAACCGTGAGAGGGTTGGAAGCCGTAAAGAAATGTAAGAGAGTATATTTGGAGGCTTATACCTCTATATTAATGCAAGCCGACCAGAAATCATTGGAGGAATTCTACGGTAGAGAAGTGCTTTTGGCCGATAGAGAATTGGTCGAAGGTGGATCTGATGAGATTTTGGCCGGTGCAGAAGTTGACGATATTGCCTTTTTAGTGGTGGGAGACCCTTATGGTGCCACTACACACACAGACCTAGTAATCAGAGCTAGAGAATTGGGTATAAAAATTGAGACCATCCATAATGCTTCCGTGATGAACGCAGTTGGTGCTTGTGGTTTGCAATTATATCAATTCGGCCAAACCGTCTCATTGGTTTTCTTCACTGAGACGTGGAAGCCAGACTCATTTTACGACAAGATCATGGAAAACAGAAAGATCGGCTTACACACTCTATTGTTGTTGGATATCAAGGTCAAGGAACAAAGTATTGAGAATATGGCCAGAGGAAGATTGATCTATGAGCCTCCAAGATATATGAACATCGAAACAGCTGCCAACCAGTTATTGGAAATCGAGGAATTGAGAGGCGAAAATGCTTATACCCCAGACACTCCATGTGTGGCTGTTTCTAGATTAGGGTCTCCACAGCAAAAATTTAAAGCCGGAAGTTTGAAAGAATTGTCTGAATACGAATCGGGTGAACCATTACATTCTTTGATCATGTTGGGAAGACAAGTTCACGAATTGGAATTGGAGTTTTTGTATGATTTTGTTGACGATAAAGAAAAGTTCAAGACAATGGTTGAACACGATCAAGAATACTTCAAGCCTCCACCATATGTTCCATCTGTAGAAGATGATGATATGTAATGTAATAGGTATTTATTCTACTAGTATTAACTTCTAATTCCTAATCCTTCTTGTGTTTTATATTAAACGTGACATTCTCCGCTATGTCCCAGATCAACCACTCGTACCAGCCGTAGCAAACAGGGACTATTGTCACCAAGTGCCATAGACTATGGGCATCCACCAAATCATATAATACTGGAGGAAAATCAAAAATTTCAAGAGACATGCCTAGTATCACAATGAACCCAAGTAATATTGGGTATAACGAGAAGAGCTTATCTGAACGGGTGAAAAATGAAGACATCAAAACTCTTTGGCAGTATTTGGAATTATTAGTGCTTATTTTCTTCTCGTTGTAATACCTCGAATACAAGTTGAAGCATAAGCACATCATGAGCACATTCTGTATCACCCCGACAGTCACATTAGCTTGCATGTTGTATGTGTACAGCCAGTCAGTCACGAGCCTGTACACGTGAGCTGCGTATACGGAAATAAAAAGCAAGGTGACACTGATGAGGTACCCAACCTTTTCTGGCTTGTATAGCTCGTATAACCTGGAGGTAACTGAATACAAGCCACTTAGCACCGTTAAACCTGCGAAATAATAATCTAATCTCTCTGTGACTAGTAAATCTCTCATATGAAATATCGTGGAAAAAATCCAAGCACAGCATGTCACAATAGACGATGCTAGTATCACTGACAATTGCACGGTTGCTTCATGGGTTTTACTGCTTTGCAATACTTTTATAATCTTCAAGAATCCAAAAAAATGACAAGTGAGGTTACCGATTGAAAAGATCATAGACACGAGTTCCTGAATCCCGAAGATTCTTTGGAAAGGCCATTTCCCATGAAATTGAACCACTTCACGACCCTTTCTTCTTCTCTCTTCTGTTATTACTCTCTGGCACTGATAATCGCAGTCCTGATTGCAACTCCAGTATAAGTATTTCAAATTTTCCTCAAAAGGAACAAAGTCCCACTCTGAAGAGAAATCTTCCGCGTTGCAATTGACGGACTTGCACTCACGTACACACCTTTTGAATCTTTTTAACTTGTCACCTGGGGAAGCCTCTACAATGCAGAGCTGTAGAAGCGTGAACCAAATAAGAAGATGCATCATCGTGTACGAATTTTGCATCGCGAAGTATTAGAACGAGATCGTTGCCCCCCACGGGTGATTTTGTTTAATACCGTCACAATAGTGATATTGCAATGTAAGGTTTGAGCCGAAGAGATGTTGTATTATTACTCGTCCTGTGCGTTAAATAAAGGCGTAATCTATCCGGGCTATCTATGAACTATAAAATCACTGCATAAACATTTTGCACCCATCTTACATCACATGTCGACCAACATGTACTCTTCCTCCTTTAATATAAGACCTTGGTTTCTGGAAACCCAGAAGACGTAGAATACAAGCGTGCTAATTCCTCGAGTCATGGATCGTATCCACAATCTGCTGAATACCAAAGATCGTTCAAACTTTAAGAAACTATCGTCTATAGTCTCTCGATAGTGGTATGAATTTTTTAATCTAGCCGCCCAAAATTGGCTTACAAGGCGGCTCAAAATTGGAACCACTAAAAATGTCCCCACTGTTATGAGGAATGCTCTTCTGATAATGGAATTGTTCTCTCCATAGCTTTCTTTCATCACCGAAATTGGTTTGAAACTACGCAAAGATTTTAGTGACATCCGTGCGAACCATCCAGAGACAAGAATCTGAATACTATAACCTATTTCAATGCAAACTGATACTACCTTTTCTAAAGTAATCTGAAACGAACCTTTGGAAACTAGTATTTCCCAGACGTTACTTGTGATTAACTGCTCGCATACTACCATCACTGCCCGAAGTGTCATTATTGTTAAAGCCACCACAATGTTGGACTTTTTGAATTCTCTATGTAAATTACCAGGTATATGGTATGAGATCATCCCATACCCCATGCAAAATATGAGAATCATACAATCAACGAAAACCCCGAATAGCTTATCCATGCATAGCACGAAAGCTCTCACTGTAGGAGAAGGTATCCATAGTATCGTGCTTCTGTTATTTCCCCAGGCATCAATTACCAATGCTACTGCTGAAAGGGCTAAATGGGGTATCAAAACCATCATAACGGCCCCCTTTGTCATGACACTAACCTGGTTCAAATCTAGAGTGATAGAAGCCAAAAAGCGGAAATCAAGACATAGAAGGGCAAGATATACAACGGTTGCTAACAAAATGCCTGCATTAATATGATATTCCAAGTATGAATGAAAAGATAAATGGCCGTAGGAATGGCGTACAGATATCAGAACGGCAAAAGGGTCAACAGTCTCTTTGGAATAAGCAAACACGCAGTAGTTTGCGAAGTCTTTTATTGGTGATTGAATTCTGTGGTGCTCTTTGTTCTTAATATCGTTTGTCAAGTAGGAATTCAAGATTTCTTCTTGGTAAGCTACCCCCATAACGGAGGTGAAATTCAATACCCCATCCTCTGTTTCAAATTGATAGCTGTTTGTAGATTTGTGCTTTAATTTAATATAATCATCTTCAAACATGATTAAAACGGATATTCTGGTATCTCGTGAACTTTTAGAAGAACCATCCAAGGATACCTCTATGTATGCGTTCGGTCCTCCTCTTGCGGCAAAGCATGAGTAATCCAGTAACCCTCGGTTCTCATCATTTTTGCCATATAGCACATGTCTACCTGCAATCGTGTAGCTGAAGAGCCACGACACACAGAGGTACCAGAGTAAGGACATAAAAGTATGCTAGTTTTTGAAGTCTTGCGCGAACTTCAGCGAACTTGAACGGAGTTATCTATTTCTATCTCTTTCTAGCTAAATATGCTATTTATAATTAGCCTAAATCAGAGCCAGTTGTCATCTTGAAATACTCAGGTATTCTGCTGTGTCTATTACAAGACCTTAGTTGGGTCTAATCCAGCCTAAGTAGAAGCAAAGCGAAACAATACTTTTGGCCACAAAACCACTCCACAATGCAACAGCAGCCACCTTGAATTTCATCCCCCTTCAAAGCTGCTCCAAAGAGTCCTCATTTGTTGGCCTAATATTCTCGTCTAGTGAGTAGAAGTTGTTGTATAAGCGTTCGGTATAGTAGCTAAAAATTTTGGATACGAGGAATGGGACGATGAAGATAGTATCTATTGTTATAATGAAAGCTCTTCTTATTGTCCTATTGTCTTGTCCAAACCTTTCGTGATTCAAAATAAACTTGTGGAAGGAATCTGCAGTTATCCATGCACTGAACAAACCAAAGAACAAATTTCCATTTTTCAAGAAGTCCCCGATGTCCGATAGCAAACGTGAAAAGAAGTTGAAGGAGGTGGAGAATCTGAACGAATCGTCATCCAAGACACTGCTGTCAATGATTGCGTCAAATGTGAGCACAAATGAACGGAAAATTAAGATTCCCAACACTAGCAAAATGTTTGAACGCTTCAACAACCGATAGTGAGGGATATGTTTATGATAACTCGTAACCCCATACCCCATGCAAAACATCAAAAAAGCACTATCCACGACAAAATTGCAAACCTTTTTTGTCCATTGGGTCATTCCTACTAAACGAAAAGGAATGCCATCGGGCAAGCTATTTGCCCAATAATCTAAGAATAATGATACACCGTTCACCACATTATGTGCAAGCAATAGGTATAAGGTGGCCCTTGAAACGACCGACATGGCTGACAGTTTCTTTCTTCCTATGATGAACACATAATCCAAAAGCTATTACAAGAGTTAATGCAACAAAGAAAAGATATATAGTTTTTTCCTTTTGATATTCGAATTATTTATATCTCCTCAAGAAGCCATGCTCATGGCGAACGACTGACTTTGTCTTGACTTCGACACCCTCCGCTGCTGAGTATGCACAATAAGATCCTGATTTCACTATTGGGAGTCTCAATGAAATATGGTCTTTATCTTGCGGATCACTTGTCAAGTAAGAATGTCGTACATTGGCTAACACTACACCAGAAAGGAAAATGTCGCACAAGCATCTTGACGCCAAAACTACTACAATAATGAGGCACTGGCCAGCAGTATACGTAGAATGCCAACAATATACCCCACGATGGTAACATCCCGCGTTAGATGGCCTTCAAGGCGTCTTCAAGCTCTCGAAACTCTCCAATACGCCAATTATAGTGCGACAAGTCAGCACACAGAAGGACGGAATTCTGCTCTCGATAAGCATCTCGCGGAATTATTACCCTTTTCCGATAGCCGCTATTTTTTCTCCGCAGATATATATTAGAGCATCTCCCGATAAAGTTAGTTGCAAAAATGTCGACCATTACCCAGACCCAAACAGTCAGTGTAGAACCGGCCACTAACAGGGGATATGTTTTAGGAGAAAGAGGTGCCCATAACATCTCCATGGGGTTCGACCACCCTTATCTCATTCCAAAATTCGCAAACAAATTGGAAGAAAGAAAGTGGGCCAAGCAGCACATGGCTGGAGCTTTTAGAGTCTTCGCAAGAAAAGGTTACACCGAAGGTACTGCAGGACATATTTCCATCAGAGATCCTGTTGATCCAGATACCTTTTGGATCAACCCATTGGGTAAGCATTTCGGGCTAATCAAGGCTTCTGATTTGGTTCATGTAGATGAACATGGAAATATCCTACCTGACGGTAACCAAACTGCCATCAATGCTGCCGGTTTTTCGATTCATTCTGCTCTTCACAAGGCTAGACGGGATGTGAATGCTGCCTGTCATACCCACTCTGTTCATGGCAAAGCATTTAGTGCACTCGGGAAGCCTTTGGAAATGATCAGTCAAGATGTTTGTACATTCTATAAGTCACACTCAGTATACCAGGATTTTGGAGGTGTTGCATTGGACGAGCGTGAGGGCATTGAAATTGCCAAAAGTGTTGGAAGCGGTAAAGGCGCTATCTTACAGAACCATGGCTTGATCACTGTAGGACAAACTGTGGACGAAGCCGCTTATTTGTTTACGTTGATGGATAGGTCCTGTGAGTGTGAGCTATTGGCGAGAGCTGCTCTCCAGCCAGGTGAGTCTTTGAAGATATGTGGAGATGAAGAAGCTGCTTATACTGAGTACCAGGCCTCGGACCCTGAAACCTTGTACACTGAGTTCCAGCCCGACTATGAGATGGAGCTTGAATACAACAACAACTTGTTGGAGTAAAATTTTCCAATGATTAGTTTATTTATTATATTATGGATTGTTTATTTTTTATAAAATTAGCTTTTTACTTCGGGTAATACATTAAAATATTTCTTCACTATTTTGTTTACTATGGCCGTTAAACACTAGAATTCATGTCCTCGATATGCTCATCCGTGGACTTTAAGATGGAGTTCTTCAGGATCTCTTCTTGTGTCACAATTACTGTGCCGATTTCTCCGTCAAAAATCGTAGCAACCTCTTCTAAGGAGTACCCCTTGGTCTCTGGGTAAAAGAAATAAGTATTGAGACATATAATTATCAACAAAACGCAAAACACAATGTAGTACTTCCAACCTATATTGTCCAAGGCGATGGAGTTGCAGAAAGAAGCGATGATCAAAGAACCATACACGCCCATCAATTCGGCTGCAATGCCTTTGGATCTCAAATAATATGGGAAAATCTCTGTTGGGTAACCCATTAACAAGGGAGTATAAGCTATATCATAGTGGAAGTAGTAGATGAAGATAAAGGCCACCACTGCTTTACCTGCGGCATCGCTTCCTCTCTCTGCAAAAACAGCAGAACAGGCAGTCCAAATGACATAAGAAACAAACATACCGATACCAGACCATAATAACAAAGTTCTTCTACCAAGAAGATCAACCAACAAAGCAGCTGACGAAGCAGCAATCAAGTTAAAGATTTGCAAGAGGCCATTTATCAACGTTTGCAAGGCAGCAGAATGAATTCCAATGGTATCCAAGACCAAGGTTAAGTAATAGGAAACGACAGCAATGCCATTCCATTGAGCAAAAATCCCCAAACTAACTGCAATATAAGTCCTTTTTCTGTTACCAGGAGTGGAGACTAAATCGGACCACTTAGAATTTTTGGATGCATGTTCCATCTCTAAAGTAGCTACAATTTCAGTCATTTCTACTGCTACCAATTCCAGATTTTCATCGCCGCCTGCATGATGTTCAGTCAAAATTTGCTTAGCCTCGTCCACTCTTCCTTTGGAAACTAGCCATCTAGGACTTTCAGGGACAAACCATAACAAGGTAATTTGCAAAATAGGGAAACCAGCCTGCAAAATAGTTGGGATTCTCCATGAAAACTCATCATCTCTGCCTTGGGTTCCAAAACAAGTCCATGCGGCCAAAATGGCCCCCATATAGTAGAAAGTCCAATACAAGGAAGTCATCTTACCTCTATAACTTGGATATGAAAGCTCGGCAATAAGAAGAGGTGAGGGTTGAACTGCTAACATACCAGCAGCTCCTACAATGAATCTTGCCGTAATAGTGGCAGCCAAGTTTTTTGCCGATGCTTGAATAATAGTAGCAATAATGACCCCTGTTAAACCTATGAAAATAGTCTTTTTCCTTCCAAGGTAGTCAGTTAACCAACCGCAGAAGGGAAGGATAATAAAACACCCAACATTTTGAGCAGCATTTATAAACCCTAACATCGTTCCTTTAGGGTTGTTGAAGTACATTTTCCATCTTGTAATAGACTGTAGACCATTCATCAAAGAACCATCGTACCCAGCAGTACTACTCACACTCAAAGGTATAAGTAAAAGCAAATTCAATTTTAGCAAGTATCTGACCCTAAACCACGGCCTATCATATTCTGGTAATACATGAGCTATAGCAGGACCAACAATTTCTTCTACAGGGGTAAATTTCAATTTCATTGTTAACTTCCTCGATACCTTTTCTGAAGGCTCAAACAAGGATAATGTTTTAGACTGGAAAGTGGAAAAAGTGCTTAATGACATCGTATTTATAGAAATTATATTTCAACACCGTTTATGGAGAGGGTTGGCCTTTGTGAGATATTCCAGAAAATTTCAGAGTACACCTGGAGGTTTTGCAAGGAACTTGAAGCTCCCCACATTTCCTTACGCTACCCCGGATTCTATTCCAGGGTGACAGAAGCGCGAGGCTCGGAAATATCCAAATATGCAACTACTATGTAGGAATCCCAAGGGCATGCGGCTCAAGATAAAGTTCACGGAATTGCAGACAAGAAAAATGAAAATTTTTGAACAGTGGGGCAGTTCTGTACACTTTCATGATAGTAGTTTTATTGCTCTATAGACTATCTAAGGACAACAGAAACCACCGTCAACGATAAAGTCGCTACCGGTGGTGTATGTAGAAGCATTACTGGCAAGGTATAAGTAGACTCCTTTCAACTCTCTTGGATCAGCATCTCTGCTCATTGGAATCATGTTAAACCATGCTTCCTTCACCTCGAAAGGACAGTCCCCCGAAATGGCGGTATCAATGTAACCTGGAGAAACCGAATTAACTCTGGCAAAGTCTACCCATTCAACGGCCAAAGAGCTGGCTAAATGCTTTACTCCGGCCTTTGCTGCATTGTAAGAAGCCTGTTGCTGAGGAGTATTTACAATGTGCGCCGACATAGAAGCAGTGAAGATCAAGTTACCCTTACCCTGTTCACGGAAGACTTGTCCAGCGGCCCTAGCACAATAATAAGCACCATTAAAGTCGGTGTCAACTACATTGTGCCATTGTTCCAAAGTCTGATCCAAACCACCAGCTTTGGCAGGAACGCCAGCATTTGCAATCATTACATCGAGATGGCCAAAATCTTCGATGGTTTCTGCGACACCAGCCTCCACTTCTTCCCAGGATTTCACATCAACTTGGTACGCTTGGGACTTGACACCGTACTTCTTTGTGAGTTCTTTTGCCAAGTCTTGAGCAGATGGGTTCTTATGGTACCACAAGGAAATGGCGGCACCGGCTTCGGCCAATCCTCTGGAAACTTCATGAGCAATTCCTCCGGAAGCACCAGTGATTATTACAACCTTCCCCTTCATGGAGAACATTTCAAAGACGCTGTCTGGTAGAACTGGGTTGGGTTTTCTAATAGATTGAGGCATTACTAGATAAATTTTTCAATGATTTAATGGGTGGTGTTGAAATTTATATACTAGTTTTCGAGAACGGGGGTCTGTCAACCAAGGGATTCTGTCAACCTATGCTGTACTAGGTTGACAATGACGAATAACCCGCCGAAGTTTTAGCTACGATCCCATACAGTACCAAAATGTGCGTGCTCTTGTGGGCACCCGGGGCATTGTTATTATTGTTAATCATGGCAGGGCGGTTGCCGAATACCATCTTAAACTTCAAATTCCTCAGTTAGCAACATGTGTTTTACTGCTGCTCAAATTTGTCTTTGAATGTTCATTCCATTTTGCAAGTCATGCTTCAGGGCGTTAATGTTAGTCTTTCACATATAAAATGTGTGAATCATGTTCATAATGAGAACAGTATTTCTAATGAAGCACAGGCCAAAAATCTTTTGTTCTCTTCAAAATGGGACATTCTATCATACACTGTTTGTTTAGCCACATTTTAGCGTACCCTTGGCATTATGATAACTCCAAAAGAACTATGAATTATTATTCACCAGAAGTAAGGGTGCTTGATTACATAGTACTTGCTTATCTGAATTTAAATTGATATGATCGTCAGAGATGACTAAATACACATTACGCGTAGGATGAAACACTCCATATTGGGCAATCAACTCTGTCTGTATATTTCTAGTCTTGGACACCTTCAATAACTACTTTGATAACGTCACTGCGACCTTCTTTAACAAGCTCGAAAGCTTGCTCTGCTTCCTCGAACTTAAACCTGTTCGTAATCAATCTCTTTACATCAACCTGTCCAGAGGCAACTAATTCTACAGCTGTTGGGTAAACACCTGTAGTGTATCTGAGTGAACCGGTCCAGTTCAATTGCTTGACCAATGCATCTGTTACCGGGAAGCTGACGAACTCTTTACCCATTCCAGCCTGAACGAATCTAGATTCTTGTCTAGCTACGAAAACTCCAGCGGCGATACATTGCTCAACACCTGTTGCTTCTAAAATCACATCAGCACCATTTCCCAAATTGAATTTGGTGATTATTTGGTGAGCAACACCTTTGGAGAAGTCTTCAAATGACTCGTCGTCCTTCCTGAACGGCATCTTGAATACACCAGAAGCACCAAAAGTCTTAGCAAAAGCCAATCTTCCCTCTGAAATATCAACACCTATGACTTTTTTGCAGCCGTAAGCCTTGGCCACGGCCTGACATAACAAACCAATTGGACCGCAACCAAAGACAACAACATTGTCAACTGCTTGGAGTTGAGCTCTCTTGCAGATTTGTACGGCAACCGACACAGGCTCAACCATAGCTGCTTCTTCCATGTTCATATGGTCAGGAATCTTGTAACAGTAATCAAATGGAGCATTAAAATATTTTTGTAAAGTGCCGTCATCTGGAGGAGTGGCTGCGAAAAACATCTTTTCGCATGCGTTGTACTTGCCGTCTCTGCAGTAGTCGCAGTATCTGCATGGAAAACCTGGCTCGACAGCTACTCTGTCACCAACTTTCAAACCGGTGGCTTCGCTTCCGACTTCAACAACTACTCCAGAAGATTCGTGGCCCAAAACCATTGAATCACCTTCTTGCAAAATGAACTTGCCAATTCTACCCTTCTGCCAGTAGTGTACGTCCGATCCACATATTCCGGTTTGCTCGATCCTGAGACGCACCTGTTTAGGCTGGACTGGAATGATTGGTTTGTCCTCGAAGACGACGTTTTTGACCGACTTCAAAACAAAAGCTGGATTACTCATTATTGGGTATGAATTCTTCCTTTTGCACAATTGCATGTTTATATATACCGCTGACTCCTTGAACCAGCGGAATGATTTACGGACATTTTCTACACGGGCATTTACTCCACAAACATTTGCTTCACGGACATTTGCTTCACGGACATTTGCTTCACGGACTTCTGTATACCTGGTATAAAGGCTCGCAACAGCTCAGCAATTTACAACAGTTATCCGCAGGCAAACGCGGAATCAGTAAGCCTAACAGTATAAACCGAAAAAGCCTTGAGACAGGTAAGATACTAATGACGATAGTACTAGATTCCAACTCTTCCGTGCCTGTTCTTGATAAGGGGTCTTAGACTTGCTTGCGAAATACGAGAATAATCGAGTTTTGGTCGCTATTGGAGGAGGCCCAGGGTCTGGTAAGAGCACGGTTGCGAATAAGGTGTCTACCTTTCTCAATCAAACTGCAGAGGTAGAAGCAGTTGTGGTTGGTATGGATGGCTTCCATTTGACTTTAGCACAATTGCAGCAAACAAAAGATCCGGCCTACGCGCTCGAGAGAAGAGGAGCACTTTTCACATTTGATGCAGAAGAGTTTGTAAAGTTTTTGCAAGAGTTGAGAAAGCTGTTATGCAGCAGATAGGAAGGATATTAAGGCGCCCTCATTTGACCACAAAATCAAAGACCCTGAACCCGATAATATCATAATCCGGGCCTCTGCATCTGTGGTGCTCGTCGAAGGCTTGTATGCCCTTTCGAATATTCCTCCATGGGTTAAGGTAAGCACTTTAGTAGATCAAGCTTGGTTCGTTACTGTTGATCCCATCAGGGCGAGAGAACGTGTAGCTAAAAGGCATGTGGCTGCCGGAATTGAGCCAACTAAGGTACAGGCTTACACGCGGGTGGACTCTAATGATGCTCTTAATCTTGTTTATGTGGAAAATCATAAAATTCCGACAATTGATGTAATTATTTCCCAATAAACACCACCACTACTATTCATTTTTTCGCAACCGATTTCTTTTCCTCTCGCGCAACAGTCACCCTGCATAATTTGATGGGATATTTGTGGGGTGGGTATATAATTGTTGAAAATGCCACTTCCTGCTCCATCATTATCAAAATATGCTTTACAAGAATTCAAACGCATCTGTATTGGACTTGTTTTCCTTGAAAGGAAAAGTTTCATTAATCACGGGTGGATCGAGAGGAATCGGATTAGGAGCTGCGATTGGTCTTGCTGAAGCCGGTTCTGACATCGCTATCACATATAACACCTCTTCCACTGAGCATATCGAGGAAATCTCATCCAAATTCAACAAATTGGGCGTTCGGTTCAAGGCTTACCAATGTAACGTTGCAAATAAGAAAGAGATTTCAGAGTGCGTGGACAGGATTTTGCAAGAATTCGACCGATTGGATGTGGTAGTTCCAAATGCCGGTATTGCCATCCATGTTCCCGCTGAAGAAAGCTCAGTAGCAGACTACCGAAGAATCATGGACGTTAATTTAGATGGAGCATTTTATACTGCACAAGTTGCTGCCAATGCGTTTAAGAAGCAGAAGGCTAGTGGCATTCTTGATCAAGGAAGAATTGTATTTACCGCATCTGTTTCTTCGTTGATCGTGAACTACCCGCAGAAGCAGGCAGCGTATAATGCTTCAAAGGCAGGCTTGGTTCGCTTGGCTAAATGTTTGGCTGTGGAATGGGTTGACTTCGCTAGAGTCAACTGTGTCTCCCCAGGGTACATCGATACCGACATGTTGGATATACACCCCAAGGAATGGAGGGATACATGGTTTTCTATGATCCCGGCCCAGCGTTTGTGTGCTACATATGAGTTGAAAGGGGTCTATCTCTTTTTGGCTAGTAATGCTTCTTCTTATATGACTGGGGAAGAAGTGGTGGTAGCTGGTGGCTACACTTTGACCTAAATTTGATATGTCAGCCATCATCATGTGTCTTTTGCTTTGAATTAGATCTACACTCAAATGTTCCGTCGGGCCCATATAAGTTAAAATTCAGATTGATATTATAATTATAGAACCCTTAGATTATATGAGTTTTATAGAAACCGTTTCTCGTAATCTTAAGTCAACTGAACAGTGTGCTACAACCTTTAAGTATCTGCTACAAAAACTGCTGCTCTATATCGAAGGACCCTGGCCAAAGTATGGTATGCAACTGCATCAATTGTGAAAAGGGACTCTCAGCTGTACCTTCTGTGCCAATATTTATGGCACCATTATCAAGATCTTGTGTAAGATTTCCAGATCCTAGAGAGTCAATTAAGTTCAAAATCCTACTAGCCGAAGGGCAAATATGGATAAGCCTCTCAATGATACTTTTGGCAGTATGAACGTCGGTTCTCCATGCCTCAGCATTGGGGGAGATGGGGTTGTTTCGAAGACAAACCAACGGCATCAATGCCGCCGGTATAAGAAAGAACAACGAATACCAAGCATCCATTCTGTTATACTTCGTTTTCACTGTCCAAAAGTGATCCATACTTTTAAGGGTGGCACTACATTCCTGAAGACACATTTCTCCGGCTTTTGAATCAAAGTCTCCCTCGATGCTTTTGGAGTTAACTATTACATTTTTCAAAAGGAAAGTTCTGTACATGATGATTCTCAAATTCCGGTATCTCCATGATAGGACGGCATGAGCTAACTTAAATGGAACTGGAACGACAGCATCTTCTTTAAAGTATTCGGGAATGAGATCCTTCCATCTTTCAATATACTGCTTGTCCCATTTGAAAAGGTCCACGGATGAAGGGAATGGATCTGTGATAATTCTTTCGTAGATACTATTTGTTAGCAAATGGAACAAGGATTGTAGCCTCACACTTGTGTATATTGTGGGAGCATCTTGTTCCTTCGGAAGATTGTCTGACATGCCTGTGAGCTCAGCGTCAAGTATATTAAATGGAAGCATTGAGTCTATACCGGCACAGGGAATACCCAATGGCCTTCCATATGTGATTGTTTGGCCACAGTCAAAAATGTAAAGACACCACCATACTCTCTTTTTCATTTCTTGATTTAGAAGGGTTTCTTTAACTTCGTTTATCTGCTTATGTAATCCAAGACCCAAAGCCATCCTTACAGCAAGCCCAAGGTAGTTGTAGCCTGAGTTTGGTCTGTCCCTCTTCTGTAAATAGTTCGATATCAAAGTTAAAGTCTGGACTAAAGTGAGATTTCCTGTCTCCAAAATCTCTATGGAGAGTTTTGACTTTGCTAGTTCAAAGAGCCTCAAGTCTTCATTTTCATCAGGACAGCTGGCAGACATGAATGATCCAATGGCTGCAACCACATACAATAGCCCTTCCCAGCCAGTGGGAGGAGGGATTATCTCATTGAACTGGGCCATGAATACTGGTCTGTGCACTATAGGATATGAAATGTGATATGTCTCAAAATATTGATTAACGTAGAACTCCAACTTAGGTCGTGAAATGTCCCGGTAACTTAAAGAGTTTGATGAAGATGAAGAAACACCTGGAGAAGAGTTCTTCTTATCGTACAAGAAAAATCCACCTTCAACCAAATTGATGAGGGCAGCACTTGAAGCAGCACCCAAGTAACTGTTCGACTCAGTGGTGGCCATCCCATCTATTATCGTAGGCTCAAATTCACCTTGCTTTCTCTCGTCCCAATGATAGGTAGAATTTGGTGATACTTCTGTTTTAACATGCTTTCTTTTGGCTCTGTAGTTGGGGTCTATAGAAGACGGTAGGAGTTGAGGGATTTGCAAGTCCGAGACTTCCCTCATTTCTTCTACCAGCAAAGATTGAATTTTCAAAGGTGTTTTGTAATTTTCAACAGAAGTGTCGGTGTTAAGTTTTTGCTTCTTGTTGGATATGGGCATATCTAGCTCGTTCACATCAACACCATTTTTTAGCATTTGCAAAGTCTTTGATACATCATGATCAGGAAAGTTTGCGCTCAAGAACTTCTTGAGGATCAGAAGTTCTTCCTCTACTTGAGTTAAATGCTTCCGCGTTAATGGAGTTCTACTATGCTTTTCATATAGACAATGACGCTTGTATTTTGTGCAGACGTCACAAACAGGTAATTCTCTCGAACACTTGACCCTTCGTCTTCTGCACTCATTACAAGCAAATTTTATGTTCAAGTCAGATTCCTTGTCCAGCATATTGGAATCAAATTGAATATAAGATTTTGGCTCCATCATACAAGACTTATAAAAAGTTTGAGGGCGACTGTCACCCTATAAACATCCGTTTCGGAATTGATTACATGCAGAAGAAAATGTTACCCCGCGTTAAACCCGTAACGTGGAGATATCTGAAGTCTAAATTTTGTTCAAGTCTAGTGCAATGAGAATTGAACCAATATGGTTAGGTCTACTAGAGAAACAAACAAGCTTGTCCCTGACAAACTATGAGGCATTGAAAGCTGTTCTAATATAAGTATTTCATTATCAAGTATAAATGCATTGTGAGAAAGAATATTTAAGTATCAAAGGCTAACATAGCTAAGATAGCCAAGAGAAGGAAACAAAGGTAGGAGCTAATGTTTAGGATCCTGAATCAGCATCATTGTCATCATTTGTACTGCTGGAGGAATTAGACCCTGAGTCCGCGTCATCATCAGCATCGGAATCGCTGGAGGAAGTGGATTCAGGGTTCAATGCCGACCCCGAGGTTCATTCCAGATAAGACCTAGAACTTGAACTCATACAATTGTCGTCGTTGTCATCGGCTCTGGCGGGTTGTCTTGTGGGAATCAGACCAGTAATTATTTCAATGTCTTCTGCTTCAGTGCGCTTTACTGGAGCTCAACCCACCTTTTTTTTTTCCAAATCAAAGACAGTGTACGCATTCTTCAAGAAGTCGTGATTAATAACACCGTATTCAATAGATACCGGAGCAAAAATAATACCTAACTCACTTTTCCCTTTTGTAGGTAGACGAATAGCCAGGGTAATCTGGTTTGCAAATGAAGTCTTTCAATGGAACCTTGATTTTTGCTCCACCAAAAACAAATACAATGCTGCTTGATACCATGTCAGTATCACAATTGATTAAGTAAGTGTTAGCATAAGAGTTAAGCTCAAGATCGAAATCTGAAGCAATGTCCTCAATTATAGAGGAAGGAAGGGTGAGAATGAACTTTTTGTGTCCAACAACACGGGAAGTTCACCTTTGAGGGGAGTGTTAGAGTCACCTTCGAAATCACCCCTGATATGATTGACATTAGTATTTTTCTTGGTACTCCTGGTTCTTCAGTATTGAAGTCGTAGCCATCATATTCTTCTTTGGTACTATCAGGAAGGGGCCATCTTGGATACAGAGAGAATCATTGTGGTCACGATAGTACCACTCGCCACCGTAATATTTGCCATAGTTGTCATCAGATTCAGAGTCTGCAGAAGATACATTTGAGGAACTAGTTGAGTCACCTTCCTCGTCCTTCACTTCTTCAAATCTTTTTTTGGGTTCGCCGTCATCGTCGCCATAATCTCATCCATCTCCTTCGTCGTAGGCATTATCCACTTAGTACACATTTGGCGACATTACCCAAAAGTCTGACCAACCGATATCAACTAAAACTTCCATTTCTTGGTTGTTCGATCTCACCTTCAACGATTTTGTATAATGGATCTAGGCCCTATTGAGCCGCAAGAGGACCAGATTACCATCTCTTTTGGCCGTCTTTGCTATCAGTTCGGCTCACTTAACCTTGTACTAAAGCCGAAAAGCACCTTCAGGCGCATAGGTTTGTGACCCACCTATAGCTTCGGAAGTGGCAAAAGCAAGTGTCACCAAAAAGGTTGGTTTCTTTCTGGAAGTTAAGTAATGGAGGTGATGAACAATTTATATTATTGTTCTTTTATTTAAACTATATCGGGATTTTCGAATCTTGAAGGCTTGATTTCGAAAGCACGCACGGGATGCATGAAAAGCAGGGAACGAACATGGATTGTATTGATCGGTGAAAACTGTAATTGGAATATGGTGCATTGGTGCATTAAGGACATAGATCATGCGTGTACAAGAGCATGGGGTCATTAAGTGCACTGGGTGGGATTACATAGGGTAAGAATAACACGAACAAGATACTTTCTTGTTGGAGTACGCCAATCATTAAAGGTGAGAGTAAAATGGACACATTGTGACCGACTTATAGAAAGCAGGTACAGGAACAGTACCAAATAGGGATGGTACATTGGGTTAAGGTCGACGAAGATACGAAATCATAGAAGGTTTGGCAAAACGAAAAAGTGAGGGTCTGAAGCCCGGAGCTTGTTGATAGGATTCGATCGTATATGATACTAACTAGTGGCTCATTATTCAGTCGCCGTAGGAAAAGTTAAATAGTACATCTGCATTTGTTCTGATCTTCTCATTTGTGTAGGATGCTTACAGTCTCTTCGAAACGAAAATTCATGAAACTCGGACTTTAGTACCTTAAATGATACGAAGCTAAGCCCACGGTTTTCGTATATATTATTCCCGATAGGTTCAAAAAGCCTCGTAAAAAAAGCGAACAATTTGAACCATCAAATATGCCAAGACTTTTTCTTTACGAAGTATCCCCAATAGTAGATAATTTTCTACAAGCCGCTTTTGCTTTATTACTTCAGGAAGCATTATCAACATCAAGAGATCAATTACAGAGTTCTCCCAACTACAGCGAACCTGGTCACCCATGAAATCTTAAGGGAACAGAAAGGTGTCATCAAAATTTATTCTACAGAGACATCATACCTTCAACACTTTTAGATTAGATTGACCAATGATATAGTTCATAAACAAGTGATCGACCTGTGCTCGGTTCCAAAATGACCCGCACGATTGGGTGGATGTACTTCTTCCTTCCACCAAGCACGAAATCGCACATGCCTTTGAGAAATGTCTTGTCGTCGACATTGGGTGAAGATGAGAGTATGCTTAGGGTGCTCATGTCTCTGGAAATAGTTGTGCAGAAGGGCAAGCCCATCGGGTTGCTCGTTAACTTGTGACGATTGAAACAATAGCGCACTAAAAGATCTGATGCATGAATGTTTCAGTGTTTGTCCTAAAGAAATTGATCGACTTCGGAGAAGCCATTCATCTTATCAAATGTAACATGCTTATATATAGATGCGGTCTCTTTTTGAATGGTTTGTCACTTTTTGCATGGTTTGTTTTGTCCACGGAAGCACTACAACGGTACAACAAAGGTGTCAGAAACCGTTCCTTTGTCCTCGGTCTAAAGTCATTCCTATGCACATAGTATTGATACCAAGCAGAAGCCACCACGTTGAAATACTCCGCAATGGCCCACTCTTACCCCAGATTTTTCGGAACAATTAAATCCCTGAATCTGCGCGCGCCCCCACCACCCAACCTAAACGATCTGCGAAATTTGTGGGGAGATGGCAAAAAAAGCATGAAGTCCGTAAAAGTGGTGGGGGAACTAAGAGAAAATGTGCAAATAGACTAAGTCAGGGAAAATAAACCCCCGAAATGCGGTGGCTACGCAGTATGGTTATGCAAAAATGGGGCCTACCCTCATGAACCTATAAAGAGGTGATGATGCCACCCATTATGAAATTTCTGAGTTATAACGACATGACGAGTAACGATTCCCATTCTGATTCTTCAAGATTTGGTGAACTAGAAATGATGAAGGATAGTACGCAGCACGTTGAGGTAGTCGAAACTGGTCTGTACCATAATAAGTCTGTCGAAATCGGAAATGAGTTGGAACCTGAAAAAGTTGATAATCAAATTTTGAACTACATCGAAGAAAATGTGGTAGAGATCGATGAAGAAACGGATAAGAGATTAAGGAGGATGATTCACTGGAGAATTTTGCCTTGCATGATTGGTACTTATTTTTTGCAAGCTTTAGACAAAGGTACTTTGGCTTTTGCATCCATCATGGGAATTCGTGAGGATGCAGGTTTAGTAGGACAGCAGTATTCTTGGTTGATTACATGTACATTCATTGCAGTTTTGGTCTTCGAGCTACCGACCAATATAATCATTCAGAAGATCCCGGTGGTGAAGTACTTGACAGTTAACATTATCCTCTGGGGTATTGTTTTGGGCTGTCATGCTTTGGGTAAGAACTTTACTATCTTGGTAGTCGTTCGTACATTATTAGGTATATTTGAATGCTGTTGCCAACCTGCATTTATCTTGATGTCCTCCATGTGGTATAAAAGAGAAGAACAGGCCATGATAGTAGCTTTGTGGTACATGATGAACGGTGGTCAACAGATTGTTGGTGGTATTCTTTCATACTGTTTCTCTTTGATCCATAGTTCAGTATTAAGAAACTGGGAAATCTTATTTTTGGTATATGGAGCTATCACGGTAGTTTGGGGAATTTTTTTATTCTGTTATACGCCCGACTCCCCAATGTCTGCCAAATGTTTCAGTGAAGAAGACAAGAGGTTGATGGTAGAGAGAGTTCGTGCCAATCAGACTGGTCTCCAAAATAGAAAGTTCAAAAAGGAACACCTTTATGAAGCTCTCAGAGACCCGCAAACATATTGCTACTTTTTCATTCAGCTTTTGACTTCTTTGCCTACTTCCGGCTTGGGTGGTTTCGCTAATATTATCATCTCCAGCTTTGGATTCTCTGTCCTACAGACCCAGCTTTTGGCTATGGTATTAGGTGTCTACTTGATTGTGTTGCTTTTGTCTTCTGCGTGGTTATCAAAGAGATTTAGCCAGAACATCTTCTTCATGATTGGTTACGTTTGTCTTTCAATTGTAGCTACAATTGTATTGATGACATTGACCTACAAACAGTACCCTATGGGCAGCTACCAATATAAGCTCAGGTCAGGGGTATTGTTGTTCTGTTATTACTTGGCATTATCGTTCTGGGGCGTGGCTAACTTGGGACTTTCACTTCTTTCTAGAAACATTGCGGGTCAATCTAAGAAGTCAGTTGTTACTACGGTAAACTTTGTTGGTTGGGCCGTTGGTAACATTATAGGTCCTCAAGTTTTCCTTGACAAGGAAGCTCCCAGATACTTGACGGCATTTGGTACTCATATGGGGTGTTATGCTGCGTTGATTCTCATTTTGCTCTTCATGAGATTGTGGTTAATGAAGGAAAACAGAAGGAAGGATAAGTTGTTTGCAGATGGCAAAGCTACAGAGGATACCGGCTTGAAGCATGCTTTTGATGATTTGACTGATATGGAGAATGTGAACTTTAGATATGCTTATTAGTAGTTTTCATAATGAATATGATGAGTAAGTGAGTCAGGTGGTAATAGTGATAGTTTACTTTTTCCTGTTGTGCAGTTGTTCCCGGTCATGTGGCTTACGTGAGTAAATTATGTTACCTTTATCTTAGGTCTTCTATTGTCGTCTCCACCTCTTATGGATTCAAGGCCCATCCATAGCAAGACTAACCGCAGTCAATTCTTCAGCTCATCTGAAAAATACTTCTTGAATAATCACAAGCGATGTTGTGTTAGAAAGGAATTAGGTGTGCACTACTAATTGTGACGATGGGTGCATTTCAACTATCTAAAGAACTACAAGTACAACTTGGAGAACTCGACAAGGGCCATGATGGCCATGGCTTGGCCGTAAGGCATCGACGTCAAAGGAATATCTCTATAAAACTGCAAATCATTGCCCATTCCTGTACCGAACGAAGTGTTTAATAACTCACCGTTCTTGTCAATCTGGCCGATCACTCCCTTGATAGCCTTGACTGCAGAATCTTTAAACTTATGTCCTAAGTATCTCTTCCTCACTGCCTTTAAAATACCATAAGCAATACCAGCAGTGGCAGAAGACTCTGCGTAGGATGTGATATCATCCAATAGAGTATGCCACAACCCTGATCCATCGTCCTGCAACTCTACTAACTTACTCACCTGTCTTTCTAAAGTCTCAATCAAGAACTCTCTCAAAAAATCACCTGGCTGCAAATTTAATAACTCTATAAAATCAGGAATCACAATAGTGATCCATGAGTTTCCACGTGCCCAAAATGCTTCAGCAAAATTATGATCACCGTCGAAAGTGTATCCATGGTACCAGAGCCCTGTCTTGGAGTCACTGAGATACTTAACATGCAAGAGCATCTGCTTTTTGGCTTCCTCCACATAGTGTTGTCTATTCAATAGCAACCCTATCTTTGCAAGAGGCATAACAGTCATCATCAACGTATCATCCCACATCTGCTGGTAGTTGTCAGTTAAGTACGTAGCATGTTGAAATCCACCGCATTTAGTCTTGGGCAAATCGTACATAGCCCATTCTGCCCAAGCATCCAAGTATGGAACATATTTTTCGCAGCCATGTCTTTCATAGACATAAGCCAAGGGCAAGAATACAGCCATAGTGTTAATGTTTTTGGAGGTACTCCCATTTTCCCCAAACATCTGTGCCTGAAACCAGTCCTCAATATGCTGCAAAATCTTCTCGTTGTTGGTAAGTTCGTAGTAGTGCCACATTCCATAGAGTCCAATTCCGTGAGTCCACTCCCATCCTGTGATCCAGCTCTTGGTGTCAATGACTCTTCCGTCTGGAATGGTCATAAGGAACCGACCTGTCTCGTCTTTGATGTGGACGAGGTTATCGATCAAGCGCTTGATCAATTCGTCGACATTCTTAGCCTTGAGTGAGAAAATTTCAGCAGGCATCCTGTTGTGTGAGATGACAGAAGTAGCTTTAGTTAAATACAAGTACGGCCTTCACCCCCCACCAGAGCTGTTTCAGTCTTCCCCCCACCAATCTTGCTCCACACTTACCTTTCATTTTAGCGCGGCCGCATGCCCCCGTTGGTCGTTAGATTATTCACCCGCGCCTACGACATGTTGATACTCGGGCTTCTCTGCCCGCTTTCCTATATATGATGCAATACCCGCCATATCCCATTAATCATGTCATTGCCACAAAAAGGAGTATATACTCCAGTCCCTACTTTCTTCAAAAAGGATTTGAAGACCATTGACTATAAGACCCAAATTGCTCACGCCAAGTTCTTGCAGAAAAATGGCATTAAAGGCATTACTTTATTGGGTTCCACCGGTGAAAATGCACATTTGACTATGGAGGAAAGATCACAGATAGTCAAGGAAATCCATGAGAATGTTCCTGGATTTACCATTGTTGCAGGTATCGCTCAAAATTGTTTGCAGAATGCAATTGGAGAAATCGAATCAGTTGCAAAATCTGGTGCATCTTATGCTTTGGTTTTACCTTCAAGTTATTTCGGTCCTTCTATCAGTCAAGAAGCATTGATTGAATGGTACAGTGAAGTTGCAGATGTGTCCCCAATTCCGGTATTGATATACGTCTACCCAGGGGTCACCAATAACGTTGTTGTCTCTCCTAGCACCATCACAGCCTTATCCAGTCACAAGAACATCGTCGGAATCAAGTTTTCTCACAGCGACATGACAGCGTACGGCGAAGTCTCTCTTGATTCAAGAGTAAAAAACTTTGTCTGCCTAACCGGTCTCGGTCACTTGTTGTTGCCAGCTCTTTCTGTTGGTTTCAAAGGAACCGTAGATGCTATTTCCGGAGCTTTTCCTAAAATCTATAATCGTTTGATACAAGCTTTCGACGAAGGGAAGTATGAGGAGGCCCAAAAATTGCAGTTGGTCATTATCAGAGGTGAGAAAATCGTTGCTGATTACGGGGTGATTGGAATCAAGAGGATTATCCAGGAAGCAACTGGGTTTGGTGAAACGTATTTGGGTCGTGCTCCACTTAACAAGGATACCACCAAGGGCTGGGAAGTATTTGAAAATTTTAACGATGAAATAGCTGCTCTCGAAAAGTCGATTGTACTTTAGGTAGTTAGTCAACATAGTACTTGTTTAGAATGATACAATGTGAAGATTTCTCAGCAGCTGGAAAGGCTCATCAGTGTTAACCAGAGTATGTGTGGCCCGTGACTGAAAACCTTTAAAGTGGCCTTCATTGCTGTTTGCTAATAATAGTCTTACAGTAGTACATGACAAGGTATACTTCGACGTATAAATTATGTATAAATACTAATCACTTTTAAACTGAGGTAAGTACAAAGGCTCATACACAATATTAGTGTGACTATTAAACACTGAAGGGTAATTATGGACAAGATCAGGAGTCAACTCACTTACTTTCCTTACACCTAGCAACTTCATGTCCCTCGTAATCTCCTCTTTTAACAACTTACAGGCCTTTATCACTCCGTTCTCTCCATATGAGGCATTAGCGTAGAGAAAGGATCTTCCTAATCCAACACCCTTTGCTCCAAGACAGAGAGCTTTAATAACATCACTTCCTCTTCTAATTCCCCCGTCAATATAGACTTCTATTTTATCGTCCATTTTGTTGGCTCTTAACACCGGCATAAGCTCTGCCAACACATCAATAGGAGGTCTAGAATAGTCCAATTGACGACCTCCATGGTTTGATAAAACAACGGCATCTGCTTTATTTTCTATAGCAAGAAAAACGTCTTCAGCTCGCTGAATCCCTTTTACCACAATTGGAATAGACGAGTGATCCTTGAACGTTTTGATATCGGACCATTTAAGTCTGATCTTATCGTATGATAAAATAAAGTCATCACTGTCTTTTAAATTCAAGTCTACTGCCTCTATGTCCTCAGTATCAGCAATTTTGAATCTCAAGTCCTTTTCACGTCTACCGAAGAGCGGTGTATCTACTGTTACAAAGATTGCCTTAACGCCCTTCTCTTCACAGTACTTAATAGTATTTAAGCTCTCATTTCTGTTGGGCTTGACATATAACTGAAACCACTTTGGCCCGATTGTTTCGTCAATAATCTCCTCCAATGGGTAGGAAGCAGCACTGGATATCATTTGTATAATGTTTTCTTTAAATAAACCTCTAGCAATGGACAATTCTCCATCAGGATGCCCCAACATTGCCAGGGCAGCAGCAGAACAGTAAAAGGGGGCCGAAGTTTTTGTTCCCAACATTTCAGTAGATATATCCACATCCTCTACATCTACAAGTACCTTTGGCTTAAAAAAATATCTTGCAAAACCGGTATTGTTCTCTCTCATAGAAACTTCATCGTCACTTCCTCCAGAATAGTACGCCCATGCATGTATAGGCAACACTTTCTTCGCAACATACTCAAACTCTGTAAGGTTTAAAATGGACATCAATGGAGGTCTCTTAGTTCTCATTTCCTGACTTCTCTTCTCTTCTACTACCATCGGATCAATGAACACCTCAAGCTCTCCGTCTAACTCGCCCACATATGAATTGTGTGGAAGCATAGCCTCGATAGTGCCTCGAGCATGTACCTTATTGAACAAGAAAGAAGCATCCCTACCAGCATATTTAAGAATGATGGAAGTTCCTCCCGGATGCATATTGATGAACTCTGTTAAATCGTAAACTTTGCCATTGATGACTACCCATACGCCATTCTCTAGGCTATCATGTTTTTCAACCTCTTGTGGGATTACTTTTCTATCGAGCAAGATCTCTGGGGTGCTCATATAAACTCCAGCCAATAGAGAGGTAGCTATCACTAACAGTGATTTCCAAGTCTTTTTTGCACCTTTGAACACACGAGCCAGACTCGAAGCACACCTGTAACCAACGTACGCTCTAGTACCAAGCTTTGCATTTCTACTGGTTCTAATGCCCCATTGAATCATGTTTAATTCTCTCTAATTTTTGATATTATTTGATATTTAAAGGTTCCCCAGAATCGCCCATAACCATGAAATCTCGGAGATTCATTCCCCCGCACAGTTTATCACCCCCACATTTTCGAACATGTATTGAGAAGTCTCGGTATAAACCCTGCCGAATTCCAGCTCAATTTTTTCCAGCGATGTTCGATTCAAACTCTAGCACCCGAAAAGTGTCCAAGCCAGATCAATTATCGAAGCTTTCTAAATCTTGTGACCATTGCAAGAATAAGAAAATCAAATGTGACCAGAAGAAGCCAGTATGCGCCAACTGCGTCAAATATGCACAAGAATGCGTCTACAGCGTAATGAAGAAGCCAGGACTCCGTTCAGGCTATGGCCAGCAGGTGTTTGAACGGATCCAGGAATTAGACTTGTTCAAAAGCAAGCATGAGACCGAGAATCTGGAGTTGAAGGAAAAGTTGAAAGAGTTGGAAGATAAATTTGAGGTACTCCAACGCAGATATCCCAATTTTGCGGAGACGCAGAATGTGTTGCAGCCAAATGTAATAGTGAATAACGAGCAATCCCAGCAGCAAGAAGATCCACTCTTCAGAAGCGGTTTCTCACTGCGTACACCAATGTCACCTGTCCACTTCGAAGGCCTTCCGCTGCCAGACAAAATCGAGATACTTATCGATGTATATTTCCAGGTAGTGAATCCTGTTTTTCGGATTTTGCACCCCGTTTTGGACCGGTCTAGGCTTTTGAAAAACATCGATGTGGGAAATGGCGTGTTGTTAGGAGTCCTCTTAAGTTCCCTCGGGTTCTGTGATACTCTTTTCACGCCACAGGAACTGGACAGCTATTTTCGATTTATTCAGTCTCGCATCATCTCCAGCTGCTACGCTGTGAAAGACATCCTGCAACTAAAAGCTGTAGCTCTTTTGGCATTCACCCTTTTCGGAAAATCCAATAGTCACGAAACATGGAGTATAATATCTCTAGCTGTGGGCGGCTGCCAACACCTTGGGCTTCTCAAGGAACAATCTTTATCGGACTCATTACAAGAGGATGGTACCCAAACTCGTCCTACACTGGAGTGGGAAGTATGGGCGGAAAAAGAGTCTGCGAGAAATTTGCTTTGGGAGGTATACAAGCTAGACAAGCTCTCGAGTATGGGAAGCCACTTCAACTCTAAACTTCCACAAAATGACATTTCTTGTCTTTTCCCGTTAAAGTCATCTTTCTGGCATCACAAATATTTGTTTAACCGTGAATTGATAGAACAGAGTCAAATAAAGTCTTTAAAAATTATCGAGAATGAACATCACGACGAGGACTTGTACGACTGTAACTCCTACACAATACAAGTATTGAATCTTATGGGAAAGTGCCTGAGATTTAGAAAGAGTCCTATGGATATTAAAGACATGCAGAGCGTTCTTTCGTGGCAGTTAAGCTGTTATGAATTCGATAAAAATATAAACGACTGGAAAAACAGTTTGCCAGATCCAATACGTATGTTTCTCCAAGACAGCACAGTGCCTCCAAATGTGAGTGTTGAAACTGTTATTCTCCATTCCTTGTACCATACGCTGATCATCAGGCTACATTCACCCACTGCGTTTTCACACTTTCAGACGAAACATCTCATTTCAGCTCTGGCATCTAAATCAAAGTGTCTTAATAGTTCACATATGATTCTCAAGGTGGCAGAGTCTTTACCCGTTGTATTTGATCTTCCTGTAGATACAGTCTACGAGTTGTTCGGTCCATATTATGCATTTTCTGTATGGGTTAGTGGAAGAGTAATGTTAGTCAACTCCATACACTCACAGGGCCAATTGGATGCAGAATTCGACAGCTCTATTCAAATATTGCGCAGGATAGGCAGAAGATGGGATTGTGCAAACAAGTATGCTGACATCCTTGAGTTTTTCAAAGATGATACCATGTCTATAGAAGCATCAAGCCAAGACGGAACTGACAGCAATTTTCAATCCAGTTCTTTCAGTGAGGATGCCAAGTTGATTGCCGACCTCAAACTCAATGCCAGTTCCTTGGAGTCATCGTTATCCAAAAAGGTGGCCAGGTACAAAAACGCAAAAGGGAGCATCGATGACTTGTCAATCTTTGACTGGTTCAAACTTCCGATTCATGACGCATTCATAACCTCATAGTCCGATAGAGCCATAGAACTGCACTTTATGTGCCGTATAACTTAATATATTATCCAGTACTATACAATAACACGATTCTTGAAGATAAGGTCGAGCTTATAACTTCTGAATGTGAGTGCTGGTTATCCCAATAGAATTGGCTAGAAATTGTTAAGAATGAAAACCAACTTCTGTACCTCGCTAAATCATTCCTCTGGTTAGTTTCCCTGTTCTACTCTCTGCTTTTAAGGTAAGTTTTTTTCTATTGTTTTGCACGTTCTGCTAGCCTAATTACTTTTCACTCTTCTTTTTATCTTCTACTCTCAACACTCTTTCTGGAGATGGGTTAAACAATGAAGCACCATCGATCAACTCAATATTGGGGTTGATAGTCAACCCAAAACCTGGCTTGTCTAAAATAGCGGTATCAAGATAACCCTTGGTTGGAACTGGTTCATCGATAAAGAGGTTACCAAAAACGGGTAATACACTCTTAGAGTCAGGGGAATTAGCAAGATACTCGTGAAATGGGGTGTTTGGTTGCGAGATCACAAAGTGATAGGAGTATGGACCAGAGGCATGAGGAACAACTGGAACATCATAGGCGGCTGCGTGGGCAGCGATTCTAAGGATTTCCGTCATACCTCCTACCCACATGATATCTGGCTGAACAATGTCAAGATTACGATCTTCGATCAACTTCCTGAATCCATATCTTGTGTATTCATGTTCACCTGTGGTCCACTTGATTCTTGGGTGAGCTCTCTTTAGCAAGCCATAACCCTCAATATCATCTGGGTGAAGAGTTTCTTCAAACCAGTTGATATTCAAGTCTTGGGTAGCAGAGGCTAATTCAATAGCATATTGAACATTAAGGGACATATAACAGTCAACCATCAACGGAAAATCTGGACCAACAGTTTCCCTATGCTTCTTCAAGAACTCAACATTCTTTCTCAATCCTTCAAACCCTTCATCTGGGCCGTATGGAAGAGCAACCTTTCCACCCCAGAAACCCATATCTTTAGCAGCCTGAGGATCGCATCCAGTACAGTAGAAGTCCAATTTGTCTCTGGTGGCACCACCAATCATCTTGTAAACGGGTTCGCCTCTAATCTTGCCTAGTAAGTCCCAAAGAGCTAAGTCAATGACGCTGATAACGGCAATTGGAAGCCCCTTTCTTCCGTAGTACATTGAAGCCCTGAAAAGTTTGTCCCAGATGGCATTGAGATTTCTGGGGTCTTCATTCTCTAAAAATCTCCAAAAGTGCTCCTTTGCCAACCAGCAGCCGGGTGGGCCACCAAACCCTGTTGCAAAACCAGTAGTACCATCACTAGTAATGATTTCAACGCAAAAAGAACCCAAAACATTGATCCCCCAACTAGTTCTATTCTTCCTGTAAGCTGGAAACTTGGTCATTGGGGTCGAAATCTTTGAGTCAATGAGCCAGTGGCCAGTATCCACATCGTGGTAGTCACCACCACTCCCCTTTTCTTTAACGATGTAGGTTTTTATACCGACGATCTTTGGGAATTCTTTCAAGGCCATGATTATTTTTGAATTCTAATGAGAAACGACTGTTAAGCCTTTGCAGCTTTATATATCCGTCGCCACTATATCTCGATAAGTCTTTACACCGGGTAGATTCAAGAAACTTCAAATCTGGGGTATTCCCGGCAACGCATCCCGCCGAACCCATGAATTCCAAAAGCGGGTCCATATTGGTGGGGGAGGGGAGAGTTTCATCGCGAAGAGTCAATTTCCTGACGACAAATGATGAGGGCGGAGATGAGGCAACCCGTGTTTAAGAGCTATACCATCTTGTGGCTTCACATTGTAGAACTAATGTCTTTTAAAATTTTATATTTCCAAGAATTCTCTATACTTCCTACTGTAAATTGACGAATAATCCCCCATCTACAAGCATCTGAGCTCCATTGACGTATGATGAGAGATCACTGGCCAAAAAGACTGCTGGTCCAGCCAAATCACAAGGTTTGCCCAACCTTCCAAGCGGAATCCTCAGCTCCATGTACTCTCTCTTAACATCATGCGCCATATCTTCATCATTCAATTGAGTTCTAATAGTACCTGGAAGAAGCGCGTTGCATCGAATTCCGTACGGTCCTAAAGCACAAGCACAAGATTGCATCAACGATAAAATACCCGCTTTGGTAGGGGTGTAATGCACTTGTCTTCCTCCACCCACCAAGGCAGAAATACTGCTGATAGCTATGATACTTCCCC
Source organism: Yamadazyma sp. yHMH685 (assembly GCA_030571055.1). Taxonomy (NCBI): domain Eukaryota; kingdom Fungi; phylum Ascomycota; class Pichiomycetes; order Serinales; family Debaryomycetaceae; genus Yamadazyma; species Yamadazyma sp. yHMH685. The sequence goes on from JAJLXC010000001.1 coordinate 2,162,378, forward strand.
CTTTACCCTGTTCTTTCATCTGTTTTCCCACAGCTTGAACAATGAAATAGCTTCCATTCAAGTTTATCTCAACGGTCTTCTTGTAAGTCTCTGGGTCTGTTTCCAAAAAGTCTTTAAACTCACAAATGCCAGCATTAGATACCAAGATATTGACTTCCCCAAACTTTTTGATGGTTTCTTCAACGATTATTTTGCTGGTTTCAGGCTGAGAAATATCCCCAGGTACAGCATGGAAGTCTTCAAGACCGATTTCGTTTCCTAGCTCAAATGCTAGGTGAGCTTGCTCGTCTGTTGGGAGGTGGTTGACGCAAATTTTAGCCCCTTGTTCAGCCAAACCTATAGCAATGGAGCGACCAATTCCAGTGACTCCTCCAGTGACGATCGCAACTTTGTTCGATAGTAACGACATGACATTTCGAGGAATGGGCCTATATACTATATATATGCGCGTCGGAAAAATATGCAGCCGAGATCAATCCTGCGTGAAAAAGGGATTGAGTGAGAAGTGGAGAAGATAGAGACGCCTTTAAGGTAGCTGGCAATGTGCAAATTACGAGAGCTGAAAGGTTGGTGTCAAACTGGCCGAATAAACTGAAAGATTTAGTTAGTACGTGTCTCTCCGAGTGCTTTTCTTCAGAGATTTCTTCTATCCTTCGGATCTGAGCATTCTCACTAAGACGCCCCTCCCCCCACCTAGGTCCCCCACTGTGTCAAATTCCCCACCAGATTCTAAGGTTTTACGTCACGAACTGACAAATTCATATAAAGCCATGAATATAATTGAATTTCCATTCAATTAAATTTCCTGGAATACCCCTTAAACATGGCTACTCTATACAAATCCACAAAAGTCTTTAAATTAACGTCCGGTACCACCATTCCAGCCATCGGATTAGGTACTTGGAGAGCCACTGATGAAGAGGTATATAACTCCGTTTTAACTGCGTTGCAAACGGGATATAGGCACATTGATACAGCTGCTGGGTACAACAACGAGGAACCGATTGGCAAAGCAATTAAGGACTCGGGTATTTCCAGATCGGAGATCTTTGTCACTACGAAATTGTGGTCTACAAGTCATCACGATCCGGCTTCAGCATTAAAGAAATCGCTTGCAAGATTAAACCTCGACTATGTTGATCTCTATTTAATTCACTGGCCCTTGGCTCTTAATCCGGAAGGAAACCACCCAACCATTCCTACCAGGCCTGATGGAAAAAGGGATATTCTCTTTGACTGGAACTTTACCAAAACTTGGAAATTGATGGAGCCTTTGGTCGAACAGGGATTGACCAAGTCTCTTGGTCTTTCCAACTGTACTATTACCAAAATCAAGGAATTGTACGCCTCTGGTATCAAATTTCTGCCTGCTTGTAACCAGGTTGAACTACACCCATACTTGCCTCAACACAAGTTGTTGCAATTTGCGAAGGAGCACAACATTGTTCTTGAGGCTTACTCTCCTTTGGGTTCTGCGGATGCTCCTTTGCTAAAGGATAAAACAATAAATGAACTTGCAAAAAAATATGGCGTTTCTTCTGCTACCATCATCATTTCCTGGGCCGTTTGGAGAGGAACTGTTGTTTTACCTAAATCGGTCAAGCCAGAGAGAATCGAAAGTAACTTTTTGATCGTTGATCTCGCTGACGAAGATGGCGAAATATTAAACGGTATTTCTGAGGCAAGAGGGGGGCCTCAAAGATTTGTGTCTCCTCCATGGGATCCAGTTACCGTTTTTGACTCTTCTGAGTAGATCAATTAGTGTTTCATATAGAGTTCTAAATATTAAGTCTCTTTATTATCCAAATGATCTTCTTTAGCTTTGAAAGCCAAATTCTTGGGTGTATAAATGTGAAACGGGAGCTTTCCTGTGCCCTCACATATCTTCTGTCGTTCTTCCCTAGCTGTATGTAACCTCGTATGCTTCTGCTTCACATCTTTCCGGTTAAAACTCTTACTGCAACCGGGCCACGTACAAGTATAAAATATGGAACCGTCGTGGTTGTGCTGGTGCCTTGCGAGATGGTCGGATCGCTTGAAAACTTTGCCACAGCCTTCCTCCTTGCACTTATACACCTTATACATACTCTCGCTCATGCCATCATTAGTCTTATATTTAACACGATAACACTGCTCGGTGGGATCACGCCCGAGCCCTATTAGTAGCATCTAGCTCTAGTATGCTACCCCTCCCCCACCAAAAATTTTCCAGTAGATTGATCCTCCATCGTGGGGAAATCCGGCACTCAAATTTTCCGTAGAAGGATGCATATATATAGCTGACTGTTACTCATTTCTCTTCTACTTATTATGACTGCTGCAGCTATACCAGAGGGAATTTATACCCCTGTCCCCACATTTTTCAAAGGCTCAGGTTTTGAATTGGACATCGAGTCGCAACTCAAACATGCTCTTTTTTTGCACCAATCAGGTGTAAATGGCTTGGTTCTTTCTGGCTCTATGGGGGAATCGATCCACTTAACAAGACAAGAAAGGCTCGATATTATATTTGCTATCAGATCTGCCATCCCTGACGAGTCATTCAAGTTGATTGCTGGTATGCCTTACACTAATATCATCGACACTGTCGCAGAGATCACGGCTGCAAAAAAGGCTGGTGCAAATTATGCAATCCTCTTAACCCCAGGTTACTACGGAAACGTCTTGACCCACCAACTGGGTATTGTTGACTACTTCTCTTTGATATCTGATAAGCTGAAATTGCCAATTGTGATTTACCACTATCCCGGAGTAAGTAACGGCACTGAAATTGATGCATCTACCTTTGAGACCTTACAAAGATTCCCCAACATTGTTGGGGTCAAATTGACACATTTCAATATGGACAGATACATTCTCTTGACAGGAAGAACGGAAGAAAATGAAAAGACTAATTTCAGACCATTCACAGGTTTGGGGCAAATTTTGGTTCCATCTTTGGCTGTGGGTGCTTACGGTGCCATTGATGGTTTATCTGGGATCTTTCCAAAAACAATGGTTAAACTCTACACACTTTACAAGAATAAGCAATACGAAGAAGCCCAAAAGTTACAGTTTTTAGTCACTAAGGCTAATCAGATGGTCTTCCATCTTAACTTGGTTGGGGTGAAATACGCATTAAACAAGTTGTATGGATTCGGGGATTCTAATGTTTCGGGAAGACCTCCCTTGACCAACAAAATTACACCGGAGATATTTAGTAGATTTGAAGAAGATGTCAACAAGTTAGCTGAATATGAGAAGTCATTGAGGGCAACTAAGTAACTTTCCAGTCTTACCGGTGCCCCTTTCAAGTTTTTGGTTCATAAGTAAGTAAGAAAATCCGAGACAAGAGTTTTTAGAATGGATCTAATCATATGCTATCATCCATTACTAATAAACGATATCTTCAACATTTGCACTTGCGGTTTTATCTACTGTATGGTAGAGTTTAACTGGTCAAAACTCCAGTTTCTACAGAATAAATACTCTGTGATGCACATACTGTGTTTTCCCTTTATGCTGGCAGTTACCTGTGAGCACAGTCGAATATTCCCTTTAAATTTCTGAAGATACACATATATATGTCTCCTAAGTAAGCCATAATACTCTAAACGTACACCCAGTGACATCCACTGGAATAGAGAATTCAAGCAATCAGTTCTTGAATGTTCAAAATCAGCAGATAAATGAAGATTTTAATGGGACGGCGAACATAGTATTTGTAAAATCTAAGGTGGTCAATCTATGCAAGTCTGAAACCTTGCAGCTATCGATAATAAAATAGTAGATTACGGACCCAAATTCCGAATGGCTACTATCGGAAGGAGAAGATACTTATTGGTACAAGAATTATTCAAGTATGGGAGCTCGGGTAATATGGTATTAGGATTTAAATTAGTATAACTATTAACGTATATGTATACTTATAAGTAATAGCCGTTGAATAAGCAGCTTGATAATTCTCGACCTCACTTCTACATAACCTACCCGACTAAAGAAAAAAGCTGTCAAAAGCATTCATTGAACACTAAACTAAGCTACTCTAGTATCTCCAAACAACCTTCTGAGCGCTGACCTCATTGTTTCTCAATAAATCAAGAGCGGTGTTTGCCGATTCTAAACCCGGCTCTAAAACCCGCAAGTTACTGGTTTTCAACTGGGACAAATAAGGTGGAATAATGTTGAACTTAAAGTCACGGAACTTGGCCAAGAACTCTCTAGTCTCCTCAGTATCAGGTCCCTTGGTACCAAATTCCACGGCATCATAACTCCAAGATTGGCCCCATGCGATCTTTCTACGATCTCCGGCACTCAATTTGACCTTGGTCTCATCTAATTTCAACAAGTTATCAATGGCAAGGGTCTCAGATCCAATAGTGGCATCGTACACCTTCTGGAGGGTCTCTGGGTTCTCTTCAGTAGACACAACATCCAAAGCATAAATAAGATTACCATTAGCGAATTGCTTGATCTTCTCAACAGCATCCTCATCGTGATAGTTAAACACTTTCTCTGCTCCGAAAGATTTGACATAATCAAAATTCTTGGGTGAACTGGTACTGATAACTCTTAAGCCATAAACAAGCTTTGCCACTTGGATTGCAAGGACACCGGTGGCAGTGGCACCACCCCAAATCAAAATGAACTTGTCCTTGTTAGCTTCCTTGTCGTATGGAACGTTTAAGGAATAACTGAAAGAAACTCCGCAGGTGACCAAACCTAAAGGTAAACCAGCAATAGCCTCGAAAGTATTGTAGTAAGAGGATGGATGGTCTCCTGGAGCAGCAGCAGACTCATCAAAAGTGGCCTTATCAAGTACAAAAGTACCATCAGCATTTCCAACGATGTATTCTGCAAACATACCCTTTTCGAAGCCGACATTACCATGTTCAAAAGCACAGGCAATGTCCCCCTTTTTAAACCCTTTCACGTCAGAACCAACCTCTTCAATAATTCCAGATCCTTCAGAACCAATGAGGCCTTTGCCCCCCCAAAGAACATGATGTTTCCAGTCAGTGGGGTTTGCTGCCATTCCAAAAGTCTTAATAAGGATTTCGTGACTACCGAAAGAAGGCTTGGGGACCTTTTCGACCTTACCCAATGGAGATTTCTTGCTACCGGTTGCTACTAATGCTTGCATGTTTAATTGTTTCTGTTTGTTTGATTGTATTTGATTAATGCTGAAATCAAAAGAATTGCTCCATTTTTATATATTGCTATATCATCCAGAATTGCTTATTAAGGCCTGGCTTGGCCGGGTACGTTTTAGAGAATGATTAGTTAATGATTTATCAGTGTAACATTTTTTATTTGCTGCAATCAGATATGACACTACTCTGATTTTGTCAAATATTACGGTTATACGGGATTATGTATAAGCTTGTCTGACTCTGTTCAAACCCTGTCTCGACTCGTAGCGCGTGTGTAAATAATTTTAGTAAGCACGTTAGGAGAGGTGTTATTGCTTATTAAGTCCTGGTTTTGGTCTGCAGGTGCTTCCAATTTAGCGAATGATTAGTTAATCATTCAGCATGTTTTATTTGCTGCAATCAGATATGACACTACTCTAATTGCAGCAAATATTACGGTTATACGGGATTATTGCTAAACTTGCGGACTCAGCTCACACCCTGTCTCGACTCGTAGCGCGTGTGTAAATAATTTTAGTAAGCACGTTAGGAGAGGTGTTATTGCTTATTAAGTCCTGGTTTTGGTCTGCAGGTGCTTCCAATTTAGCGAATGATTAGTTAATCATTTAGCATGTTTTATTTGCTGCAATCAGAGTAGTGTCATATCTGATTGCAGCAAATATTACGGCTATAACGGATTATTGCTGAACTTGCGGACTCAGCTCACACCCGGCCTCGACTCGTAGCGCGTAATTAAATGTTTTGTAAGCATATTTAAATATTTTAGTAAGCACGTTAGGAGATCTAAACATGTAATCCACTACGATATGTACCATGGTTGTGTTTAATTAAAATCTTCGCTACTGCTTCAGATTGAAGTAACTGTTTTCCATGCAGGTACTTCTAGTTCTTCCCCTTAAGTTTTCTGATATATTATTGCTATTGATGCTACAGAAGAACCTTCTCTTAAAAGTTGAAGTTTGAAGATAGACGCCACGTTCAGGAATTCTTTCATCTTCTTCTCCAAGTCATGGTAACTGATATTCTCCTCTAACTTACCAGAACACTTGCAGAGCACTTGCAGAACTCGTTCATATTATCATTTTCAATGTTATTACACTTCACACATTTCATCTCCTGGTTCAAAATCTTAGTCAGTGCTCCGTGTAATTGAGTCATAAGGTCCTCTTCAATTGCAATCTTATTTTACGGTCTACGACGAGTAGGACAGTTCCACATAAGCTGCTCCATATCCCTGTGGATATCAACGTCTCTTGTGATGCGACAGTGACAACAGGTAACTTCAGGAATTGCCGACGAAAAACTAAGGTCTTTGAGGGTAACTTCTTGACCAAATTCTCTTCTGTCGAATACCGAGAACGACTTTTGACTCCATACTCTTGCTTCGATAAACCTCTTACTGGAAAGCCCATAACAGCGTAAAAGAATTTAACAAGCTATAAGCATGAGTTCTTCAAGTGCAAGTGAAAACCCAGGAATTTTAGGAAATCGTGACGAAGAAGGCCCAAGATATTCATACCAAACAACTCTTTAGAGATATCAATTCCCAGATCAGATTAAGATGAGCTACATCCGTAATTCTATAATAGGGTGATTGCATGACAGCACTTATTAGACCAAATAAATTATGTAAATGGGCTACCCTTAAAGACTCAGACCAATGCATTCAGTAAACCAAAGTATTATTATTTATTCTAATTTATGAATCATCATTTATATATCTTGATTTTCAATTTACCGTGTGAAATCTACAAAATAGCCACTCAGTACAAATAATGAATAATTAATTGCAAACAAACTAATGCTACATAAATTTGATTTTCTGTACGCCTCTACAATTATCTTAAATTGTCGAATTTATTATAACTAGGGATATTTGAAATAGTCATAGACATATTTTGTCCTTTTTCCTTTAACTTGTGCCTTTCAATTCTTCCTTCGTAAAAAAGAATTTATCAGCCGAGTTTATAAGTGGTATTCGCACTCTTTTCACCCATTAAATCTATGAAATGCAAGAGAATGTTTTATTCGAGACATTTATGTCTTGTATATAAGTAATTTAATCATCGTTTCAGCTATACAGTAAGTATCAATGTATTGCATACTCAGTCCTGGCTATTTGGCATATCGACCACCAACAGTCTAACAGGAGGTAAAATATCACCACTATAAGTGCATGTGAACTTCACTGCAATGTTTTGCAATTTTCTATAGTTTTTTCCGGGAGTTACCTTTCCCACCACCACCGGGATCTTAGTTTCTACTCTATCAGGAACATTCAAAGATCTTCCGATTATCGCTTCGAGTCCCTGGAACGCAAATGTGATGGCTTCTTTTGCACTTGTTTTGATTCCCGTGACGTCTAGAAGCAAGAGTTTGGTATGAGGAAATGATCCCTGGATAAAATTGGTTATATTAGGATTGAGAGCTCCTCCTCCACACAAATATAGCTCATCTATAACACAAGGAGCATACTTCTGATAATCATTCACAACAGATTGAGCAGTGATTCTTGTTAGTGTTGCTATAATGTCATACTCATTCATGCCCAACTCTTTACAGCTTTCAATTAGCTTGATAGCTTCTGCATCACCAAATAACTCTCTGCCAGTAGTTTTGGGAGCATCTCTGTTGAAGTAATTATGTCTCAAATAATCATCGACTATCTGCTGGTTTACTGTTCCTTGTCTACCCCACTCCCCGTCCTTATCGTACTGTAACTGGCCATTAGTGAAGTATCTCATAGCAGCATCAATGAACACGTTTCCTGGCCCGTTATCGAAATCAAAGCATTTGTCTAATCCACCCCGACTCTCTGGAAACACGAAACATACGTTCGCCATCCCTCCAATATTTTGGCACGCTCTGAATTTTGTTGCATGAACCAATAATAAGCTATCAAAGAATGCTACCATAGGGGCACCATGTCTTCCTACACTCTGCTCCGACACCCGAAAATCAGATACAACAGTGGTGTTCATAGCTTGGGAAATATAACAGGCCTCGGCCAACGTTAACACCGACCGGCATTGTCCCCTTTTAGTGTCAGATACGTACCAGATGGTTTGCCCATGTGATCCAATGATATCTATCATGGACTCATCGATATCATATTGGCTGCAAAACTCTTTGGCTGCGGTTGCAAAGGCCATACCAAGAAGAGCTGAAATCTGCGACATTTCTTCAACTGTAGTACTATTATGCTTGATCATATGCAAAACCCGATGCTTAAGATCTTGGGGCATATCCATTTCATCGTATTGTAATACTGTCAAATGTAAAGGAGACTCCATGGTGGTCTGCTTGAAGTTACATAATACAATATCTATGCCGTCCATAGAAGTGCCAGAATTCATTCCCAAGACATTCAAGTCAAGCGGTTGCCCTTGTGGTTCATTCATCTTGTCGATATCATTTAAAAGATCACCCACAATATTTATAACATATCCTCATGTCGCAGATATTTTCCTCGGAAATGTTCTCCGCGGATACTATTTCCGCTATCGCTATCTACATACTTGAACCACCAGATGTTACGGTATAAATAAAACGAAGCTCAACTACAAATCACAATCATTAACATGATAGATCCCTTAAAGAACATTTGGCGCAGACCAGGAACCCAAGTGGTGTTGGTAGGATGTGTTTTGTTTACTCAACCTGGGATGTTTGATGCTATTACCGCATTGGGGGCAGGGGGTCAAAAGGAGTCTCTATCCTATATCACGAACCGGGCTCTTGCTACATTATATGGCTGTTTCGCAGTAGTTGGATTTATGGGGGGCTCGATTGTGAATACTTTAGGAGCCAAAATCACGTTTTTCTTGGGTACCATTGGTTATACTTTATATATTGGGGCTTTATGGTCTCTTGATAGAACCGGAAATGTGGGCTTTGTCATCGCTGGAGGGTCTCTTTGTGGCATTTCAGCCGGATTGTTGTGGTCTGTTCATGGTATGGTGATTATGTCGTACGCTGAAGAAAAAGACAAATCCAAAGCTTTTGCAGTCACCTGGAGCCTTCTATCTATTGGAGCGGCTCTTGGAGGTTTGATTAGTTTACTTCAAAATTTGCACACGGCAGATTCAGATGGTGTTAGTACAGGTACCTACGTGGCGTTTGTTGCAATTATGATTGTGGGGTGTTTCGTATCATTGACTTTGTTGAACCCTCAAAGTGTCGTAAGAGCGAACGGTTCAAAGTTGGAGAACTTCAAACAAACTACATTTAAGAGGGAGTTGATTGATACATTCAAGGTGTTCGCTGACTGGAGAATGGTGATGCTTTTTCCAGCTTTTTTTGCAAGCAATTTCTTCTATTCCTACCAATTTGGCATTAACTCATTCTACTATTCCTTGAGAACAAGAGCATTGAACTCGATGACTTACTGGTTGACTCAAATTGTCGGGACGTTTGGTTTGAGCTTGATTCTTGATAATCCTAGATTCGATAGAAAGCCCAGGGGTATTATTGGACTAGCAATCACTTGCTCCATTGTTATAGCTACTTGGATCGGGGGAATTGTTTTCCAAAAACACTTCACTCGTAATTCTGTTTCACCAGCTTTGGACTGGAGTGACAAAGGGTTTGGAGGCCCATTTGTTCTTTATTTTATGTATGGAATATCCGATGCTATGTGGCAATGTTGGTGTTACTGGATCATGGGGTCATTATCTAACGAGTCTTATAAGTTAGCCAGGTATGCTGGGTTTTACAAAGGGGTTCAATCAGCTGGTTCTGCTATTTCCTTTGGTATTGATTCGTTAGGAGTTCCTTACATGAATGAGTTAGGAGCCAATTTCGGCATGATGTTTTTCAGTATGCCCTTGATGTTTATTGTTGCTTCCAAAGTGTCTCAAACTACTTACGCCATGGAAGAAGAAGTGATTCCTCCAACTCATTTGTTACCTGAGCTTGAAGTTGAACTGTTGAATAATAGTGAACCAGAAAAAGTTCAAGTTCAGGTGGATTATCCGAAAGTATAACTTCATGGATCGAAATTATTCCAATCAAGAAAGATTTCATTGTTGAATAGGAAATCATCTAGATTGAATAAGTCACCAGTTTGTATGCCTGTATAAGTGCTGTGTTTTTCTTTGTCTTTATAAATGTAAGACTCTATTCGCTCAGCTATCTGTCTAGCATCAGGCCAGGATTCGCTTAGCTTTAATAATAGATCTCTGCAAGTACTTAGATCATTCGATTCATAATCTCGCAAGGACAAATACACTGCTGACACTGTCGAACAAACATAAGAAGCCAAATTGAGAATCTTTTTTAGGTTATAAAGCTCTTCATACTTCTTTAATAATGATAATATAGCAGCAGCACTTTCCTTACTTATTTCAACCGGATCTGAAATATCAGAATACTTCCAGGCACTTCCTCCCAATCTGAGTAATGGCCTATACAAGAAAATAACAACTGAATAATACATGGTATGAAGCATGATCACTGCTGGGTGTGGATTTCCTTCTGTAGGAGCTAAAGCTTCGGGTAAAGTTTCAAGCCAGTTATTGAGTCGAGTCAAATGGAGTTCCAATAACGCCTTATAGTTCTTCTCTTCTCTATTGGAATAGATGTCGGTGATTATATCTTTGAGGATACGATAAAGGTGCGTTATAGCCGTTACCGTATTATGAGGGTAATACTCTATTACCACGTCTGATTCGCCATTGGTAGACTCTTCATAAAAGGGAGTCCAAATAACGGCATCTTCTTCTTGATAACTTGGAAATGGTAATGTAATAATGCCGTCTTGGATAGCACATGGCCTTCCAAGATAAAAGCTCCAGCCTCGGTCAAAAATATAGCAGCCCCAAAACGTTGCACAACGTACCTCATGTTCCTCTTTAGAAATAACTCCCTTCCTTTCAAAGTCAACTCCATCCAAGTGAAGACCTAAATCAATTGCCATTCTGAAAGCAATGCCCGAATGAATCCATCCTAGGTTCATTTTTCCATCACCAGATTCTTTACTTGCCAACAAAAGCAATCCCTGGATACTTGTAAGGGACGGATCTTCAACTTCATGTGGAATCATATCAATGGCAAGTCTATAAAAGATGTCACTAGAAGTAGAAAAGCCACTAGTATCCGTCTTACATTCTGCTCTTTCACAAATATGGGATGCATGGCATAACACACAATTGAAAAGGAAATCGGAGTAAAATGGGCCGCCACTATACATATCCCTTAAAAATAGCGTCTGATCAAAGATATTGAAATATGGATGTTGCCAGCAAAAGTATAAGCTTAATAATTCCATCGATAAGTCATCTGATATGGCTATCTTGGAAGTCTGTGATTGGTTTCTTTCCCTTGTTGTAATTGGCGTAGCTAAATGATCGTTATCCATTACCAAAGGGATATTAGAAGTATCTCCATAGTAGCTAATCTTACCATTCTTATCGGTGGTCAATAGATCATGGTCCAAATTGATCTTTCCATCGGCATCTGTCGCATCTTGGACTTCGTCTTGTTGTAGCTTTTTGATTATTGCTTCACTTTTGCTACCCCCTTTGGCAATTGTATTGATTATATCTCGTTGTACCACAACAAGTCTTCGTAATTCTTCGAATTGTTGATGTGATCTTCTCCTTCTGTCACCGTGAGAATCGTATGTGCATGACTTCTTTCTCAAAATACACTGAAAACAGGAAGGTTTCTGGCCATCACATTTGCACTTGCTCTTACGGCAAGAAATGCACGCCAGACCCATAGTTTCTATCAAGTTTCCGCGAACTTTTGATTTAAAGGCGGTTTTTGTTACTTTGATCTGTCAAATTAAATTGACTCTTGTTATTTTATTTGAGCAAAGATCTAATATACATTTTGAGTCTGAATTTTTCAAGCTGTAGGATTACTTGGACGAAATGACCGGTGGATGTATTCGCGTTGTGTGTATAACTTTTTAGGCTCTCGATTAATTTGCAGCCAACCATAAGGTTAAGAGATAATGCCACCATCTTCTCACTCGTCTAGCATAATACATTCAAATTTTTACTTGTTACAAACTGATAGACTGACAAAAAGATAGAGCCTGGCTTCCACTCGTCACAGATTTCCAATAAGTCGATGTTTAGCAAATCTGATCCAAGGCTGAGCAAGTCCTGGTTATGGCCGTCTCTTAAGAACTTGGAGAAGTTGGTATGGTCCCAGGTTCTAGTATTCAAACCGTTTGTTGGCCGTATCAATGTGTCCTTCTAAAAACGCCTTTCCGGTGTCATTGAACTGTTTACTAGACATATCGCATTCGCCTTGCACTTTGGAGAACGACATCGATGCCACCATGGTTAGCCTGGTCTTTCATCACGTTATCAGTAGAGCTGGAATTGAAGTACTCTAAAGTCACATCCAATGTAACGTATCTTGTTTCTCCAGATTTGACCATTTCAGCTAGTAATTTCCCCGTCAATACTATTGTCAATGGGCCCATTTTCCACTCTTCTGCCGTCTCATTGTAGTAAATCAAGTAACAGTTACCAATGAATCTCTACCACAAAGGCTTCACAAGAGTATATGTAGTGTTTGCACCTTTTTTGGAGCCAAGGAACAAGAAAAGAGTAGACAATGAAGTACCATAACACACGCCGTGTAACGACTCATATCCCACGACTTTCTAATTGTCGAAATTGGGGATGGAATCCTGTAACGAGTCGAAGATGGGGTCCAAGTTCAACTTGGACAACATCCGGGTATCATTCAATCAGTTCAAGTCGTGACCCACTTGCAATGTGTCAGTTCCGAACGACTGTTTCAGGTCCACTGTATCGTTGGCAGTGGTGACAATGTCTGTCTTTGTTTGTACAAATGACTCATTAAAGTCCCAAAGTCCCAAATATCAGCCTCCACTAACTGAATACCTTCCATAAGTGCCCACAAAAGTGGAATGTCTCTCTAATAATCGTTGTGGCTATGTAAACCCATTGACAAACGCATCTGCTGTCAATTTCTAGACTGCAAGGGAAAAAAAATATTGCGCGACAGTTTGACAGTTACTGGACTGAATGGAGCAAGGGTCTTTTTTGCTTGCCCAAAATCAGTAATTGTGTCTCCCTATATACTTTTCATTTTGCAGCCACTATTGCCTAAAATTGTCTGAAGAAAACAGTTGAAATTTTTTGTAGTTTCCTTTAGGTTGATGCATGGGGGTCTTTAAGGAGTTTTTTTATCACAATATATTAACTATTTACTACTAATATCTACTCAATAGGTGGCGGCTGCAAAAAGTGTTGCGAAATCTTGATCGATAAAGAAGCGAAAAATTAGTGCGGCAAAGCCTAGTTGCGTGCATACTGAACTTACATCGAGATTGATAGGAAGAAGCAAAATCAGTCGATCGGGTCCATCCCTAAGGGGAACTTGGAAGTAAAGCAATGTCCCGACACAAAAAAATTTCAATGTCGTGTCTCAAGATTGTGTGGTTAATGTTCAAAGAAAGTGATTTGGAACGCAGATACTGGCACCTCATATCTAAAGTCTCCTCTCCCACATCCTTAGCAGATTACCTACACATAGCTCTGAAAACTAAAAAATATGTTTTACAACCAAGTCTTCGTCGTTACCATTGGCCTGCTCATAAGCTTTGTAAAAGTCATTATTATCGTTGTTAAATTTATTCAAGTTCTAAAGAGTCAACTTCTCATCCTTTTGAGTATCAGAAGCGTCAGCGCCTACATCTTCAATATTGAGGTTCGCGGGAATTTTTATTGAATACAGTGCCACTTGCCGGTTTTTCACCAAACCAGAGTCCATGACCTTTTGGAACGCAGCACCTATGACCTGGGTCAATGTTCCTTGTGCTACTTCCTAGTTTCTTGGGTTCAAAGAACGAGGGGAAACATTATAAATGAAATCATAGCGATCATAGCCATCAAACGTGATGATTTCAAGATTGGTGCTGAACTTTCTGCTCCGGTAAAAGCGACATTAACAGTGGGTGCTACGACTAAGGAAGTGCTTTCCGCGATGCTAATTGGAGAAAAAGCAGTAGTTGGGTTACCCATACTGTCAGTAGAAACAACAATTTCAACTGCAGATGTAACCACAGAATTTCCTTCGGTACCAACTAGATTGGTGGTGAAGGTAGAGCACTTTTCACAATCACCCTTAGTGTAGCTGTTGGTGATCAACAGACCTTGAGCATTGGTTGTAACTTCAATGTTAACTGGCAAAGTAGTAGTGACACCAGCAACTTCAGTCACGACAGAAGATTCGTAGGCCTTGCAACCTTCACACTCACCTTTTGTGTAGGTGATAGTGGTAGCATCACCAGAAGCATTAGTTGTAACTGCTACCTCACAAGCAAGTGTGGTAGTAACAGCATCAACAGTGGCAACAATAGAAGTTTCATATCCCTTACAGACATCACAGTCACCCTTGGTATATGTTACAGTTACAGCCTCACCAACAGAATTGGTGGTCACTTCAACTTCACAAGGAACAGTAACAGTAACACTGTCAATTTCAGTAACGATGGTGGTAGCATAAGACAGACAGACAGAACATTCCTCTGTGTCAGTAACAGTCACACAAATTCCTCTAACACAAATTGACGAAACAGTAGCTTCAGTAGCAGTAACAATAGTACTGAGCTCCGTGCACCCTGGGCATGCCTCTGTGAAGGAAGATTCTACAGACAATGATTCGTGATCAGTCAACGAAACGGTTTCGTACGAAGATGGATCATACGAGGAGGCGGTTGCATACGATGAGGACTCTCCATTCGATGATGCGTGACCAATCGATGAAGCGGTTGCATACGAAGATGGATCATACGAAGAAGCGGTTGCATACGATGAGGACTCTCCATTCGATGATGCGTGACCAATCGATGAAGCGGCTTCATACGAAGATGGATCATACGAAGATGCTTGGCCAGTCGATGAAGCGGATCCATACGAAGATGGATCATACGAAGAAGCTTGACCGGTCGACGAAGCGGTTGCATACGATGAGGACTCTCCATTTGATGATGCGAGACCAATCGATGAAGCGGCTTCATACGAAGATGGATCATACGAAGAAGCGGTTGCATACGATGAGGACTCTCCATTCGATGATGCGTGAC